>JARQOD010000004.1:193024204-193076883 GCA_033576555.1 Oophaga sylvatica | reverse complement strand
AAAGCATTGTTTTTTGCCTTGTTTTTTTTCATGGTATTCACTAAAGGGGTTAACTAGTGGGACAGTTTTATAGGTCAGGTCGTTGCAGACGTGGCAATACCAAATATGTGTACTTTTATTGTTTATATATTTTTTTTATTCAAATATTTGTAAAAATATATAAAAAAAATCAAAAATAATAATAATAAACTATATATATTCTATCTCTAAATAAATATTTGAATTATTTAAAAAACATTTTTTTTTATTTTTTCCTAACTTTTTTACTTAGTCCCACTATGGAACAATAATTTTTTTCAGGCTGATCGCTTCTATAGCATGCAGATGAAGCAGCATCTGCATGCTACAGAAACTGTCAGCGTTGCACTGACAGGGAGATTTGCAGATCATGCACTGCATATGATCAGCAAGTTTACTAGCTCTGGTGAGCCGTATATTGTCATGACGACATCCGCTCACTATGGAAACGATCGGGACCCCGCGTCACACAAGGGCAGAGGGGCTGTCAGCCCTGTGCCGGTTTCTGGAATGCTGTGATTTTGTTAGATTGCAGTATTTCGGGGGTTAGAGTCTGTGACTGCTCCCGGCACCTAGTGCTGGGTGTCTGCTGTCAGAATTAGCTGACACCTGGCCGTGATCGACCGTGCTCCCCCTGTGAGTGCGGCCAATCGCTTAGCTGTAATATTCCGTCCATGGTCAAATTGGCCCAGGGCACATGGATGGATCATTACGTCTAGTGTCAGAAAGGGGTTAAACATTGTAGACCTCTCACTGTATAAACAGTATTTAAGGAAAGCATGTCAGCTCATATGAATGCACCTGAAACGTCAGAAATATACGTGGATCATGAACAATAACCCCATTTGACATCTTCAGCAGCTTATACAGAAAAAAATAAAACATTGCAAGGGCAGGTATGAGACTTAGTAATACACCCCCTTATACAGCATCCTGCACGTAAAATGATGTCCTATGAATAAAAAAGTACATTTCTCAATTGGATCCTGCAAAACATTTTTACTTGAAATACCTTAAAAATGCTGTTTTGTAGATAATACTGACATAGTTGTTGTGGTGCTCATGGTGCACTTTTGATTCTTTTTTGTACTTCTAATGCATTCAGTACCAGAATTGCTTCATTGCTAATGTACATGAGGATCCAAGTGGTGGGACCAGCTGACTCATTAAGAGGAAGTTTTTATATGAGAAAAGATATGTTTGGCATTATCTAATATAGACATGTCAAATGTAGTTATAGGCCAAACCATACATGTATATACTGTATGCATTCAATTAGGAAAAATTAGGAAACAAAATACAAAAAATATAATATATTTATTTCCTATGTACCATTTTAGAACTCTAAATAGGTGTAAGAGTGGTGGATTGTATTGTCACATTCCTGCCACACATTCGTGTTATGTAAATGATGTAATTTGTTTTATACATAGGCATAGTTTGCAGTAGGAATATAGGGAATGTGAAGTATAAGATAAGTGATATAATACATGGTGTTGTGAGGGTGATCTGCCCAGTTACATATAGTATGGACAGACATAGTTAAAGTTGGGACAAGCCCATAGTGGGAAGGGAAAACCCCTCTAAAAAGATACTGCTTCCTGATAGATGTTCAAATAGGGAAGTACAATAACCAAGGTCACGTTGCCAGCAAGAATCTATTGTTTGCAGGCCTTACTGGAATCCCTTGTGTACATTCCTGCAATGTCTGGAGCCTAAGGCTCAATACAGGTACTACAAAAAGGGCCTTATCCTCTAGTGTATGGGGGACAATGGACGCATACCTTGTGTAGGGAAGGTAATAGATCCCGGGTATACTGCGGAACTGGACTAGAAATCCATGGGGCTAACAGAGACAGAAAACGTAGGGATTATCCAGAAGGAGTGGATATTATTCCGAACATGTGCTATGTTAAGGAGACAAGGAATAAGAAGTGTTGTGCCCGATACTGCGTGCTATGATCTGATGAACTTGAACTGTCCAGTAAACTTTAGAAAAATATTTAGACTTCAGAGTCCTCAGTGGTTGATACCTTTTAATGACTAACTGAAAAGATGGTAACAAATTGCAAGCTTTCGAGACTACGCAGGTCTCTTCATCAGGCAAAGACTAAAACAAAAGCTGAAGAATCACATATTTATATACACAAAAGGACGCAGGAATAATGCAATAGGTAAGACAAATGACGTGAAGCAGAACTGTCATTATGGCAGAGGGATGAACATAAATATGACTAGTTCATAGATAAGGAGTGAAAGTTTTATTACCCTCTGATTGGGGTCTGGTATTGTGTTGTGATGACCCTAAAAGGTCAGGGAAGCAGATTCCTTAATTGTTGTAGAAAGACATAAAACTCTGGGATATATTCATCCCAGCACTAAGAGTGTCAAAGGTCATCATAAGTTTATATTCCCAGACTTTTCTATCCTTCTCAGATTTGAAGTTAGATTTTAATACAAGTAATTCCATATCCGTCATGCTATGACCGGGCATACAAAAGTGTTTTGCCACAGGTAAATCCATTCTTTTTTCTCTTATTGTGTGGCGATGAGAATTCATCCTTGTTCTCAGTTTTTGCCCGGTCTCCCCCACATACAGACCCCCAGTTGGACATTTAGTACATATAATTAGGTACACCACATTAGATGTGATGCAGCTGAAAGTACCTGGTATCTTGTAGTCCTGATGGGAGTTGGGGATCTTTATCCTGTCCGTGGTCATTAGTTGCATCTATAATGACCACGGACAGGATAAAGATCCCCAACTCCCATCAGGACTACAAGATACCAGGTACTTTCAGCTGCATCACATCTAATGTGGTGTACCTAATTATATGTACTAAATGTCCAACTGGGGGTCTGTATGTGGGGAGACCGGGCAAAAACTGAGAACAAGGATGAATTCTCATCGCCACACAATAAGAGAAAAAAGAATGGATTTACCTGTGGCAAAACACTTTTGTATGCCCGGTCATAGCATGACGGATATGGAATTACTTGTATTAAAATCTAACTTCAAATCTGAGAAGGATAGAAAAGTCTGGGAATATAAACTTATGATGACCTTTGACACTCTTAGTGCTGGGATGAATATATCCCAGAGTTTTATGTCTTTCTACAACAATTAAGGAATCTGCTTCCCTGACCTTTTAGGGTCATCACAACACAATACCAGACCCCAATCAGAGGTAATAAAACTTTCACTCCTTATCTATGAACTAGTCATATTTATGTTCATCCCTCTGCCATAATGACAGTTCTGCTTCACGTCACTTGTCTTACCTATTGCATTATTCCTGTGTCCTTTTGTGTATATAAATATGTGATTCTTCAGCTTTTGTTTTAGTCTTTGCCTGATGAAGAGACCTGCGTAGTCTCGAAAGCTTGCAATTTGTTACCATCTTTTCAGTTAGCCATTAAAAGGTATCAACCACTGAGGACTCTCAAGTCTAAATATTTTTCTATCTACTGGCTAACACGGTACGAAGATACACATCTTTCCTACAGTAAACTTTAGTTTTTTTAAAAACTGGGTATCCCCTGAGTTATGTAAGATGAATTTGTAAGATAGAGGCCTAGAGACAGCAGAGGTCTGCAGCCTGCAAGTGAGTGTGATACACCCCACACCTGACAGCACATTGGGACCAGTGCATGATTTTCCTGTAAAGTGTCAGGGCATTATTGAGCAGCTGCTCATCCAAGGCTACTACCCTCAGTCAATTTACATAGGTATACATATTTTGCACAACTGCAGATAGTTTTCAGATGACAACATGTATAAGTATCTGTGAACAGTCTTCTAAAGTCACATATAAGCCTTTGGATAAAAGCTAAACTTAGAAGAACTATGATAAATGTGAAGCTCACAATATTTATAAGTTCAAAAGACTATTGTGTCTATTTATTTTGTCAGTATAACAGCAGAAATGCAAAACAGGTCACTGTACATCAACATGTTTGAAAAACAGGCTGGAAAAGGTGATTTCAGACAAATATGTACTATGGCACAGTGGTGTTACACACCTTCAAAAGTCAAACATTAAAGTTCAGGAAAGAAATGAACACATGCGTAGAAGACCACTAATTTAATTTAAAAAGTGATTTGGCCAAATAGTTTGTAGTGTTATGTTTCGGTAGCTGAGGAGTGCAGGTAAAAAAGGAAATACACCAGAGCAGTTGGAATCTATGAGATTGCAGTACCCTGACTAACCACCGCAACTAGAGGCAGCCGTGGAGCGTTCCTACGTTGGTCCTAGACGCCTCGTCACAGCCTGAGAAACTAACTACACCTAAAGACAGAAATAGGAAAGCTATCTGCCCCGGAGCAGAACCCCAAAGATAATAGAAAGCCCCCAAACATGTAATGGCGGTTAGACAAGAGGAAATACTGACACAGAAAGAAAATAGAATGAGCAAACGCTGGGGCCCAAACTATCTAAATAGAAAAGGACAGGAAGGGTACTTACTGCAATCTCAGAAAACCCTGAAAAACACCAACTCTACTAATTTCAAAATCACCTGAGATCACACGACCTCTACCACCTAAATTAGTTCTCTGGTGTAACAAAATCAAAACAGCAGCCACTGAAAAAACTGGAAAAAGCAAAAGTACAAAACTCAGTGGCTGAACTAAACAGAGAGGGCAAAAGCCCCCGGAGGGGACCCTGAAGGCCCCCACAGAAGTGCAGGACAAAATTCAAAAATATAGCACAAACACAAAAGAAGAAAATGTCTTATCTGATAGCAGGAGATGCAGACACGACACAGCAGGCTACAAGGGAAACTGGAAAGAAGGATTCAGACCAGAACAATTGGTCACCGGCAACCCTGATGGGAAAATGACTCCCTTATATAAGACCAGTCAGTAACACCTGATTCCCAGTCCTCACAATCTTCACTAGTACCGCTTGTAACCACCAGAGGGAGCCTCTGCTCAGAACTCATCTCAAACCCATTCACAACAGTACCCCCCCCTTGAGGAGGGGTCACTGAACCCTCATTTGAGCAACCAGGTCGGTCAGGATGAGTTCTATGATACGCACGGATAAGTCTCCTAGCATGGATGTCCGAAGCAAACACCCAAGAATTGTCTTCCTGACCATAACCTCTCCATTTAACCAAATACTGGAGTCTTCGTCTAGAAAAACGAGAATCCAATATTTTCTCAACCACATACTCCAGATTGCCCTCAACCAAAACAGGGTCAGGAGGCACAGCAGCAGGAACCACTGGCTCAACAAACCTCTTCAACAAGGACTTGTGGAACACGTTATGGATCTTAAATGTCCCTGGAAGAAGCAAACGAAAAGAAACAGGATTAATAATCTCCATGATCTTATAAGGTCCAATGAACCTAGGCTTAAATTTAGGAGATGCTACTCTCATAGGAATATTCTTTGAGGACAACCAGACCAAGTCCCCCACTTTAAACCGAGGACCATCAGTCCTATGCCGGTTAGCAAACCGCTGGGCCTTCTCCTGAGAGAGGGACAACCTCTCCACTACCTGGTCCCAAATCTGTTGCATACGCTCAACAACAGAGTCAACACCTGGACAGACAGAAGCTTCCGTCTGTCCTGAAGAAAATCGAGGGTGAAACCCAGAATTACAGAAAAACGGAGACATCAAAGTGGCAGAGCTAGCCCTATTATTAAGAGCAAACTCAGCCAAAGGCAAAAAAGAGACCCAGTCATCCTGATCAGCAGACACAAAGCATCTTAGATAAGTCTCCAATGTCTGGTTTGTTCTCTCAGTTTGACCATTGGTCTGAGGATGAAATGCCGAGGAGAAAGACAATTGAACACCCAGTTTAGAACAAAAAGTCCTCCAAAATCTGGAAACAAACTGGACTCCTCTGTCAGACACAATGTTCTCAGGAATGCCGTGTAAACGAACCACGTGCTGAAGGAACAACGGCACCAATTCAGAGGAGGAAGGCAACTTAGGTAATGGCACAAGATGTATCATTTTGGAAAACCTATCACAAATTACCCAGATGGTGGTCATTCTCTGAGAAACAGGAAGATCGGAAATGAAATCCATAGAGATATGGGTCCATGGTCTATTGGGCACAGGCAATGGCATCAACAAACCACTAGAGCGAGAGCAAGGCTTGGAGCGAGAGCAAGTCCCGCAGGACTGCACAAATTCCCTGACATCGCGAGACAAGGTAGGCCACCAAAAGGACCGACTAACCAAGTCTCTGGTACCAAAAATTCCGGGATGCCCAGCCAATGCGGAACAATGAATCTCAGACATAACACTCTTTTTCCATTGGTCCGGGACAAACAATTTTCCAACAGGGCAGCGCTCGGGCCTATCCTCCTGACACCCCTCCAGAGCAAGTCTCAAATTGGGCGAGATGGCGGAAAGAACTACACCCTCCTTCAAAATAACAGAAGGATCAGATAACTCAGGAGAGTCCGCAAGGAAACTCCTCGAGAGGGCATCCGCCTTAACATTCTTAGTGCCAGGAAAAAAGGAAACCACAAAATTAAAACGTGTGAAAAACAAGGCCCACCTGGCCTGTCTAGGATTGAGTCGCTTGGCAGATTCCACATAGACCAGATTCTTATGGTCCGTAAGGACCACCACCTGATGTTTGGCTCCCTCCAGCCAATGTCTCCACTCTTCAAAAGCCCACTTCATGGCCAATAACTCCCGATTAGAGTTGAGCGATACTTTCCGATATCCTAAAGTATCGGAATCGGAATGGTATCGCCGATATCACTAAAATATCGGCGATACCCGATACCGATACCGGAAGTCCCATGTAAGTCTATGGGAACAAAATATCGAAATTAAAAAAAACCCATTCTTGCCTTGCTGGTTAATTGTACATGAAGGAAAACAAGAAAGAGTAATGTAGAATGTATTGGGGAAGGTTGAGGAGACATTAAAGGCATAGATGTTTAACCCAATCAAATGGAATAGCATAAATATTTTTTTTTTTAAAGATGTTCGGATTGACGAAGAAATTGACAATGTTAACGTTTTTTATATTTTGGCAAATATGTATATTACACAACTTCCATGCTCTTCATCTTCACCTTTTTAACTTTTCACACACTTTCTCCTTCATAATCTTCTGCAGCATCATCTTTTTCATCAAATTATTCTTCATCTTCACCTTCTTTATCTTCTTCTTAAACTTCTTGCTATTCATCTTTGTTAACATTACTCATATTCTTCTTATTAAACTATTATTCTTATTCATATTCTGCTTCATCTTCTTCATCATATTCTTATTTGTGACAGAGAATCCTGTACTTGTAATCTGTCAAAGTATGAATTTTTCATCCTTCCGTTCTTGCTGTCACAAAAGATTTAAATTACAACAGTATTTGTCCGTGTTCAGTTTAGCCTGCAGCAGCAGGCATTTTCCAGGGGCACCACGAGGAGGAACGGACTCACCCCCATACACTGCTTAGTCTTCTTCTGCTTAGAATTTAGAGCATATATTTTGCTCTTCATTTTGGTCTTATACTTCATGTTCTTCTGCTTTTAGATCTTCTGCTTATTGTTCTTGTGTCTCTTGTTCCGTATCTTGTATTTGTAGCACAATCTTGTACCAGCTGATGTTACTGGGACACGGTTACTAAGCAGGAGGTACCTGTGCTCCAAAGCACTACCAAGGACCAGCAGACGTTGCTGGAACTCGGATACCAAGATGGAGGCACCTAGGCCAAAGGCACTGCGGAGAACCAGTTGACGGTACTGGAACCCGGACGGGTAGCAGAAGGTACAAGAGCCAATGCAAGTAACGAGGACCAGCTGACTGTGCTGGAACCCGGAGGGGCAGCAGAAGGAAAAGAGCCAATGGCACAACCGAGGACCAGCTGACGTTACTGGGACACGGTTACTAAGCAGGAGGTACCTGTGCTCCAAAGCACTACCAAGGACCAGCAGACGTTGCTGGAACTCGGATACCGAGATGGAGGCACCTAGGCCAAAGGCACTGCGGAGAACCAGTTGACGGTACTGGAACCCGGACGGGTAGCAGAAGGTACAAGAGCCAATGCAAGTAACGAGGACCAGCTGACTGTGCTGGAACCCGGAGGGGCAGCAGAAGGAAAAGAGCCAATGGCACAACCGAGGACCAGCTGACGTTACTGAACCCCAGTAACACAGGAGCAAGTGTTGACTGTGCTAACAGCACTTCCGAGCAACAACTGGCGGTGTTGGAGCCCAGGGTCAAGGAGGATGTTTAAATACTAGATCAAGTAATTTCCTTGTTACCTGTCAATTTTAAATGTCTATACTTCAAACAAGAGAAAGATAACCTTTACTACCATAAGATGATGATTTCATTTAAACTAATATCTAGATAAATAAAGAATTGACAAACATAAACACATACATTAACATGTTGAACAGCAATGCAAACCACAAAATAAATTAGTTAAGGAATCTGCTATACGGTTGTACATAAAAGCATACAAGTACATATCTGAATCCATTAATGATGGATAAGTAACAGTATGTACACCATTTTTATTGTATAGACAATGAATGTCTGACTTCAAAACATCATCAGCATTACAAGTTATCTGTGATATTACTAAAATGTTCCATTTGCTGAATAATGTCACTAAATATTTTATACAAAATTATACAATTTCCATCATGTAATACTCATAATATGTGGCAATAATCATTTTTATTAACAAACATAACCTTTAAAAAGTGCATAGTGCATAGTGAAAATTGCTATTTATGGCTGACTGTCGACTTGGAAGCATGACAACAGATAGATAAGGTATATATAGATGACACTGCATAGCCACAGATGGTGAATGGCGATGTAATACTGTACCTCAATAAAGTGTGCGTCACTACTACATATTTTTTTTTATATAGCTTTATAAACAGGGTACATGGATGCATGCTTGTGCCTTTGTTTTGACGCACAGACTGCCTTCCTGCTGAGACGCATTGGGTAGTGAACAGTTGTGTGCAGTGTTCACTGCAGTCTCTGCGGAATAACCACACTTAGACCTTATAACTTTTCAGACTTTCTTTATCAATCTACCAAGATGAAGAAGGCAGGGAGTAAGGCACGTGGTCGTGGAGTTTCTTCAGGGAGAGGACGTGGGGATTCTGTGGCTGCTGCGGCCCCCAGTGACACAGCATCCACCAGTTTTCCCCGGGCCGTGAGCGTTCCTTTATGCGCACTTTTGTAGGAGCTCGGAGTACCCCCCTGCTGCGGGAAGAACAAATTGAAGCCGTTGTTGTTTGGATGTCAGCCAATGCATCGACTTCAATTGCTTCCACCTCCTCTCAGGACCACAGCACTGTTGGGCAACCATCTGTCTCTTCACCGCCTGGCAAATTGCCCAGGCAGTCAGAGAGTTCTGTACAGGAGCCAGCTGAGTGTCTGCTTCTGTTCTCAGAATCTATTGGCTTGCAAACAGGGGCCCAGCCAAGCAGCATTCTGTAATGTGAAGAGGGAGTATGCAGTGATGCGCAACAGCTGTGTCTCTCTGAATCTGAAGAGGCGGGTGAGACAGTGCCGATGGTCAGCACACCGCAGAACGCATCTGATGATGATGAGACCCAGGTGCCAGTTTCTGTTGAGCATGGTGCTGGCCAGACCACCCAACAGCAGGTGTTGGAAGAGGGTAGTGGAGATGATGAGGTCCAAGACCCAACATGGCATGAAGAACAGGAAGGTGGTGGGAGCAGCTCAGAGGAATAATAATAATATTTATTTATATAGCGCCATCATATTCCGCAGCGCTTTACAGTTTAGCAGTTTCAGAACACAAGTCATAAGTAACAACGTTAACAATACAATAATTTAAGCTAAATAAGTCGCCCCTGCTCGTGACAGCTTACAATGTACAATGAGATGGGGGAGATACAAAGTATAGGTGTTTATATACAATGGTGCATTTACAATGATGTTCCAGCCATCTTAAGGGACTGAGGGATGGAGATAGTGAATGGGCTAGAGACACACACACACTTACACAGAATACATAGAATGACTTTGATTAGTGAATGTGATAGGCCGCTCTGAACAAATGTGTTTTGAGGGAGCGCCTGAAACCATGCAAACTGTGGATAGTCCTAATTTCTTGGGGTACAGCATTCCAGAGGATTGGCGTAGAGCAGGAGAAGTCTTGGAGTCGGGAGTGGGAGGTACGTATTAGTGCAGAGGTTAGTCGAAAGTCGTTTGCAGAGCGCAGCAGTCGGTTAGGCCGATAGATAGAAATGAGGGAGGAGATGTAGGAGGGGTGCTGCACTGTGGAGAGCTTTGTGGGTGAGAACCAGTACTTTGGTTGAAAGCTGGGAGAGGCCTAGAGAAATGGTTAGTGATAGAAGGAAGATAGAGGAAGACATTGCCCCAACGGTACAAACAGGAGGGAGAGTTAGGCTGCAGACTCGGTTGCCTGTAGCCTCCAGTTTGGCACCTGTTCGGAGCAGTTGTCTTCCAAAAGTCAAAACGTGCGCTCCCAGGACTTGCACTGCGTGGTCCTTTTTTCACACACTTGCACATGATATTTGCTATGTGAAATGCAAGCTGTGTAATCAAAAATTAAAAATAGCTAAAAGTGTCAGTCACCTCAATACCACAAATATGTGGAAACATGTGCGGACAAAGCACGTAGTTGAGTTACAAAGACACACTAGAGATGTAGGCCAACCTACAGCAGCACCTACATCTTCAGGTTGTGTTGAAGCCTCTTCATCGAGCTCACACACAGCTGGTTCTGCTTCCTCACAGGATCGCCATGGAAGAACCTCGGCCACTGTTGTCCAGAGACAAACTGTTATTCCACACACAGCAGCAAGTTCCCTGTCATCCTCACACTCCCAGGCCACAAAACAGCCATCGGTAGCACAGGCATGGGATAAAAGACGGCCATACTCCGCAAACCATGCACGAGCACAGGCTCTGAATGCTGGCATTGCAAAACTCCTGTCCCTTGAAATGCTGTGATTCAGGCTGGTGGAGACAGACAGTTTCCGTAACTGAATATCATTGTCAATCCCACAATACAATGTGCCAAGCCGATTTCATTTCAGCAGGCAAGCCGTCCCTGGTCTGCAAAAGCATGTTGAGGGAAAAATTAAACATGCGCTACTAAAAGCCCTCAGTAGCAAGGTCCACCTGACCACCGATGCGTGGACCAGTACCCATTGTTATGATCTGCTACAACCAGTAAGGAAAGAAGGGAATTCTGTCCCTACAATACAACTAAGCTGAATCCCTACGATGTAACGGGGAACCTGATCCTGCGACCAGACCCGCTAAAGTCCTCATCTAGTGTGAATGAAGACCTATAGTTGCGAGGGAGTAATCCCTACAAGATCTAGGGACTGTGAGAAAAGGTGGACACCTCCTAACATAAATTGTAGCATGGATAATTAAACAGAAAAATAAATACTTTGTGATCCTAACATCAAGCAAAACTGACAGATTAAGGCACCTAAGCACCCGGCTAGCTTAACAGTAGATAATACAATGAAGTCAAGCAAAGCCAGAAGGGCAGAGCCAGACTAAATAGGGAAAAAAGGTCATGTGACCAGCAAACTGAAACAAAACCTAACAAGAGGGTTCTAACACCCATGGCCAGGGACAATACCTTTCCCTCACTGCCCATTGGGTCAATGTTGTGCAGCCGGGTACTGATCTTGCGAGTGGCGCTGTACGTGTTCTGCCAACTCCAAGGATTGCAGGAATCAAGTCTGTACACATTGATTCCTCCTCCTATTCCAGTTCCTCAGAATCATCGCTGCAGGAGCCGTCACGGTCTACCTCCACATGGACCCGTGAACGTTTACCTGTTGCGACCGATATGAGCACAGCCGTGTCCAAATGTCAACAGGCCATCCTGAAATTAATTTCCATGGGGAATCTTAGCCACACAGCGCAGGAGCTCTGTAATGCCATAAAGCAGGAGAGCGACGTGTGGTTTTTGGAAGAGAATCTACAGGCAGGCTTGGTAGTGTGTGACAATGGCCGAAATCTGGTGTCAGCTCTGGGCCTTGGCAACCTCACTCACATACCATGTCTGTCATATGTGCTCAACTTGGTCGTGCAGAGTTTTTTGAGGGACTATCCGGATCTTGATGCACTGCTGCACAAGGTCCGCCTAGAGTGCGCTCACTTGCGACGTTCCAGCATGGCCAGATCGCTGATTGCAGCTCTGCAACGCAGATTTCACCTTCATGAACATCGCATCATATGTGACGTACCCACCAGGTGGAATTCCTCGTTACATATGTTGGAGCGGTTGTGTGAGCAGCAGCCAACAGTAATGGAGTATCAGCTGCATCAGGCGCAGTCAACTCGCAATTTGCGCCGTTCACACTTCACCACTACTGAGTGGGCCTCTATAATAAGAATAATAATATTATTTATTTATATAGCGCCATAATATTCCGCAGTGCTTTACAGTTTAACAGTTTCAAAACACAAGTCATAAGTAACAACGTTAACAATACAATAATTAAAGCCAAATCAGCCGCCCCTGCTGGTGAAAGCTTACAATCTACAATGAGGTGGGGGAGATACAAAGTACAGGTGTTTATATACAATGGTGTTTTTACAATGATGGTCCAGCCATTTTAAGGAAGTGAGGGATGCATGGAGATAGTGAATGGGCTACACACACAGAATTACACATAGAATGACTTTGATTAGTGAATGTGATAGGCCACTGTGAACAAATGTGTTTTGAGTGAGCGCCTGAAACCATCCAAATTGCGGATAGTCCTAATTTCTTGGGGTAGAGCATTCCAGAGGATTGGCGCAGCGCGGGTGAAGTCTTGGAGTTGGGAGTGGGAGGTACGGATTAGTGCAGAGGTTAGTCGAAGGTCGATTTGCAGAGTGCAGCAGTCGGTTAGGCCGATAAATATAAATAAGGGAGGAGATGTAGGGGGGTGCTGCGCTGTGGAGAGCTTTGTTGGTGAGAACCAGTAATTAGAATTGGATCCTATAATGAATGGGCAGCCACTGCCAGTGTAATGAGTGGCGAATAACTCTATGAAGGATATCTGCCACGTTTTGCGTGCGTTTGATGAGTCAACGCGGATGGCGAGTGCAGATGATGCACTAGTCAGCCTGACTGTCCCCCTTATCTGCCTGCTTCAAAAAACACTGCAAGCACTAAGGCATGAGGTTTTGGAAGAGGTGGAGGATGAGGAGTCACAAATTCCATCACCTTCTGGACAGTCAGCGCAACGTGGTTCCTCACAAAGGGCTGGAGGACTTTCAAAGTACCATGCTGTATCAACAATTGAACCTCCAGAGTCGCTGTCTATATTTTCATAACCATTACAAACTTTTAATGTATTTACAAAGCACATAATGTACATTTTTTGTCTATCCTTTTGTAATGCTATTGTGTTTCCATAAACTGATGTTACAGAATTATGATACAAAGTTTTTAAATTTTCAGTTTTAAATTTTGTAAATTTATATGTATTTGAAGGACTTTGTGAGGAGGATGAGGAGGAGTCAATGGAGGAGGAAGACATCGCTCCAGAGGGAGGTAGACAATGCTCTAGTCAGTATGTAGACCAAGGGTGGGGTGATGCACAGCAGGCGGAGATGACGCCTCTTGCAGGGGACAACGTTTCTTGGCCAGTTGGGAGTCTGCAGCACATGGTTGATTTCATGCTGCAGTGGCTGAGAAACGACCGCCGCATCGAACACATTCACACCACGTCTGATTATTGGGTGTACACCCTCCTAGACCCTCGCTACCGGGACAACTTACAAAGCCTCATCACACCGTTGAACCGGGAGCGTAAAATGCGGAAGTACCAAGACACACTGGTGCAATCCATAATGTTCTCCATTCCAGCCGAGAGCACTGCTGCTGCTACTGATTTACAAAGCAGCTCTGTGCGTCGAGGCAGTGGAGACAGCTCTGCAACAAGAGGGAGCACAAGCAGCGCCTCTGCACAGGGCAAGAACAGTATGTTCCAAATGTGTCGAAGTTTTGTGGCAGCGCCACCAATGTCTACACCATCCGAGACGGCTCCAGTCAGCAGGAGGCAACATTTCCGTAAGATGGTGACAGACTACATGTCTTGCCCTCTCAGTGTACTCTCAGATGGCTCTTCCCCATTCAAGTTTTGTGTCTCTAAGCTGGATACATGGCCAGAGCTTAGCCAGTATGCATTGGAGGTGCTGGCTTGATCTGCTGCCAGTGTATTATCGGAGCGCGTCTTTACTGCTGCAGGTGGTGTACTAACAGACCGTTGCATGCGACTATCCTACGATAATGTAGAACGGCTTACTTTTCTGAAAATGAACTAGGCATGGATCTCGCCTGAATTTGCCTGTCCGGTTTCAGATTAACTAACTGGTTGGCAACGTTTTCCATGTCTCCTGTTATGTTCATCTTTCTACCACCTGAGCTATACTCCCTGGGCTACAACACTGCCAGTTGCTGCTCAGAAGTGTCGTGTCCACAGACCAATACACAAGCTATAGTGATAGTGGGGTTCAGTAACGCCTGCTGTTCCCCTGCTGTGTGTCCGGCAAAAATTACTGCTACCTAGCTACACATGTTGAAAAAAACATGACATGTTAAAGTGGCTAGTGCTACACATAGATATCAGGCTACACCCTTATTTCTAAGCTGTAAACAAGTGAAACGTCAAATTTAAAACCATTCAATGATTAGTGTTGGTAACAAATCTGTAACTAAATAATTGTGACATATTATGGCAGATATCCACATGTCTAACACAAATGCTAACACAAAAGCATACTTATGCTATAGGGTACTGATGGTGAACCTTCTCACTCCATAACTTTGACCAATCCAACTCACATCATGCCTCAAATGCTGCAATGTTGGAAGTGCATAATGTGGGTTGAACTTTGACAACAGCTGCAGTGCGAAGGTTATCCTTCTGTGTTCTTGGCTTTTAAATAAAAGCATACAAGTAAATATAATAATACATTGTTGATTAAGGGACATGATGTACACCTGTAATATTGTGCAAACAATGGATGTAGGACTATTCCTCTTCAACATTACTTATATTTGTGTCATTTGAAAAAATACATATTTTAGTTAAAAATTAAAAACCCATGTTCAGTAGCTGTGAAAGGCCCGTTTGTGTACTTCTATATTGTTTGCAACCAATGTATTGTATACGGATGGAAGCACGTCACTGTAATAGATTTGAATTATTTTAAATAGAATAAAGCAGCACCAATTTTAGAAAAATGACAAGGATGAGCCAGTGACAGACACTCAGCAGAGTACACGCAGCGGTGGTTGAAGAAGTAAATGGAGCGTGATGTGCACTCAAAAAAGTAAAAAACACAGACTGAAGTGAACACTGAAACACAACTGTCCACAATCTGTGAAAGGCTACTCCTTTGTGTACTTCTATAGTGTTTGCAACCAATGTATTGTATACGGATGGAAGCGCGTCACACTAATAGATTAGATTTATTTTAAATGGAATGTAGCAGAACCAATTTTAGAAAAATGACAAGGATGAGCCAGTGACAGACACTCAGCAGAGTACACGCAGCGGTGGTTGAAGAAGTAAATGGAGCGTGATGTGCACTCAAAAAAGTAAAAAACACAGACTGAAGTGAACACTGAAACACAACTGTCCACAATCTGTGAAAGGCTACTCCTTTGTGTACTTCTATAGTGTTTGCAACCAATGTATTGTATACGGATGGAAGCGCGTCACACTAATAGATTAGATTTATTTTAAATGGAATGTAGCAGAACCAATTTTAGAAAAATGACAAGGATGAGCCAGTGACAGACACTCAGCAGAGTACACGCAGCGGTGGTTGAAGAAGTAAATGGAGCGTGATGTGCACTCAAAAAAGTTAAAAACACAGACTGAAGTGAACACTGAAACACAACTGTCCACAATCTGTGAAAGGCTACTCCTTTGTGTACTTCTATAGTGTTTGCAACCAATGTATTGTATACGGATGGAAGCGCGTCACACTAATAGATTAGATTTATTTTAAATGGAATGTAGCAGAACCAATTGGAGATAAATGAAAAGGATGAGCCACTGAGACACGCTCAGCAGAGTACAAGCAGCAGTGCTTGAACAAGTAACTGGAGCGTGATGTGCACTCAAAAAAGTAAAAAACACAGACTGAAGTGAACACTGAAACACAGCTGTCCACAATCTGTGAAAGGCTACTCCTTTGTGTACTTCTATAGTGTTTGCAACCAATGTATTGTATACGGATGGAAGCGCGTCACACTAATAGATTAGATTTTTTTCCACTAAAATGGAGCAGCACCAATTAGAAAAAATGTGAAGGATGAGGCAGTGACACACACTCAGCAGACTACAACCAGCAGTGGTTGAAGAACTAACTGGAGCGTGATCTGCACTCAAAAAATCATAAACCTCACAGACTGCAGTGAACACTGAAACACAACTATTCACTATCTGTGAAAAGCTCCTTTCTGTACTTCTATAGTGTTTGCAACCAATGTATTGTATACGGATGGAAGCACGTCACACTAATAGATTTGATTTTTTTCTAATATAATGGAGCTGCACCAATTCCACTAAATAAAATAAAAAAAAAAAAAGTCAGTGACACGTGCAGATGCCTACAAACAGCGGTGGATGCAGAGCAAACTGCAGCGTCACCTGCACTGTCACACACACACCTTGCACAGAGCTGTTAAAACAACACTGGCAAAATGAAGCTTTACACAGCGGTTGGTAAACTAGCCTGCCTCAAGCACAGTAGTACACAAAATCGCAATATCTAACTGTCCCTCAGAGTCAGCACAGCAGCGTTCTGTCCCTAACTGAGTTCACAGCACAGTGACGCTAAAATGGCTGCGGCGCCTTTTATAGTGCATTCTGACATCATTTCAGCAGCCAATCACAGCCATGCCATTAGTTAAGATGACCGCATCATTACAGGATGTGCCCACACTTCGTAGGATTCCTCATTGGCTGACTAAAATCACATTGCCTCTCAAAGAATTATGGGAACTTCCGATTCCGGTATACGATAATGAAAAAGTATCGGAATTAAGTATCGGAATTCCGATAACGCGAATATCGGCCGATACCCGATACTTGCGGTATCGGAATGCTCAACACTACTCCCGATTACCCACGTCATAATTACGTTCAGTAGGAGAAAATTTTCGAGAGAAAAAGGCACAAGGGTTACTTTTAGAGGTCTCTGGATCTTTTTGGGACAAAACGGCACCTGCCCCAATTTCAGAGGCATCAACCTCCACCTGAAATGGCAGAGAAACATCAGGCTGCCGTAGAACAGGAGCAGAAGTGAATCTCTGCTTAAGTTCCTGAAATGCAGAGACTGCCTCAGGAGGCCAATTCACCACATCAGAACCCTTTCTGGTCAAATCAGTTAATGGTTTAACAATAACCGAGAAATTACCAATAAATTTACGATAAAAATTGGCAAAACCCAAAAATCTCTGAAGAGCCTTTAATGAAGTAGGTTGGACCCAATCACAGATGGCCTGAACCTTGACCGGGTCCATTTCAATAACAGATGGGGACAAAATGAATCCCAGAAATGAGATCTTCTGTACGCCAAAAAGACACTTTGATCCCTTCACATACAGAGCATTCTCTCTCAAAATCTGGAATACAGTTCGAACATGTTTCACATGAGAGTCCCAGTCATTAGAAAAAATCAAGATATCATCCAAATAAACAATCAGAAATTTGTCCACAAAATCCCTGAAAATGTCATTCATGAAGGACTGGAAGACGGAAGGAGCATTAGTGAGCCCAAAGGGCATCACTAGGTACTCAAAATGCCCTTCGGGGGTATTGAATGCCATCTTCCATTCATCCCCGTGCTTAATGCGAATAAGGTTATACGCCCCCCTGAGGTCAAGCTTGGTAAACCAAGTAGCGTTTTTCACCCTGGAAAACAGGTCAGAAATCAAGGGTAACGGGTATTGATATTTCACAGTAATATTGTTCAAGAGACGATAATCAATACACGGCCTTAATGAACCATCTTTTTTGGCCACAAAAAAAAAACCGGCACCTAAGGGTGAAGAGGATGGTCTGATATGACCCTTCTCCAATGATTCCTTGATATAAGACCGCATAGCGTCATGTTCAGGTACAGACAAGTTAAAAAGGCGACCTTTAGGGAATTTACTACCCGGCACTAATTCAATAGCGCAGTCATAGCTCCTATGGGGAGGTAAGGATGCAGATTTACTTTCGCTAAACACATCAGAAAAATCAAACAAAAAGTCAGGAACATCCTGAGCCTGGGGGGAGGCAGAAAAAACAGGAGTGTTGGTATTAACACATTGGCAGCCCCAACTGGTTACAGACACAGATTTCCAATCCAAAACAGGATTATGAGACTGTAACCAAGGGAAACCCAGCACGATAATGTCATGCAGATTATATAGAACCAAAAATTTGCAGCACTCCTGGTGATCAGGTTCAACCCTCATTATCACCTGAGTAGAAAACTGGGGTTTATTCTCAGCCAAAGGGGTAGAATCGATCCCCAGTAGAGGAATAGACTTCTGTAGGGGTATCAAGGGAAACCCACAACGTTTAGCAAAATCATAATCCATCAGGTTAATAGCTGCTCCAGAATCAACGAAAGCCTGAGCAGAAAATGAGGACAGAGAGCATATCAGAGTGACAGTTAATAAAAACTTAGTCTGAACACTACCCAAGACAACTGAGCGTGCAAAACGTCTTCCCCGCTTAGGGCAGACTGAAATAGCATGAGAGGCATCACCACAGTAGAAACATAACCCATTGCGCTTTCGAAACTCATGACGCTGTGCCCCAGACACCACTCCATCACACTGCATGGGCTCAGAAGCTGGCTCACAAGGCAACACCACTCCACGCATACTTCTCCGCTCACGCAAACGTCTGTCAATTTGAATCGCTAATGACATAGAATCATTGAGACCAGAGGGGACAGGGAATCCCACCATAACATCCTTTACATTATCCGACAGACCCTTCCGGAAAAGGGCCGCCAAAGCGTCGTCATTCCATTTGGTCAGGACTGCCCACCTACGGAATCTCTGACAGTACAACTCAGCGTCATCAAGCCCCTGATTTAATGCCAACAAGGCTTTTTCAGCTTGATCAGTGACATTAGGCTCATCGTACAATAACCCCAAAGCCTGAAAAAATGCATCAACATCACTCAAAACAGGATCCCCAGGTATCAGGGAAAAAGCCCAATCCTGAGGATCGCCGCGCAGGAGAGAGGTGATAATTTGAACCTGCTGCGCTGCGTTTCCTGAGGACTTAGATTTTAAGGCAAAAAACAATTTACAATTATTTTTGAAATTCTGAAACTTAGCTCGATCCCCTAAAAACAAATCTGGCATGGGGATCCTAGGTTCCACAACAGGCAACCTAGCAAGATATGCAGCAATACTCTGAACCTCAGTGGCAAGCTGATCCACACGGCCAGACAACTGTGCAAACTCCATTGGGAGAAAAGATCCTCCCCAGCACCCAGAGATACAGAGGGAAAAAAAAAAAAAAAATGCAACAAACCGAAAAATATCTCTGACAACTCTGACAACCTTTCTTCCTTCACAATATTTTTTCCCTTCTGTGAGTACCATGCAATTTATGGGCCGGTGATACTGTTATGTTTCGGTAGCTGAGGAGTGCAGGTAAAAAAGGAAATACACCAGAGCAGTTGGAATCTATGAGATTGCAGTACCCTGACTAACCACCGCAACTAGAGGCAGCCGTGGAGCGTTCCTACGTTGGTCCTAGACGCCTCGTCACAGCCTGAGAAACTAACTACACCTAAAGACAGAAATAGGAAAGCTATCTGCCCCGGAGCAGAACCCCAAAGATAATAGAAAGCCCCCAAACATGTAATGGCGGTTAGACAAGAGGAAATACTGACACAGAAAGAAAATAGAATGAGCATATGCTGGGGCCCAAACTATCTAAATAGAAAAGGACAGGAAGGGTACTTACTGCAATCTCAGAAAACCCTGAAAAACACCAACTCTACTAATTTCAAAATCACCTGAGATCACACGACCTCTACCACCTAAATTAGTTCTCTGGTGTAACAAAATCAAAACAACAGCCACTGAAAAAACTGGAAAAAGCAAAAGTACAAAACTCAGTGGCTGAACTAAACAGAGAGGGCAAAAGCCCCCGGAGGGGACCCTGAAGGCCCCCACAGAAGTGCAGGACAAAATGCAAAAATATAGCACAAACACAAAAGAAGAAAATGTCTTATCTGATAGCAGGAGATGCAGACACGACACAGCAGGCTACAAGGGAAACTGGAAAGAAGGATTCAGACCAGAACAATTGGTCACCGGCAACCCTGATGGGAAAATGACTCCTTATATAAGACCAGTCAGTAACACCTGATTCCCAGTCCTCACAATCTTCACTAGTACCGCTTGTAACCACCAGAGGGAGCCTCTGCTCAGAACTCATCTCAAACCCATTCACAACATTGTAGGGTCACAGAGTGACCTTGATAGGAAGCAGTATTTTCTTTCAACCTTATTGATTCTTGTTTTTATATAAAGAGTACATTTTGCTTAATAAAACCATTTTTGCTAATACATTAAAAATACTGTTTTTCTCCTGCTATTTTTCTATAGTTCATATAAAAATTGAAGATAATTTAGTACTCTAGAGCAGATTTAGAACTAGAGGATTGGATTCAAGTAATAGCAGTTGAAAAATAACATAGATAAATGTAAAGTCATGCACTTGGGCCAAGAACAACATAATTTATAATGATGTACTTCCGGAAGAAGGCAATATTCGAAACGTACATAGGGGCAGGCACTGGCACCCACCAGAGGTAATCTTTGCACTATTGGGATTCTATAGTTTGTTTTTTATTGCGTCAGTGTTTAGAACCGGTTTATACCAAGTACTTAAACTAGTATACTGCACATAAATTTGCGTCAACAAAACAATAGTTAATGTATTGCCTCTGTATCACACGTGGTGGGTTTCCATTGCCAATTTTTCGTCTCCCAATTTTAATTACCTTGTCTTTTTCTTGATTTTTGTTAATACAATTTTGTATTTTTTAATTATTTATGGTTCTTGAGTACATTTTTTTCTTTTGATTCTGTAAAACATTTGGGTATATTTGTGCCCTTACTGCCGGGCAGCTGCTGCCAAAGCAAATAGGTATAAATGCTTAAAAACATAATTTTGTTTCTGTACAGTCACTAGTGCTGCCACATTTACATTACAGTGTACAATTTTTGGCTCCAGTGTAGAAGAAGGACATACCTGACTTAAAGCAGTTCCATAGAAGAACAACAAAGGTTATTATGAGATCTTTCCAATAATTGTTTTACAACTAGACCTACAAAGTTGAAAATCACAATTAGGGGTGATGCGTGGGAGAAATCTTGTATGCGATTGTGAGAAGAGAAGATAAGAGGGGAATAGAGAAGGAGATCTTGTGAGGATCGGAGGTTGCGTGCAGGTAAGTACTGGGAGACGAGGTCACAGATGTATGAAGGACATAGGTTGTGGATAGCTTTAAATGTCATGGTTAGGGTTTTGTACTGGAGTCTTTGGGTAATGGGGAGCCAGTGCAGGGATTGACAGAGGGGAGAGGCCAGGGAACAGTGGGGGCACAGGTGGATTAGTCGAGCAGCAGAGTTTAGAATAGATTGAAGGGGTGCGAGAGTGTTAGAGGAGAGGCAACAGAGCAGTAGGCTGCAGTAGTCAAAGCGGGAGATGATGAGGGCATGGACCAGGGATTTTACAGATTCTTGGTTGAGGAATGTACGGATCCGTGAAATATTTTTGAGTTGAAGTCGGCAGGAAGTGGAAAGGGCTTGCATATGTGGTTTGAAAGAGAGATCAGTGTCAAGGATTACCCAGAGGCAGCAAGCTTGTGGGACTGGGGAGAATGGGCAGCCTTTTACTTTAATGGATAGGTCCGTTGGGGGGTCGAGTGAGATGGAAAGATGATGAATTCTGTTTTGTCCACAACTTATTTTTCTTTTCTAATTCACTTAATTATAATATTGAAATGCAAATTAGATCCCAACAACACTCTGAGTGCCACTTTACTAGACATTATTATTTAAAAAAGAGGTCTATATGCACATAGACTCAAAAAAAAAAAATGTATGTAATACTACATTAAATTAAGCATTCTATTGTGTTAAATCTATTGGCTGCATTTTTTATGCTGTTAATAATAATGTCTTAAATGTTAAAGGCACAAATTGCATTCATAACAGATTTATAAATCCTTAAAGGTTTTTCCTCTACTCAGATAACCCCTTTCAAATTGCTATTTCCCTGTGTAAAACACCAACATCCTATACTGACTTCCGGTGCCGCGGTTGTTCCTTTGACATTGCTTGTATGCCACATGAGCCCTGTAGCCAAACAGCAGCCATTTCACTCTCACTACCTTTGGACTTAACTGGCATTCAGAGGAAGTCAAATAGAAACCGCACACTCTCACTTATTTGGGTCTCTCAGTTTCATCAGAAGGAGATGAGAGTGAAATGGCCAATATGCAGCTCACGTGGCATAACAACATCACAGGAGACACGGTGGCTGATGTCGCTAGAATGGCAATGGCACCTGAGGAGAGTATGGGCTATTGCTATTTTACATGGGGAATGTAGCAATTTAGATTATTTGTCTGAGTGGTTAGCAACCTCTTTAAGCAAGACTATACAGCTTCTATAAAGATATAATCTGTATATAGAACTGAGTTACTGAAATTTCCAATGTTTGTTGGGGAATCCCCATTTCTTATTATAGGTTTATTTGACAATAGAAAAGACATGTATCCATTAGAATCAATTAAGCAAATTTTATTTTATTAAATAAAAATATATAAAAATATATTTCTCACTCCTTGTGCGAAACGTACGTCGGAGTGGGGGGCTCTCCCTATTTAGTATGTCTCATCCTAATGGTGAATTTTGTTGCTATTTATAATTTTTCACGGTAATCATTGACATCCTCTCTCATGTATTTATTTTACGTACATATATTCACTAGAACTTTGATTATATTGCATTATTATTTTTTTCATACTCCTACTACTTCACCATAGATATATTTACTATATTTTCTACATAGTATTTTCGGGTTTGTCTTTTTGCCCCTTGTCTTTTAAGACCTTTACTTTAGTTATAATGTGGTTCCCTATCTGTTTTTATCATTTGTATATAAATTATTTTTATACATTTTTTAATAAAATAACATTTGCTTAACTAATTGCAGTGAATACAAGATATGTCTTTTCTACAGGTCTACTTTGTGCTTCCACGTATAATGTATGTATAGTTGTTATTAATGTTGTCGGTATATGTTTATTTGACTGCTATATTTGATATACGATATTACGCACTTTATATTGATGCTGAGTTACAAGATGTCCAACGTTCATTAGTGGAAAATCCTGTTTCTAAAATTGTTATTCACTGCTGGTGTTGCTATAAAGTGCTAAATGTTCTTTTTGTTAGAAATATTTCCATAGAAAACTGGAGAAGAGCAGCAAAAAAAGACACAATGATTTTTTTTTTATTGCTGACTAATTTGTGAAGTCTGCCAACAGCACCTACTGGATATCACAATGAACTAACAATTCACAGTACTGGCATTGATGTACTAGAACAGCAAATATCATTCTGTTATTCAGTGTGCGAAGACTACGCAAGTGTCCATGTGAACCATATCTCGGAGGTGAGAAGACTGCATATGGGTCCTATTCTGTATGCATTAAAGAACTGCCGATTCCTTATATGACAAATTGACTGCAAGCAAAGCAAGTTATTAAAGTAATATGTTAGGTCTGCTCTGGTCTAGTATTTAGAAATTTCAGACAAAATATTTGGAATATGTATAAAAGTGCTAAAGGAAATAAAAACAAGGTATGATGTTTCTAAGGTTCAATTTAGGAAATACTTACCGTATATTACCCTTAAAATAGCAATTCTGTAACATCTTTACTTAGAACTTTGCGTCTTGTTGTATCTGGCATTCATCCTTGAAATGTGCAAATAGATTGTCATATTTGGTGTCACCAACTCCTCTATCAATATGTTAAGTACTTTTTAGTCTGAGACTGACCAATCAAGGCTGAGTGTGTAAGGACACGACCCATTGACAAAGAGAATGATAACATCCAGGGTTAATTGATTCAAAACCAGTCAAAAACAGATAATCGGTACAAGGCAGAGATCTAAGAAGAGATTCTCCACAGTTGTTATTTCATGGGAAATACAAATATTTGCTGAAGACAAGTCAGGAGACCTGAGAGGTCCTCTGAAACCTTGGTGATAACATTCATTTTAATTGCAGCTGATATTTTTAGATTTTTTTGTTTGCTGTATGCAAACAAATGTGATGAAAACAGCAAGAATTATGTCATAGACCCCTGTATGACTCATTCCTTTTGGTTAACTGAATGAGAACGTTGATCAAAATTTTTCTGCCATTGGGTATTGTTTTTATTTTTATTTTCTTTTGTACACATTTTGTATGCTTTTTTCATGGGTCAAATCCAGAGACTGAAACCTGTAAGTGAGACAATTTAGAAACTTATATGAAGCATATCAAAATTAATGAACACCCTTCATTCTTGAAACATTTCAAATTGAACACTAAATTCAGTTTAAAAAAAAATCTTTGGACTGGCTAATACACACAGTTACTCTGTAGTTTATGCAAATCTTTGAATTTTTGGCCAGAACAAATTTTATGCTAAAAATTGCCTTTTCTAGTCAATTGGTAAAATAAAAAAAAAGTGCAGAGAAAGGTGGGAGGGGGGCGGTTTTCATGTGCTAGACATCTCCAAATTTAAAGCCAAAAAATGGGGAAGATTTTTGAGTACATATTTTCTATTTTCTCAATTTTTAATAAATTTGATGCAAATCACACCTTTTTTTAGACTGTCAAGAGAGAAGTTAGTCTTAAAACACCACTCTGTTTTTTTATTTCATGCTTTGAGTGGTATCACTAATGTATGCTCCCTGCCTGTATTAAAATACTTACCAGCCACCTTCTTCTGCTGTTCTTGGTACTGCTCTGGTCCTGTTCTGCTAGTTGTGATCTCCCTGATCGCTCCAGTATTTGCTGGGCAGACTAGAAGTCACTTTTCAATGTAAGTGTAAGAGTCAGAATGAGGATTTTATAGACTTACATTAAGAACTTGCGACCATTAGCTCTGACTTCTGATTAGTTAGGAGCTGCGGTCTCAAGATAGAAAAGTGGGACCAGAGTGGCACAGGGAAGAACAGAAAACAGCAACTGGTAAGTATCTTATCCTGCAGCGGTAACTGAGAATAGTAAAAGATACCACTCCATCGGTGATTTAAAAATAAATGCTGGGATGTTGCTTTAGTATAAATGTATTCTAGCAATAAAGGAACGTTTGGGTTTAAATATGTCCATTTATTCCATAGTAAGGTCATAGGTAATAATTTATTAGACTAATTAATTAGACTTGTTATCTCCTTTACCCCCGAGAGAGGTTTCCACGATAATGACCAGGCCAATTTTTAAAATTCTGACCACTGTCCCTTTACGAGATAATAACTCTGGAACACTACAATGTATCCCAGTGATTGTGAGATTATTTTTTGTGATATATTGTACTACATTATAGTAGTAAAAGACGGATTTTGGTAAGAACTTACCTGTAAAATCCTTTTCAGCGAAGGAAGGAAAGGAGACACACTACTTCATAACTAGTGGGTAGGCGGAGCCCCAGATAGGATTGACACCTCAGATTAAAAAGAGTGTTGACCGGCCCCTCCAGCTCGGGCTCCTCCTACTCAGCTCTCCAGTTGTACACAAGCTTAAGGAAGAGCAATATCACCAGCGGAGCAACATAACCCCTTCTGAAGGACTTCAGAGAAAAAACATAAGAGTACAGGTTATGCATGCATGTAGGCAAAAATCACACAGTTCCAGGTACTACTCACTGAACCTGACTACTGCGATAAGCTGGCAATGCTGGAACAGAGCCGTAGCGCGTCGACCTCAGCCCAGAAAATCGCTATCAGAGAAGGGTCACGCTGCATCTGTAATACAACAACACACTTCAGCCATGGGAGGGAGCTGTGTCTCCTTTCCTTCCTTCGCTGAAGAGGATTTTACAGGTAAGTTCTTACCAAAATCTGTCTTTCAGTTGCAGATGGAAGGAAAGGAGACACACTAGTTCATAACTAGTGGGACGTTCCAAAGCAGTCCAAAAATTAGGGTGGGAAAAAACCAAAAGAGGCAGAAACCCATCAACCTAGATAAATGCGCAACAGGCGCCAAATACAAGTTAACTAAAACTTAAAATACCGCTGCCTGCAGGACCCTACGTCCTAAGGCCGCATCAGCGGAAGCACTGACATCCACCTTATAAAACTTTGTAAATGTGTGGACGGAGCGCCAGGTCGCCGCTCGGCAGAGCTGAGCTGCCGAAGCCCCTTGATGAAAGGCCCACGATGAAGCCACAGCCCTCGTGGAGTGAGCTCGAATCTTAATCGGGCAAGGTTCGCCTTTAAGACGGTAAGTCTCCAAAATGGCTGACTGAATCCAACGAGCTATAGAAACCTTGGAAGCTCGTTGACCACGCCTGCGACCTGCTGGAATCACAAACAGAGAATCTGACTTCCTAAAACCTTGAGTAACAGACAAATAGAACTTCAAGGTCCGCACTAAATCCAATTTGTGCAAGTCCCGTTCCTTTGCATTCCTTGGGCCCGGCAAAGCGAGGGCAATACAATATCCTGGTTAACATGAAATTGCGACACCACCTTAGGTAGAAAGTCGCCCCGTGTGCGAAGCACTACTCGATCCGGGTAAAACTCCAGGAAAGGAAGCGAGCAGGAAAGAGCTGCCAACTCAGAAACCCTTCTTAAAGAGGTTACCGCCACTAAGAAGGCAATCTTCCAAGAAATTAAAGAAAGGCTAGCAGAAACCATAGGCTCAAAAGATACATGCTGAAGAGCCTCCAAGACAAGGTTGAGCCGCCAAGGAGACACAGACGCCTTCCGCGGTGGAAACTGACGGGTTACTCCGCGAAAAAAGGAACGTACGTCCCTACGCGAGGCGATAGCCTTCCGAAACAGCAAGGACAGGGCAGAAACCTGGCCTTTCAGAGTGCTAACTGTCAAACCTTTTGACCAGCCCGTACTGCAGCAAAGCCAACAAATTGGGAATGGAAAAAATCCTCGGCTTCATTGAAGAACCCGAACACCACGAAAAGAAGGCTTCCCAAGTCTTGTGATAAATCTTAGTAGTAGCCGGACCTCTGGCAGCTCGCAGAGTGCAATGACTTCGACTGAAAAACCTCTACGGGTCAATATTTCGGTCTCAAGAGCCACGCCGTCAAACGCAGAGACTTCAAGTCCGGATGACGAACGGGCCCCTGTGTTAACAGGTCCGGGCGAGGAGGAAGTGGGAATGGCGGTGCCGCCAAAAGCGACACCAGTGTCGAGAACCACGTCCTCCTTGGCCAATCCGGGGCTATCAACATAGCCGAATTCTCTCCAGGCTGATCCGACGCAGCACCAGAGGAAGTAAAGATATCAGCGGAAACACATAGACTAGCTCGAAAAGGTCCCACGGAGCCACCAGAGCAACCACCGCCACAGCCTTTCGGGTCCTTGTACCTGGACATGAAGGTCGGTAGTTTGGCATTGAACCTGGATGCCATCAAATCCACTTGGGGAGTTCCCCAACGGGAACACAGCAGTGCAAAAATTTTCGGATGAAGACTCCATTCTCCAGGATCCATCTTCTCGCGACTGAGGAAGTCCACCGTGGTATTCTGGACTCCTGGAATGTGAATCGCAGAGATGGCTGGAACCCTGGTCTCGGCCCATAGCAGAATCCGAGACACCTCCATCATGAGTCTGGAGCTCCTTGTCCCGCCTTGGTGGTTGATATACGCGACCGCCGTCGCGTTGTCTGTCTGTACTCGGACTGGCAAACCGCTCAAAGGGAGCGTCCAGTGTTGGAGGCAAAAGAAAAAATTGCCCTCAATTCCAGGATGTTGATAGGTAGAACAGACTCTTCCGATGACCATACTCCCTGGATCCAAAGATCGTTCCAGACACCCCCCCCCAGCCCGTCAGGCTGGCATCAGTGGTTATGACCGACCACCTCGGAGGGAGGAAAGATTTCCCCAGGGATAACGCTCCTGGACATAACCACCATCCTAGGGATTCTCGCACCCTGTGAAAGATGATGACGCTGCAATCCAGAGAAGCTTGCGATCGATCCCAACGACTCAGAATGAGCCTTTGGAGGGCCCTGGGATGAAATTGGTCAAAATGAAGTGCCTCCATGGACGTCAAACCCAGAAGGCGCATACACTTCCGAAAGGACATTGCTGTCGCAGACCTCATAATCTGTACATGTCGAAAGAGACATGCCCGCTTGTCTGGAGGAAGGGACACCACCGTCCGTACCGTGTCGAAATGCATTCCCAAAAACAGGATTGACTGCGATGGTTCTAGAGACGACTTCTCCCAATCCAGCCACCCGAAATCCTCCAGGAGCTGAAGGGATAGATTGCGAGCCGTCCCCGCCTCCTTCTTTGAGGACGCCACAATCAGAAGGTCGTCCAGGTAGGGAAATCGTAACCCCCTGTCTTCGAAGAATTGCCATGAGGGGCGCTAGAATTTTTGTAAAAACTCTGGGCGCCGAAGCCAAGCCGAATGGCAGAGCCACAAACTGGTAATGGTCCTGACCTATGGCAAAACGAAGGAAAAGCCGATTCAATCTTTGAAATCCAAAATAGGGCGAAATTTGTCCTCCTTTTTGGGGACCACAAAGAGGTTGGAATAAGAATCCTCTTCCACGGTCCTCTGCGGAACCGGTATCACCACACCCTTCTGCAGAAGGGAATCGACCTCTCGTAGTAGAGCGGCAAATAGCTCGGCTCTGACGGAATGCGAGATTGGCAAAACCTGTCCGGGGGTCGAGAAAGAAACTCTATGAAGTAGCCTGCCAACACAACCTGTGTCACCCAGGCGTCCGACACACGGGAAACCCAAGTCGGTTTGAATTGGAGTAAACGACCCTCCACTCGAGAGCGCTCGAGTGAAACCCAGACGTCAGACCGCTTTAGCGGGTTTTTTGCCAGCTTCTGTCTTAATGGAAGTTCTGTTTCCAGGGTATGCGGAATTTCTGAGAATTCCCCCCCCTTTTTTTTTTTTTAAAAAAGAGAGGAACGACCCAAACCCCCAGAGGGTTGACCGGATCATCCCCTGGACCGAAAGGACCGCCGACAACTACCGCACTAGTCCTGCCAGACGCAGAAGTCACAGCTCTGCGCTGCGGTAAAGCTGTTTCTTTTGCCTCAGCAATCAGCTCTGTGAGGTCAGATTTAAATAGCTGACCACCTTGTAAGCTAAAGATAGCAAACCCTGCTTGGAAACCGCGTTCCACTGTCTAAACCACAGTGCTCTTCTGACTGTGACTGCCGAGGATTGCGCCCTGGATAGCAGTGACGCAGAATCCTTCAACTTGAAAAGCCCATCTATCTCGATAGAGGGGATCCATCTTGTCACGCCGTCCGTAGACGGTCCAAACGGCTCAGGGAAACTTTACAAGTACACATAGATCCTTAATACTGAATCCATGACCCGCGGCCTCGCAGATGGATATTGTTGCCATCTCCATTTTTCTGTTGCAGACTCGCCTTCGTTTACCAGGAAGATTTGCTAAGCTGGGATAAAGGGACATTCACTTCAGGAGATCCAATTAACAATCAACTCCGTAGAAAACGGATACAGTTTGTAAAGCCGTCGCGACCTATGCGACTCCTGAAACATCCCGACTTACCAGGACGTCTAGTTACCTCTCTCTGGTAACTGTAACGCCCTCATGGCTCCAATAGTACGGTCCATGAGAGAGGCAGAGTGTCCCTGCCGATCCTCCTTGTCCGAAACGGACATCTTCGCTACGCGAGAAGGAAGGCACCGATTTGTGTCGCTTCCTTGAGAGGATCTAGCTGACACTCCATAACCTAGAAGGTCAGACAGGCCATCATAGAAACTAGCGAGGGCCTCCATTTTGACACCACTGGAACCTCCGATCGCTGCGCATGACGCCGTCGGGGTCTGCGTGTCAGATTCTGACATGTCCTTGCACAGTATAAGGCAGGTTAAACCTGTCAGTAACTAGAACAGTGTGTTTCTTAAAGAAAAACAATCGCTGAAGGGTTAAAGCTCTTAAAGAGAGAGCTACCCCAGCATTAAGAGTTAACCGCCTAAGAAGGGGTTAAAGTAGCAGACTCCCCACAACCTTGATAATGAAAAAGTTGTGCGAGCCCCAAGTGCCTCTTATAAGGCAGCAGCTGCAGGACAGCTATGCCACACTAACAGAAAAACGTTCCACAAGATCGCTAAAAAATTGCGCAATGACCGCCAAAGTTGTTAAGGAAATCGCTAACCGCTTATGCGATGTTAATGAGATCGCCCAGATTGGCAGCTACCAGTGACATTAAAAAATGATCACACAAACGATCGCATAGTATGCGTCGTTATCAAGATCGTTAGTGGAAACGTATAGTGGCAATATTAAAATCGCAGACTCCCCACAACCTCTTTATTATTATTGAAAAGAGTGTGCGAGCCCCTTATGCGATAACAGCCGCAGGACAGCGCAGTCTGTCACTCATTAGTGCCCCAGAAGGTGCCCGCGCTGTGGGGGTGAAGGGGTTAAGCTTCTGTCCGCGAGCTAGAAGCGACTCACCCAGCTGGTAACAATGTAATGTCTTGTCGGGAGGGGAGGAGGGAGAAGAGCCAGAAGAAGCTTTCAGCCTGCTTCTTTAATGGCCGCCGCGCTGTGCCTCTGTGTGCTCCATGAGGGAAGCCGGAAATGGAGACAGCAGTAAAGCGCATGCTCAGAGCGGCGCGAAAATTCAAATAAAAAGGCGCGCACTCCTCTCCTAAGTCCTGCAGGCATCCACCTGCGGACAAAAAACACCAGTCACGGACATGTATTGTACAGCGGCTGCCGCAGCAGTCGCTTAAACACTCACACACACATTAATAAAAATGCATGGTACTCACCAGTCAAAGCGCCACAGGGACCCCCAGGGGTTTCTGGCGCTATGCCCATGCTTCCCCCCAGGGCGGGGAACGCAGTGACCCCTGCAGCGCGGTTTGCGTCCCCGCCAGGGAAGCCATCCTCATCCCCCAGGGCCGGCAGGGTTCTGCAGGGACCACCATATAGGGTAATACAGATCCGCCAAGGGAGAGGTGGGAGTCCAGCAGCGCTGAGACCCCTGAGACCTCTAGACCACATTTGGTGATCCAAGTCTCTTGTCCGATAAAAAATAATAAAATCTTCTGAGGAGCTGCTTCCAGCAGCGACTATCCTCTGAGACCTCAAATTGTAAACTGGAGAGCTGAGTAGGAGGAGCCCGAGCTGGAGGGGCCGGTCAACACTCTTTTTAATCTGAGGTGTCAATCCTATCTGGGCTCCGCCTACCCACTAGTTATGAACTAGTGTGTCTCCTTTCCTTCCATCTGCAGCTGAAATTTATTTGATATTACTTGCGTTTATTTGGGAAAAAATTGTAAATTTGGCAAAAATTTTGAAGATTTTGCAATTTTTCAACGTTTAATTTTCATGCTCTTAAATCACAGAGATATGTCACAGAAAATACTTAATAAGTAACATTTCCCATATGTCTACTTTACATCAGCACAATTTTGGACCCAAAATTTTTTTTGTTAGGAAGTAAAAAGGGTTAAATGTTGACCAGCGATTTCCTTTTTCTCATTTTTACAACATTTTTTTTAGGGACCACATCACATTTGAAGTCACTTTAAGGGGTCTATGTTGTGAACGCTCTGGATTCTGAGTTGGGGCTCCCTCTGGTGGCTGCTGATAGTAATGAAGCTGCCTTGACTGTCAGAGGCCCTTCAGCTGAGGATTCAGCTGCAGACGATTGGCAATCTGGGAGTGATGACTGGGGAGATTTAAGGCAGTAACCTTCCCATGATCCTCGCCGATGATTAGTTGTTTCTTCCTGGTCCAGTTTGGAAGTCAGCTTGCTTTCTGCTGTCTCCTGCAACTTTCAGATAAGTTATTTTCTGCTTGTTTCAGTGGTTTTGTTTTCTTTTGTTGGGGCCTGCGCTGGTCTCTGTTTCTCATCTATCTTGGTTTATTTGTTCAGTCCCTTTATGTCAGTGTCTGCTGGGTAGCTACCTGTTCGCACCAGAGTTCTGATCTAGCGGGGGAGAGATCGTGTGGTCTCAGTATTTTTGGAATCAGAAGTGTTGGAATTTTTCCTAGGGTTTTGCTGGATTGCAGACAGTATTCTTTCCTGTCCTGTCCTATCTAGATAGTTTTGGGCCCCAGCGTTTGCTTACTCTATTTTCTGCCTGCATTTGTATTTTATCTTGTCTAACCGCCAATATATGTGTGGGGGCTACCTATTCCTTTGGGGCGCTACTCCGGGGCAGTTAGCTTTCCCCTTTCTATCTTTAGGCTTAGCTAACTCTCCGGCTGTGTCGAGGCGTCTAGGTCATCATAGGTACGTCCCACGGCTGCTTTTAGTTGTGCGGTTAGTTTATGGGTCTGCAATCCATTAGTTACCGACCTCTCTGGGAGACTAAAGTATATGAAGAATCACTGCACACGTTTAACTGCATATGTCATGCTTAAATTGAAAGTTTTATTGCACACTTGATATGAAAAAAAGAAAAAAGTTATGAGACGACTGACTGACGTTTCGGCCAACGCAGTGGCCTTTATCAAATAGTCGCTGGAAAAGATAGAGAAATTTACAGTCAATTATGATATAAAATATATACAATATATACAATATATACATGGGTGAAAATATACAGCCATAGGAATTTGGCAACATGTTAACCCTTGGTTGATACTGTAGAACAAGGGGAAATATCACTCTAGGATATCAAAACAAAGAGCATGGGGATGTTCTATTCAAAGAAATCAGTAGAAATCAGTAGAAAGGTCACCAAATAAGATACAATTTAAACAAGGGGTGGACTCATCCAATGGCACACAACATGCAGAAAAATGAAGAACATACCCTTTAGATATAGGTGTATCGGGGTTGCATAAATCAAGTGCTTATTTTCAATAGCTTATTTTCAATAATCGTAGGCGGTATGTCCTGCATGTGAAGATGGAAAATATGTTAAAAAGACATTATGAACCATCTGACGTATTGATGGTTGGGCAAACACCATTCTACTGATTTCTTTGAATAGAACATCCCCATGCTCTTTGTTTTGATATCCTAGAGTGATATTTCCCCTTGTTCTACAGTATCAACCAAGGGTTAACATGTTGCCAAATTCGTATGGATGTATATTTTCACCCATGTATATATTGTATATATTGTATATATTTTATATCGTAATTGACTGTAAATTTCTCTATCTTTTCCAGCGACTATTTGATAAAGGCCACTGCGTTGGCCGAAACGTCAGTCAGTCGTCTCATAGCTTTTTTCTTTTTTTCATATCAAGTGTGCAATAAAACTTTCAATTTAAGCATGACATATGCAGTTAAACGTGTGCAGTGATTCTTCATATACTTTAGATTCTGGGATAGCCTAATCCCTTTTCACTTGCACCGTATCATCTCTCAATTGGTTGTGTGCTAGCCATCCTCTCTGGGAGACTGGCTGCCTTGGCTATTTTTGTTACTGTCCTCCTCAGCTACCAAATCATAACAGGTCTATATGATAGAACATACCCAAAAGTGACACCATTCTATTAACTGTACCCTTCCATTTTGTTGGAATGGTTTGAATGTGCCATGTGTTAGGGTCTGAGGAACGCACCAAATAAATATAAATAATGGATGAGTGCGCAGCCCGGGGTCCACCATGCAGGCAAAGCCTGCTGCTAGTAAGATGACAGGATATGGCAGTATAAGCGAGCTCTATTACTTCACAGAGTCGCTGACATAGACGCTGAGATAGAGACTGTGTCCTGTTAACACCACAGGAGCACACAGATAACTGCTGAGCAGATAGCAGTCTGTGGTCATGCAGTCAGCAACGCAAACAACCAACTCCTCACCGAAGTAGCCGGTATTCTAGAGGCTATTTCAGCCAAACACTGAACACGTGCATACAAAAACTCCTCACCTGAGGTGCCGGTATTCTAGGGGCTTATTTCAGCCGAGCCCTAACCGCATGCATACATGACCACACTGGCGCAAAGCACATAACAGAATTGATACTAGCGCATGGACGTGCGGTCATGCAACCCTTTTATAGCAGCAACTACAAGACCTTTCAGAAAAGGACCAATGAGAAACTGTTCCAGAACACAAGCAGTTTCAGGACCTTCCTTGCGGACCAATAGGGTTGTTGCAGTGCCTGAGCATGTGACCCTTGGTCTCCAATGGAAGACCTTGCCCTGGGCATGCTCAGAAGAGGAAAAGCAGGACTTAATCTAACAGCCGTCTGCTGGCCGCTGACCAGTACTGGCTACAATAACAGAACCTGGAAAGTCAGCAGTAACGTCTCTGCTGAGGAAGCTCCACTGCGGTTGGAGACGGATGGGGGACCGCAGTGGGAATGGCTCAAGATTCCCCTTGTGCAGGAGCGGGAACTTGACATCTAACACCATGTCACATTGGTAGAGCCCCTGAGGTGCCAGAAAAACAGAAACTCCCTATATGTGAACTCATTTTACAAACTAGACTCCCCAATGATTTCATCTAGGGGTGCAGTGGTCATATTGACACCACATGTGCCTCATAGAGTTTTATTCCACTGAGCGGTGAAGAAAGAATAAATTACATTTTTACCACTAAAATGTTGTTTTAGCCCTAAGTTTTAAATTTTTCTAAGGGCTAATAGGAAATTTTTTTACAACAAACTGAGGTTCATTTTTTCATGAGTTTGCCAATACCCTACATGTAATCAGGAAATATTTTTCAGGCACAGTGCAAAGCTCAGAAGGCAAGGAGCACCAGATTTTACTGTTATGGTTTGCAGGTGCCATGACCCACTGCGAGAGCCCATAAGGTGCCAGAACAGCAGAACCCCCCTTAAGTTGCCCCATTTTACAAACTACACCTCTCAATGAATTAAACTAGGGGTGTAATGATCATATTGACGCCATGGGTGTGTCACAGAATTTTATACCATTGGGCAGTGAAAACAAAATAACTACAGTTTTACCATCAAAATTTTGTTTTATCCCTAGATTTTACATTTTCACACAAGAAGTGAGTATAATGGCACCAAAATTTGTGCCACAATTTCTACTGAACATGGCAATACCCTATATGTGGCTGTACAGTACTACTTAACCAGACGGAGAGACTCTGGAGGAACGGAGCACTATTTGCCTCCTGGAGCGCAGATTTTCCTAGATTTTCCACATACAGAGCCCCTAATTGCTAGAAGAGCAGAATTCCCTTTCAAGTGACCCCATTTGGGAAACTATACCCCTTGGGGAATTTATCTACAGGTGTAGTGATGATTTTGACTCCATGGGTATCTTCCAGAAACAAGCAGCAATGAATGTTGCAGAGCTAAAATTACAAACTGCCGTTGTAGTGACCAGTATGCTGTAGTGACTAGTACGCTGTAGTGACTAGTATGTTGCAGTCACCAGTACGTTATGCCCAACCCGTGCTTCTGGAGGCATGCACCCGCAAGTTAGACGGGCTCTCATCTCTTCAGAAATGCCAAACGTGGATGCAATATGTGGTTTAGGTACACTGTGAGGGTCAGAAGGGAAGAGGCATTTGGATTTGGGAGCACAGAATTTGCTAAATTTCTTTTGGCAGGTGAGGAGCCATTTTGCTATTCCAAAGCCTTTGTGCTACCAGTAACGTGGAAGCCCCCTATATTTCTGTTAACAGATGACGGACCTGAGTGAGGGCTTGCTTTTTTTTGTGGATTGAGTTGAAGCTTTCATTGGGATCATCTTACATAACGTTTGGGATCACATTTATCTGGCGCTCTACGTTGAACACTTACTTTGGGGTTTCCATCTAGATCTCTGAGTGACGAGATTCAGATGAGACCCCCGAAGGATCTATTCACTATAATGAGGCAGCAGAGTTACTCTGGACTCCATCTGGCCTCTTTTCAGTGGTGTCCTTCTTTTTAGAAGTGCACAAAACTGTGGCACTTTTATGCAACCCTAAAAAGACGGCACCGCCAGATCACAGGTCAAACAGCGTCCACAGTGCCTCCATCTACCTCATTATAGGGAATCTTCCACCAGAGGTTCCATTTAAATCACATATTTTAGAGATTTACATGGAAATCCCAGTGTAAGGGCTCAACGCAGAGTGCAGGATAAATGTGCGTCAAGCCTTACTGCGATCTTTGGGAGGCAGAATGAAAAAATGAACAGTAGGTGAAGAATTGGTTTTCTTTATTTTTTTACGCCCTTCCTCGTGCGGTATAAGTGATTAGGCGACTTTATTCTTCGGGTTGGTGCGATTACAGCGATACCAGATTTATATCGGGTTTTTATGTTTGGCTACTGTCACACACTAAAAGACGCTTTTCATTGCAAAAAATAGTTTTTGCATCACCACATTTTGAGAGCTATAATTTTTCAAGATATGAGATCTTGTTTTTTGCGCGACAAGTTGACGTCTTTATTGGTACCGTTTTTGGGTACATGACAATTTTTGAACGCTTTCTCTTACGATTTTTGGGAGGCAGAATGAATAAAAACCAGCAATTCAGGAATTTCTTTAGAGGGTGGTTAAGCTTTTCCATGTATGGTAAAATTGATAAGGCAGTTTTATTATTCGGGTCAGTACGATTACAGCGATACCGCATTTATATAAGATTCTAATGCTTTTGCCGCTTTTATACAATAAAAACTATTTTATAGAAAAAATAATTATTTTTTGCATTGCCTTAATCTGAGAGCTACACACAGCAATACAGCTAGCAGGCAGCCTAATAACAAACTCTGCTGCTGCACACAAGAAAATCCTCCCCTGTCAATGGCAGGCATCCTAATAACCAGCGCTGCTGCACACAAGAAAATCCTCCCCTGTCACTGCACACTAACTGTACAGCATAATTGCTATCAGCACAAGATCAGAAGAACTTTTCTTTCCTGCCCTAACTCTCTCCCTACTGATAAACAGCGTCAGCAACCTCTCCCTACTGCTAAGATGGGCAGAAGTAAAATGGCGGTTGGCGGTCAGGGCTTTACATAGCCACTGTGACGCCACACAAAGCAAGCCAATCACTGCAATGCCCTTCTCTAAGATGGTGGTGGACGCTGCCCATGTCATCTCATTGCCCACAGTGTATGTCCTTGTTCATTGGCTGAGAAAAGGCGCCTGCAAGCATTACGGGAAAACCGACTTTGGCGCTCGGGTCGACTACCGCATGGCCGACTTCCCGCTATAGTCGGGTTTCGCTCAGTGAAACTCGACTATAGCGAAAGTTGGCGACTTATGAATCTGACCGACCTGTTTCGCTTAACTCTAATATTAACAAGTTCTAAAGTAAAATGTCATGAGATCTGTTCATGAGCTGAATCTCAAGAGAATGTTTGTCATGAGGCACTGCAATGACCTAGAGCATGCAAGCCATTCTACAAAGAATGATTTAAGAAAAATAAAGTCAAAGGTTTCAAAGGCCCAAGTCAAATCTTGCCCTTAATCTTATAGAAATGTTGTAGAAGGACCTAAAGAGAGCAGTTCATGTGGGAAAACCGAAGAACATAATAGAATCGAAGCTGTTTAATTGAGAGGAATGGACTAAAAGTCCTCCAAGTCTATTTTCAGGGGTAGGACTAATCAACAAATATCAAAAACGTTTACCGTATTTTTCGGACTATAAGACGCACCCAGGTTTTAGAGGTGGAAAATAGGGAAAAATATATTTGAAGCAAAAAATGTGGTAAAATATTTAATAACATAAATAACATACTATTATATGTGGTGTTATTATATATAATAGCATGTTATTATGTAGGAAGCTACGGGTAGGAGATGGTGCTGCGGGACCAGTGTGGTGTCTGTAAACTACTATGTGAAGACGCTGGAGGGTGAGTATAAGGCCGGGGTCACACATGCGAGAAACTCGCAAGATTTCGTGTGAGTCTCTCGCATGAACACCCGGCACTGCCGGCTGGCACTCAGACTGGAGCGTGCGGCTGCATAGAAATAGAGACAGATGATAGAGACAGAGATGATAGAGACAGAGATGATAGAGACAGATGATAGAGACAGAGATGATAGAGACAGATGATAGAGACAGAGATGATAGAGACAGATGATAGAGACAGATGATAGAGACAGAATGATAGAGACAGATGATAGAGACAGATGATAGAGACAGAGATAGAGACAGATGATAGAGACAGATGATAGAGCAGAGATGATAGAGACAGATGATAGAGACAGAGATGATAGAGACAGAGATATAGAGACAGATGATAGAGACAGAGATGATAGAGACAGATGATAGAGATGAAGAGACAGATGATAGAGACAGATGATAGAGACAGAGATGATAGAGACAGAATGATAGAGACAGAGATGATAGAGACAGATGATAAGAGACAGAGATGATAGAGACAGAGATGATAGAGACAGAGTGATAGAGACAGAGATGATAGAGACAGATGAAAGAGACAGAGATGATAGAGACAGATGATAGAGACAGAGATGATAGAGACAGATGATAGAGACAGAGATGATAGAGACAGAGATGATAGAGACAGAGATGATAGAGACAGAGATGATAGAGACAGATGATAGAGACAGAGATGATAGAGACAGAGATGATAGAGACAGAGATGCGTTTTTTTAATGCGTTTCATGTGCGCACGATGCGCTGCGCAAAAAAACGCAAGTGTGAAAGTAGCCTAACCTTTTAATTAATTCTCTGTTATACAGTGTGTCTGAAGGACCTGTGATGACATTATGAAGAGGCAGGCCTTTGGTCATGTGATGCTCCAGCCCGCCCTCTTCATGACCTCATCACAGGTCCTCCACAGGAGCATTCAGCATGGCATCAGCACAGCCCCTGTGCTGTCAGGTATGCGATGCCTCCTGCTGCACTCTGCTCCTGCAGCCTCCTTCTACTTCAGACACCGATCTGCCCAGCTGCTGCAGGAATCAGGCGCTGGGGAACCATGTGGCTCTGTCATTAGCTGCTCCCCGCTCACTGCTCAGCTGATAGGTGGGCGGGGAAGCTGCTGATTAATATTCACTGCACTTAAGTATCTGGACCAGGGGTTTCCCCAGGGCTTGTTTCCTGCAGCTGAGGGGATATTTTCCTGCCTCCTGCAATCTCACTCCACCGCTGCCGCCTGCCCCCCTCCCCACATGTTACATTCCGACCATAAGATGCACCCACACTTTCCTCCCAAATTTGGAGGAAAAAAAGTGCGTCTTATGGTCCGAAAAATACGGTATATGCAGTAATAATTGCACATCGGGGGTCACACCAGATACCAAAAGCAAAGATTCACATATTTTTGCTATTTCTTGGAACGAGTCCTGAAATGGGTTTGTTACTAATAAGTCATGTCAGACTAATAATAATAATCTTTATATAGCTCCACATATTCCGCAGCGCTTTACAGTTTAACAGTTTCAAAACACAAGTCATAAGTAACAACTTTAACAATACAATAATTAAAGCAAAATAAGCTGCCTTTAACTTAATTTCCTTCTATGACAGAATCACTGACTGGGTAGATCAGGGAAATGCTGTAGATATATTAAATCTTGACCACGGCAAAGCATTTGACAAAGTATCTCACACAATCCTTATTGAAAAAATGACTAAATATGGAATGGATAAGTGTTATGTTTAGGTAGCTGAGGAGGCAGGAGCAAAAAACCGCATAGGCAGCCTAACACCAGAGAGGTTGGAAACTAATAGGTTGCAGACCCCTAAACTAACCGCACAATTAGAAGAAGCCGTGGAGCGTACCTACGGTGGTCCTAGACGCCTCGGCACAGCCGGAGAGATAGCTATCCCTGAAGATGGAAAGAGGAAAGCTAACTGCCCCGGAGTAGACCCCAAAAGAGTAGGAAGCCCCCAAACATATAATGGCGGTTAGACAAGATGAAAATACGAACACAGACAGAAAATGATTGAGAAAATGCTGGGGCCCAAAACTGTCTAGATAGGACAGCACAGGAGAGAATACTGTCTGCAACCCAGAAAAACCCTAGGAAAAACTCCAACACTTCTGAATCCAAAAACACTGAGACCACACGGTCTCGACCACCTATATCAGATCTCTGGTGTGTACATGTAGCTACCCAGCAGTAAAATATCACAAGAACTGAGCAAATGAACAAATACAAAAAACGAACGGAGACCAGCCAGAGCCCCCAAAGGGGACCCGGCTGAAGACAAAAAGCAATGCAACAAAAAGCAAGGAATTCAAACCACAGTAAAAAAACTGAAAGAGACTTATCTGAAAGCAAGCAGGAGACAGCAGGAAAGCAAGCTGAATTCCAACCTAGACCAGGAAGCACAATTGATCACCTGCGAGGATTATGGGAGGTCAGCTCACTTATATCAGGCCAGTCAGTACCACCTGACAACCACTCGTTATCTGCAGGTGTAGGACTCTTGGTATTCAACATAGGTTCAATACCATCAGCAACCACCAGAGGGAGCTTCAGCTCCGAAGTCGTCTCCAAAACCTTCACAACAGACAAGGTAACTGTTAGGTGGATTCATAACTGGCTTAGTGATCGGACCCAAAGAGAGGTCATAAATGGCTGCACGTCCAGTTGGAAGAATGTGTCAAGTGGGGTACCACAGAGCTCTGTCCTGGGCCCTGTATTGTTCAACATCTTTATCAATGATTTAGATGAATGAATTGAGGGTAAACTGATTAAATTTGCTGATGACACAAAGCTAGGAGGGATAGGTAATACTAGAGAAGAGAGAGGATTCAAAAAGATATAAATAAACTGGAGCAGTGGTCAGCAACTAACAGAATGTTTTTTAACAGGGAAAAATGCAAAGTACTACATCTGTTCAATAAAAATGAAAAAAGTATATACAGAATGGGCGGAAAAATAGGGCTAAGCAACAGCACATGTGAAAAAGACTTGGTTGTACTAATAGATCACAGACTGAACATGAGTCAACAGTGCGATGCAGCAACAAAAAAAGCAAATACAATTCTATTATGTATTAACAGAAGCATACAGTCTAGATCACGTGAAGTCATTATTGCCCTCTTCTCCTCTTTGGTCAGACCTCATCTGGGATACTGTGTCCAGTTTTGGGTACCACATTTTAAAAAAGACATCAACAAACTGGAGCAAGTTCAGAAAAGAGCGACCAGAATGGTGACCGGTCTGCAAACCATGTCCTATGAGTAACGATTACAGGATTTGGGAATGTTTAGCTTGCAAAAGGGAAGACTGAGAGGAGACTTAATATCTGTATACAAATATCTCAAGTGCTGTCACATTGTAGAAGGATCATCTTTATTCTCATTTGCACCAGGAAAGACTTGAAGCAATGGGATGAAACTGAATGGGAAGAGACACAGATTAGATATTAAAAAAACTTTTTGACAGGGTGATCAATGAGTGGAACAGGCTGCCACGAGAGGTGGTGAGTTCTCCTTCAATGGAAGTCTTCAAACAGAGGCTGGACAGACATCTGTCTGGGATGATTTAGTGAATCCTGCTTTGAGCAGGGGGTTGGACCAGATGGCCCAGGAGGTCCCTTCCAACTGTACGATTCTATGATTCTATGACTCATTGGATCAATTTCCTCATTTAAATTACAAAGTCTAATATTTTTGACTCATTCATTATATTTGGTTCCTTGCATCTACTATTAGGATTTATGGCAAAATGTAATGTACTTTGATGTCAAGTTTATGCAGAAATAAGGAATATTCTTAAGAGTTCATAAATTTTCAATAGGCAATGTATATAATATACAGAGTGAAACAAGAAACATTGATAAAATTGGAGAGGTAGTCAAAATCATAATGGGAAAAAAAGTTTCTTTCAATTGTTTTTTGTTATTATGGGCTTAAACTTCACGTTTTGTTTCTTTCCAGAGCAAGACTATTAAGTCCCTGTATAATTCATTTTGGTTATGAGTAGATTTATAATTGTACAGTAATGAAGAGTGGCAAACTACCGGTTATCATTTTCTGCTTCAGGACACAGACCCAGTTTTTTTAAGAAGACATACACAGCCAAAGTCATTGAGTACACATTGTCTGGCGTAATCAGGCTTTATCTACAGAATGTGACGCAACTTGGAAAGGTTTGGTCCTTCATGATAGGTTTGATTGGTTTAGAACTTACACTCCCTCTTGTCTTTAAATATTACACAGCTGTATGACACAGGAAAAGTCTTCATAATTGTAACTGGCCAAAAAAAAAGATTTTCAAAATCGGTTCCATAGAAAGTGTACAAAGCGGACTTTAAGGTAAAATTCAAATTTTAATTGCATTTCACTGATTTTTAGTTTAGTTTTCTGTTATATTTTTAACTAAGTCTCACAGAACAATATTGAACTATTTTTTATACTAATTTATTTCACAATTTGTATTTACTTGAAAAGCAGATTACAGATGATGCATCTTTTTGGAGCATTCCCAATGCTCAATATTTAGTTCTGCCTTTTCAAATGCATGTATGATTTTCTTTTAAAATTGATACTTACAGGAAATTTAGATTTATGAATATCATTCTTAGAACTTCGTGTAAGTTGTTTAGTTATATATATAAATATCTGTGTATATATATATAATTTTTAGGGATTAGTTTAGTAAATTAAAGATATAGATACTATATTTTATCAGCATTCCAATTCTTACAATGTACAAAAACTGTGATTTATTTACTGATAGGACACAAAGTTTCACGTCTCCAATAGTCTTTTTGAAAGTATTGTATTGCAGAGCAGAAATGTTTTATTTTGTTGGTTAATAGATCACATTTATTCACACTGGAATAATTGAGGTGCTTTTTTGTTATTTTACCTGCATAGATATATTTCGTCAGACCCATCCAATAATTTCTAGATAACGATAATTATCGATTAAGAAATGTCACAGTGTATTTAATATGTAACAATCCAGCAATTCGGCAATTTATCTACAAGGTCCATTCCATGTAGACTCATTATATAACCACAAAAAAAACACAAAAAGGAAATTGACTCAGCACTATCATATAATTAAAATGGTGACCTTCTGTATGAGCTTGGTCTGACATCCAAAGCCTGAAGTGTGTGGTGGTGCTGCACCTGCCGCCCGCACCTCTCGCCGCTCCAGCTGCCACAAAGACGGTTTTAAGGAAGATTGGAAATAAAGAGTGCTGCTAACTTTCTTATTCCCTTGATATTATATAACCAGTTATCCAAAATGGATTCATACCACATCCAGCCAAATATATGCCATAAAACAGTGGGGTTGTTTTCAAATCTTTGTACATTTTAGGCCTCTTTCACACTTCAGTCTTTTGGCGTCAGTTAAAATCCGCCAAAGTGTGAAAATAGCGGATCCGCCAGAAAAGATGAAAAACGGATGCAAACGGATCCGTTTTTTGACGGATCCGCTATGAACTTTTCAACCCGGAAAATGCAGGTACGCATGTCTGGCACGGAGGGGGAGAGAGAGAGAGAGAGAGACCCCGGACAGTGTTGTCAGCATTTTGTATGGTTTTCTATGGAAGCGACGGATCCGCTGGCGGATTCCATCAAAGACGGATGGCAGCGGATCCGCCAACCATAGGCGGCCATTATACAAAATGGCGGATGCGGCAGATCCGCCATAGTCTGCCATTTTGCAAGACAGAAAAAAACGTTGCATTGGACGTTTTTCAAAAACGACGGACGCCAAATTTTTGGCGGATCCGTCAAAAAACGGACCTAACGGACGACCATCCGTCAAAATCCGCCACTAATGCAAGTCAATGGGAAAAAAGCGGATCCGCCGAAAAAAAAATGGCGGATCCGCTTTTTTCACACTTTGGCGGATTTTGACTGACGTCGCACGATTGAAGTGTGAAAGAGGCCTTAGATGGATACATCACAACTTTCTGCATGTATGCAAAATGTACAACAAATATAGTTTGAATATAGAGTAGCGCGGTGGCTCAGTGGTTAGCCTTGCAGCGCTGGAGTCCTGGGTTCAAATCCCACCAAGGACAACATCTGCAAGCAGTTTGTATGTTCTCTCCGTGTTTGTGTGGTTTTCCTCCACGTTCTCCGGTTTCCTCCCACACTCCAAAGACATACTGATAGGGAATTTAGATTGTGAGCCACATCGGGGACAGCGACGATAATGTGTATAAAGCGCTGCGGATTATGTTAGCGCTATATAAAAATAATGATTATTGTTATATAGCTTGAAAGGCATGGCCTGACACAGGCAGCACAAGTCCCAGTGCATGAAGTATATTACCTGATTGCTCTCCATAGTACATTATAGTAAACCCCCTTCTGTTTCTGCACTATGCCAACAATAGTAGAATGCAGTGAGTTTCATCAGACCCTTACAAGTAATGTAATAGACAGTGGAAAGCTGCTTTTCTGGTGATGGTCAGCCAGTGTTGTTTATATAATAATCAATAATGATAGATGATAGATATAGATAGATAGATAGATAGATATAGATAGATAGATAGATAGATAGATAGATAGATAGATAGATGATAGATAATAGATAGATAGATAGATAGATAGATAGATAGATAGATAGATAGATAGATATGGATGAGAGTATGGATAGATAGTAGTAGTAGATAGATAGATAGATAGATAGATAGATAGAAATAGATAGATAGATAGATAGAACAGAAAATAGATAGATGATGAAAATAGAAAAAATAGCGACAGTCAGTAACACATTGGGTGCAAAATCCTTCAGCAAATCATCCAATACTTGCCCAAATCCATAGAAACAAAAAGGCAGCACTCCAAAAATGAGGTAGATATGTGCATTTATTCAAGCCAACATGGCGTGGTCTTTTTGTTCCGATAGATAGATAGATAGATAGATAGATAGATAGATAGATAGATAGATAGATATTGGATAGATAAGATACATAGATAGATATGGGATAGATAGATAGATAGATAGATAGATAGATAGATAGATAGATAGATAGATAGATAGATATGGGATAGATAGACATGGGATAGAGAGGTAGATAGATATGAGATAGATAGATATTGGATAGAGAGGTAGATAGATATGAGATAGATAGATATAGATAGATAGATAGATAGATAGATAGATAGATAGATAGATAGATAGATAGATAGATAGATAGATAGATAGATAGATAGATAGATAGTAGATAGATAGATATGATGATAGATAGTAGTAGATAGATAGATAATGGATAGATAGATAGATAGATAGATAGATAGATAGATATGGGATAGATAGACATGGGATAGAGAGGTAGATAGATATGAGATAGATAGATATGGATAGAGAGGTAGATAGATATGAGATAGATAGATAGATAGATAGATAGATAGATAGATAGATAGATAGATAGATAGATAGATAGATAGATAGATAAGATAGATAGATATGGATAGTAGAGTAGATAGATGATATGAAGATAGATAGATAGATAGATAGTAGATAGATAGATAGATGATAGATATAGATAGATAGATAGATAGATAGATAGATAGATAGATAGATAGATAGATAGATAGATAGATAATGATAGATAGATAGATAGATAGATGTAGATAGATAGATAGATAGATAGATAGATAGATAATTATTTCAATTCAGGTGAAAAGTCAAAGAAGAATTGGAAAAGCTTTCAGGTTCGATATGAAAAAGCACGTTCAATTAGTAATCAATACTTATCTGAGGGGTTTCTAATGGTTCTTTATGTTTTATTTGCAGTACAAAGTGTTCTGGAAAGTGACACACTGCGTGAGAACCCGTAATAAGAACGATAGTGTTTGCTTTGAAGATAGGTGCACATCAATTAATTAACTGCTGACTGCTTAAAATGGACCGCATGGAACTGCAAAGAGTCAACACTGATCCTGATGATGACAGCAACAGTGGAGAAAGCATGGATGGATATAGCAAAGATATGGATGCTGAGAAAGTTACTATAAACAGGTAAGTTGTGGGAAGCATTAAGCCTAAAACATTCACAGGTCTTAACAGTTTTAGGAGGATAAAAGGCCAATATTCAATAACTGTCTAATAATTTCCAAGTGAGAGAATGATGTCTATGGTGTCTAGTTTGTCACAATAACTTTTTAATGTAATGTGTCCATAACATGCAGCTTTGCAGTAGTAGAGATATAAACCCACTGTATAATTGACCCTCTATGCTTTTGGCTAAGGATTATTTGCCTCAGTATATTTGCAGTATTTCTGTAGTGGTCTTTTCAATTCCAGTGTATTCAAGATCACTGAGGATGATCTCACGAATGAATATATAAAAGTATTAGACATTGGGCACAATAAATCTTTGTGGCTGTAGCTAAAGGGAACTTATTTTCACTTGCAATAATTAGATTACAATTGAGATATCGAAGTTTGATGTACTATCAGCACTATATGGTAAAACATTTAGATAAGCTTCAACATGTTCTTAGTAACATGATATAACAAGTAGAGGGATAACTGGATGGATTGGGGCTTGGCTTAGGCAACAAATCATGTGTACTATCAGGCTTCAGAAATTTGCCAGAAGGTTTGCTGTCTTGAGAATATAGTGGTGTAGTATTTTAAGCAGCAATAGTCTCCAATATCTTATTCAGAACTAATTTATCAAATAAGGTAAGGTAAGTTTACTAAGCGGAGATCATGCTGCATGTGCTGGTGCCGCGCCCCACACTCCAACGCGCGTTTCATCAGGTAGCAGCATGAACTCCAGTTAGTAAACTTACTTTATCTTACCTTTACTCCTAGGAAGCACACCCTTGTTTATAACTTAATGTGCACTTATATATGGCAATATTGCACTTAATAGACACTGATGTTCATTATTTTTAACTTTTCTGACAACATTCAGATGACTATCGTCATATTTGTATGCACTGCTCCAAACTGCATATTATTTTTTGTCAGTACTACAGGTGAAATTCTCCATTTTTTTAATATATTATATACAGTTTATATATATATATATATATCATTGCCGTATGTGCTGGACTACTCCCCTCGTTTTTAATCAAATGTTTTGCATATCAATTTGTTTTTCATGTCTTGCCACTTTCTGTCTTTTAATAGTGTCTCAAATGAAATAAAATGTTTTATATGGAATTGATATTTGTTATTTACTGTTTTTGTTCAAGTAGTTTCTTGATTTGTTATTCTGTGTTGTCTGCTTGAACTGTGCATAGTATTACACATATTTATATATTTATATTTGGGTATTAACCTTCTCCTTATCTTCGTTTTAAAAAAAAAAAAAAGCAGAATTAATTTAGTAGCCCTTTAAATATGAACCTGAAAAATACTCAATTTTCATAGTCTTACTTTTCAATGTCCATGGAATAGTCACTCAATGAAAAGATATTTACACATAGAAATTTGTAATTATTTGGCTTAGAAATAATGGTCAGTATCGTCATGCATTTAAGATTTTTAATAGTCTGTGTAGTACTCATAAGCAGGTCAATATGGTTATATATCACTATTTTTAAAACAGCCAATATGTAAATGAAGAAGATGCCGAAAGTCAAAAGTTTCTAACTAACGGAATGAGTGGAAATAAGAAATTAGATGACTACACAGAAGAGCATGTAAGTTTTGTATTTCTTTGGACTTAAAAAAAAAGCCATATTTGAATCCTTCTGTTTTGCATTATTTTTGCATATTAGCATTATGTAATAAACCTTTTATTCTACCACCATTTGCCTGGTCTCAAATTATCTAGCACTTTCTAACTATCTCCAAATATCATTGAACTAACACAAATCTAGATCTAAACTTTCAGTCTCATATTTCCCTTGTGAAACATCGTCCTTAACCCCACGACCTTATCATCTGTGTTGCTTTGACACAGCAAGTCAATGGAAGGCTGTGTCAATAAATTTGAATTGTGTATAATTATTAACTTATGCCTGCACAACGGTTCTACATACATCATAGAAAAAAATCATCGGACGATTGAGAAATCCATGACCTCTTAGAAGAAAAAAAGTTTACGAAATTTAAATTCTGGTAACTAAAAGAAAAAATCTCTTTACTTTTCCCAAAAGCATCCTGGAACCACTTCCTTTGGAATGTCAGTGTTCAACCTAGGCAATGCCATCATGGGCAGTGGAATTCTTGGCCTTTCCTATGCTATGGCCAATACAGGCATCGTGTTGTTTGTGTAAGTACTGCTATCTATCAAATCAAAATACTAAAATGAATCACATCAATGTAAGAACAACAATGTAACATATTATACGTGGATACATTTATGTTACGCCTGTTTGGATATATATCAACCTATAGACCTGAGGTCTTTACCACTAACATGTTTTGCCAACCAGGCAATTACACATGCTAGTTTTAAACCAATTAAAGAGCACAAACTTACATGGTAGTAAAGATCATAGCAGAAACTTAGAGCCATTACTTCCAGAATTTCACAGATTTTGGATTTGAGAATCCACTTGCAGTGGATTCTCTACTTCCTCTGGGCATGTCATGTTAAAAACTTTCTAAAATAATTCTCCATACATGCTTCAAACCCAGTGAACTCAAGGTAAATATATTAGCTGCCATCTGGCTACCCATGCACTTCCAAGAAGAAACATACTATGGGCAAAATGCTCTATGAGAAGAAGCATTGCACAATGCTGCTGGCTCATCAGGCTCAAATTGACTTTCATACATTCAGATGTTTGGCTGAACAGAGTCGTGTTTGAACAAAGATAATTCATATAATTCATGTCTGTAAAGTACACATAAGAATGATTGATTGCAATGTACAGTATGTGTTTGGAGAAGAAAGAACTGTATTACCTTTCACTTCAAACGTAAATATTATCATTATTGGTATGTTTTAATGATATTGCATATTATAATAAAACTCTTGTCAATGGTATCCATATCGCAGTCTTGGTGCTCTTGGACGATCATGTCCAGATGAAGGTTGACATCATTCTCCATTTGTTGTGTTAAAGTAAACCTATCAAGTCTGTCAAAGCTAGCTTTTCCCACAGATATATATATATATATATATATATAGATCTATATATATTGCTGGATAGATATATCTATCTAGCAATATATATAGATCTATATATAGTTCTATATATAGATATATATTTAAACAGGGTGGGCCATTTATATGGATGCACCTAAATAAAATAGGAATGGTTGGTGATATCAACTTCCTGTTAGTGGCACATTAGTATATGGGAGGGGAAAATTTTTCAAGATGGGTGGTGACCATGACTGCCATTTTAAAGTCAGCCATTTTTGATCCAACTTTATTTTTTCCTATGGGAAGAGGGTCATGTGACACATCAAACTTATAGAGAATTTCACAAGAAAAACAATGGTGTGCTTGGTTTTAATGTAACTTTATTCTTTCATGAGTTATTTACAAGTTTATGACCACTTATAAAATGTGTTAAAAGTGCTGCCCATTGTGTTGGATTGTCAATGCAAGCCTCTTCTCACACTCTTGACACACTAATAGCAACACCGCAGAAGAAATGCTAGTCTAAGGGGGTCAGATTCCTTGTAGGAATGCTCAGACCTGACACGCACAATGTGGTGGTGCACCATCTTGCTGGAAAAACTCAGGGAATGTGCCATCTTCAGTGCATAAAGAGGGCAACACATCATCATGTAGCAATTTCAGATATCCAGTGGCATTGAGGTTTCTATTGATGAAGAATGGCCCCGCTATATTTGTTCCACATATACCACACCATACCATCAATTATCGGTGTCAGGTCCGAGCATTCCTACATGAACAGTTTCCTGGAAAGTGGATTGGTCATTGTGGGCCAGTTGAATGGCCACCAACGTCTCCCGATCTGACCCCATTAGACTTTAATCTTTGGGTTCATCTGAAGGCAATGCTGTGAATATACGAGATGTGCAGCATCTGAAACAATGGATACTGGAAGCCTGTGCTAGCATTTCTTTTGCAGTGTTGCTATCAGTGTGTCAAGAATGGGACAAGAGGGTTGCATTGACAATCCAACACAATGGGCAGCACTCTGAACACATTTTATAAGTGGTCATAAACTTGTAAATAACTCATGAAAGAATAAAGTTACATTAACGCCAAGCACCATTGTTTTTCTTGTGAAATTCTCAATAAGTTTGATGTGTCACATGACCCTCTTCCCATTGAAAAAATAAACTTGGATCCAAAATGACCAACTTCAAAATGGCCGCCATGGTCACCACCCATCTTGAAAAGTTTCCCCCACCCATATACTAATGAACCACAAACAGGAAGTTGATATGACCAACCATTCCCATTTTATGTAGGTGTATCCATATAAATGGCCCACCCTGTGTGTATGTATATATAAATATATATATACAGTACAGACCAAAAGTTTGGACACACTTTCTCATTTAAAGATTTTTCTGTATTTTCATGACTATGAAAATTGTACATTCACACTGAAAGCATCAAAACTATGAATTAACACATGTGGAATTATATACTTAACAAAAAGTGTGAAACAACTGAAAATACGTCTTATATTCTAGGTTCTTCAAAGTAGCCACCTTTTGCTTTCATGACTGCTTTGCACACTCTTGGCATTCTCTTGATGAGCTTCAAGAGGTAGTCACCGGAATTGTTCTTCCAACAATCTTGAAGGAGTTCCCAGAGATGCTTAGCACTTGTTGGCCCTTTTGCCTTCACTCTGCGGTCCAGCTCACCCCAAACCATCTCGATTGGGTTCAGGTCTGGTGACTATGGAGGCCAGGTCAACTGGCGTAGCACCCCATCACTCTCCTTCTTGGTCAAATAGCCCTTACACAGCCTGGAGGTGTGTTTGTGGTCATTGTCCTGTTGAAAAATAAATGATGGTCCAACTAAACGCAAACCGGATGGAATAGCATGCCGCTGCAAGATGCTGTGGTAGCCATGCTGGTTCAGTATGCCTTCAATTTTGAATAAATCCCCAACAGTGTCACCAGCAAAGCACCCCCACACCATCACACTTCCTCCTCCATGCTTCACGGTGGGAACCAGGCATGTAGAGTCCATCTGTTCACCTTTTCTGCGTCGCACAAAGACACGGTGGTTGGAACCAAAGATCTCAAATTTGGACTCATCAGACCAAAGCACAGATTTCCACTTGTCTAATGTCCATTCCTTCTGTTCTTTAGCCCAAACAAGTCTCATCTGCTTGTTGCTTGTCCTTAGCAGTGGTTTCCTAAGTTATTTTACCATGAAGGCTTGCTGCACAAAGTCTTCTCTTAGCAGTTGTTGTAGAGATGTGTCTGCTGCTAGAACTCTGTGTGGCATTGACCTGGTCTTTAATCTGAGCTGCTGTTAACCTGCGATTTCTGAGGCTGGTGACTCGGATAAACTTATCCTCAGAAGCAGAGGTGACTCTTGGTCTTCCTTTCCTGGGGCGGTCCTCATGTGAGACAGTTTCTTTGTAGTGCTTGATGGTTTTTGCAACTGCACTTGGGGACACTTTCAAAGTTTTCCCAATTTTTTTGGACTGACTAATCTTCATTTCTTAAAGTAATGATGGCCACTCCTTTTTCTTTACTTAGCTGCTTTTTTCTTGCCATAACACAAATTGTAACAGTCTATTCAGTAGGACTATCAGCTGTGTATCCACCCGACTTCTGCACAACACAACTGATGGCCCCAACCCCATTTATAAGGCCAGAAATCCCACTTATTAAACCTGACAGGGCACACCTGTGAAGTGAAAACCATTTCCGGTGACTACCTCTTGAAGCTCATCAAGAGAATGCCAAGAGTATGCAAAGCAGTCATCAAAGCAAAAGGTGGCTACTTTGAAGAACCTAGAATATAAGACATAATTTCAGTTGTTACACACTTTTTTGTTAAGTATATAATTCCACATGTGTTAATTCATAGTTTTGATGCCTTCAGTGTGAATGTACAAGTTTCATACTCATGAAAATACAGGAAAATCTTTAAATGAGAAGGTGTTTTCAAGCTTTTGGTCTGTACTGTATGTATATTTTTATATATATATATATATATACAGTATATATATATGTATATATATATATATATATATATATATAAATATATATATATATACATATATATATATTTTAAAAAATATTTCAATTTAGCTCAGCACTCCTGTGTTAGCAAAAGTATCCCAGGAAACTTCCTGGATAGACAGTATGAGGTCTGGGTGTGCTGCATGGAGTATGCACTGGTCTGGCTTCCAGGTCAAATAACTCTCAATGATCCAAAAGGGATGTTCTTCAGCACCAAAGGAAAGTAGTTAAACCTAGCCTTTAATGATATAGGATAAAAAAAAAATTAGAATGTACGCATATTTAAAAATAAAACCCATAATTCTAACGCGTTTCAAGTAGAAAAACCCTTAATTATAGCTGATTATAGATCTGATTAAGGGTTTTTTCCACCCGAAATGCATAAGCATTATGGGTTTTCTTTTTTAATATATTGTGAGCAGTGACCCCTGTTACAGCTAGGGAGCGCTGTATGTTCTCCTCAGGATACGCACGGAGGCATATTGAGGCCATGGGAGTGCATGGCTGTCGCAGGAGTAACTGTGATGGTGAGACTGGCATCATTG
>JARQOD010000004.1:192910097-193024104 GCA_033576555.1 Oophaga sylvatica | reverse complement strand
CGCGGCCACTGGGGAAGATGAAGGTCTAATATGCCCTTTGGCCAGACTTTCCGAAATATAATCTTTCATAGCCTGCCTCTCAGGACCAGAAAGGTTATATAACCTAGCTTTAGGTAACTTAGCATCAGGAAGTAAATTAATAGAGCAGTCATACACGCGATGAGGAGGCAACTCCTGACACCCCTCCTCAGAGAACACATCCCCAAAGTCCTCCAAAAAAGGAGGCAAAGTACTAGGCACGACCGCACTGATGACTGTGTTCATGCAGTTACTTTTGCAAAACTCCCCCCATTGGCTTATATCTCTGGACTGCCAATTAATCACAGGGTTATGTTTAACCAACCAAGGAAGTCCCAACACAATAGGAGTAGGTAGACCCTCCAACACATAACAAGATAATAGTTCCCTATGTATTGCCCCTACCCGAAGGTCAATGTTATGAACCTCATGAACAAAGCTACCTTGGCCGAGAGGCCTGGCGTCAATGGAGAATATAGGGATCGGTTTGACCAATACACTCAGATGCATACCTTGAGCCTGAGCAAACTGAGCGTCAACCAGATTAGCCCCGGACCCACTATCAAGAAGAACAGAAAATCTCTCCACTCTCGTACCAACCACCACCTCCACTGGTACAAGGAACTGAGAAGAACTAGCGGACGAAATACATACTCCCAGGTTGTCGTCCACCACCAACCTGGGATTAACAGTTTTCCGGCGACTTTTTGCTCAACAAGGCACGGGATGGACATCCCCCAACAAAATGTCCCTCTTTCCCGCAGAAGAAACACCTTCTAGTCCTGCGGCGTACCGCCAATCCCCTCCTACGAAATGATGTCCCTCCCAACTGCATAGGCTCCTCCGAACAGACAAGGGGAACCTCAACATAAGGGACTTTAGTAGTAGGTGGAGTAACAACAGGGGGCGGAGTTACCTCGCACCTCTCCCGGAGCCGTCTATCAGTACGGATAGCTAGGGCCATAGCAGCCTCCAGTGATGGAGGAGAATCATACTGAGCCAAAACGTCCTTTAATTTGTCAGAAAGCCCATGACAAAACTGGCTCCTAAGAGCTGGGTCATTCCACTGAGTATCTGTGGCCCATCTACGGAACTCAGAAGCAAATTCCTCCGCCGGACGATCTCCCTGCTGTATCTTACGTAATTTTGTCTCAGCAAGAGAGACCCGATCTGGGTCATCATATACCAAACCCAGGGCAGTAAAAAATCGATCTACTGACTGTAGAGCCGGGGATCCCGGAGGAAGGGAGAAGGCCCAGGATTGAGGGTCCCCTTGTAGGAGCGAGATAACAATTCCCACTCTCTGCTCTTCACTCCCTGATGATCGAGGCCGAAGCCGAAAATACAATTTACATGCTTCCCTGAAGGTAAAAAATTTGTCTCGCCCACCAGTGAACCTGTCCGGGAGAGCTACTTTAGGTTCAAATCTGGTTTGCTCCGAGGGAGACAAAACTTTGGACTTAATGTCCGTCAGCTCCATGGATAATCCCTGCAACTGCAGAGCCAGCTGGGCTACTGGATCCATGGCAACTGGGAATAATTTTATGGGCCAGTGAAAATGTCACGCGGTCTTATGATATGTGTACAATGTCAGTAAACTATTCTTAAAAGAACAACACTCTATACAACATATAGATTAGCAACATCAGCATGTAAATATAGAATAGATTTACCTGACACGATATCCGTTGAACTCAGGGTTAATCTTGAGGACTTGATACACTGTCACAGGAAAGAGGAGGACCGGGGGTCTAACCTGACCCTAAACTGGGGTCCTAACTAATCCCTCACCTTGGAGGTACTGATAATGGTTCAGAGGTCCAAGTCTCCAGCCTAACCCTGTCTCCTATCAATCCCTGAACCCTGTAATCAGTCCTCAGAAGGATTCTGATTACCACCAAAGGGATATGGGCTGATCTCTGCTAAATACACAGATTAGACATATAAGACAGACTGGAGAAAACACAGACTTGCATACACACTCAAACACAGAAGGAACATAAATGATCTGGGATATTAAACTCTAAGCAAGGTGAGCTTAAAACAACTAAGGAGCTCTTTAACTTAAGTCTATACAGATACAATCCTATCTGTGGTCTGCATGAAGAATTTCACTGGCAACTCCCAACACAGACAACCAGAGATTTAAAGGAAACCAATCAACAAATAATTAATTGCAGCCGGAAGAAACTGCACCCAGTCCCAGAACTGAGCACAGACAGAATTAACTCCCTAACTGCCAAACACAAAGAAACAGCAACTCAGCTGTGAGAAGTCAGAATGTGCAACCGCGACGATCTTCGTGGCGATGCACACATGACATGTACTGACTTAAACAGGGGGACACGTCTGGCGGTGCAGGATCTGAGTCCCTGGCAGCGTAGTGTGTTACTGATGGTAGCCTTTGTTACGGTGGTCCCAGCTATATGCAGGTCATTCACTAGGTCCCCTCATATGGTTTTGGGATTTTTTCTCACCGTTCTTGTGATTATTTTGACCCCACGGGGTGAGATCTTGCGTGGAGCCCCAGATCGAGGGAGATTATCAGTGGTCTTGTATGTCTTCCATTTTCTTATTATTGCTCCCACAGTTGATTTCATCACACCAAGCTGCTTGCCTATTGCTGATTCAGTTTTCCCAGCCTGGTGCAGGGCTACAATTCAACAGCTCTTTGGTTTTCACCATAGTGGAGTTTGGAGTGTGACTGTTTGAGGTTGTGGTAACTTTTATACTGATAACGAGTTTAAACAGGTGCCATTACTACAGGTAATGAGTGGAGAACAGAGGAGCCTCTTAAAGAAGAAGTTACAGGTCTGTGAGAGCCAGAAATCTTGCATGTTTTTAGGTGACCAATTACTTATTTTCCACCATAATTTGCAAAATAAATCTTGCCAAATCAGACAAGGTGATTTTCTGGATTTGTTTTCTCATTTTTACTCTCATAGATGTGGTCTACCGATGATGTCAATTACAGGCCTCTCTCATCTTTTTAAGTGGGAGAACTTGCACAATTGGTGGCTGACTAAATCCTTTTCCCCCACTGTATTAAGTGACACCACACATGTCTAGTTTGCATATGACTGCATGTATGTAAATTGTGTACTCGTGGTCACACACCCGTCCACTTCCAGGACCAGCACCGGAGAATCCTGCCAATGCGAGCACAGCATGGTTTGATTCATGGGTTTGCAGCCACATAAAGTGATTACAGGCTTGTACCCCATGCCTGGACGTCCCTTTAAAAGATTAATAATGATTAATAATTTCTGCTGTGTAGTAACTCATCTACACAATTAGATGGTTTATCACTTAGTTTCAAGCTTTTACTTATAATGCATACATTTTTCATGCAGAAGACACTCTCATTTACTGACACATCTGCCAGTTCTTATTTTTAGATTCTTGGCATAATTCATTTATCTTTTCTATCACATGACAAAAACTTAAACTATCTCTTGCTAGTCAGATACTAACTTTTTCCTCTGCTTTAAAGTAAACATAGCATACAACTCCTTATGTGGTAAATCCTAAGCTTATAGCAACATGACCTCATGGGAAATTTGTGAATGCTCAGAATAGGGTAACATCACAGTAAAGAAAGTGTAGCATGAATTGAGTCTATTAAAATGCTCCTAAAGACATTTCTCATAAATTCTTCATCATCATCATCATCATCATACTTTACTTGGATTTTTCCTCAGAGGCACAGCCAATTTTTCACACTTTTGATTTAAATGTCTTGTCTCTTAAAGTAATATAAATTAGCCACAAAAATGTAAAAGAAAGATACAATAATAGACTTTACAATATTGTATGTTAGTATAGGCGTTTTTCTGCAATTTCTTTGTTGAATTCTGGCTATAATAAAATTGACAACAGATGCTAAATGCTACATTGCTTATAATATTTGGCTAATTATCATAATATTTTATAGACAATTGTTAACATTGTATGCATGCAAACATCTGACTTGCTTGCTATTGAGCCATACATGCATTTAAAGGAGTTGTTCAGGACTGAAAAAACATGGCTGCTTTCTTCCATAAACAGAGTATTACCTAATAATAACAATAATCTTTATTTATATAGCGCCATCATATTCTGCAGCGCTTTACAGTTTAACAGTTTCAAAACACAAGTCATAAGTAACAACGTTAACAATACAATAATTAAAGCAAAATAAGACGACCCTGCTCGTGAGAGCTTACAACCTACAATGAGGTGGGGGAGATACAAAGTGCAGGTGTGTATATACAATGGTGCATTTACAATGATGGTCCAGCCATCTTGAGGGAGTGAGGGATGGATGGAGATAGTGAATGGGCTACACACACACACACACACACACTTACACATAGAATGACTTTGATTAGTGAATGTGATAGGCCGCTCTGAACAGATGTGTTTTGAGGGAGCGCCTGAAACCATGCAAATTGTGGATAGTCCTAATTTCTTGGGGTAGAGCATTCCAGAAGATTGGCGCAGCGCGGGAGAAGTGTTGGAGTCGGGAGTGGGAGGTACGGATTAGTGCAGAGGTTAGTCGAAAGTCGTTTGCAGAGCGCAGCAGTCGGTTAGGCCGATAGATAGAAATGAGGGAGGAGATGTAGGGGGGTTCTGCACTGTGGAGAGCTTTGTGGGTGAGAACCAGTACTTTGAATTGGATCCTATAATGAGTGGGCAGCCAGTATAAGGACTGGCGAAGAGCGGACGCGTCCGAGTACCGATTAGCCAGATGGATGACCCTGGCTGCTGCATTAAGGATGGACTGGAGATGGGATAGTCGAGTAATGGGGAGGCCAAGTAATAGAGTGTTGCAGTTGTCCAGGCGGGAGTGGATCAATGCTACAGTGAGGGTTTTTGTTGTTTCCATGGTGAGAAAAGGGTGGATTCTAGAGATGTTCTTTAGGTGTAGGCGGCAAGAGCGAGCAAGAGATTGTATATGGGAGGTGAAGGAGAGATTGGTGTCAAACATAACACCCAGACAGCGAGCCTGCTGCCGGGGTGTTATTATGGTGCCGCCCACGGAGAGGGAAATGTCATATTTAGGGAGGTTAGTAGACGGCGGGAGCAGAAGAAGTTCAGTTTTGGAGAGGTTAAGTTTCAGATAGAGAGCAGACATGATGTTGGAGACTGCGGACAGACAGTCGGTGGCGTTCTGTAGTACAGCGGGGATAAGGTCGGGGGATGATGTGTATAGTTGTGTGTCATCAGCATAAAGATGGTACTGAAAGCCAAATCTGCTGATGGTCTGTCCAAATGGGGCCGTGTAGAGAGAGAAGAGAAGGGGGCCAAGGACTGAGCCTGGGGTACACCGACAGTGAGAGGAAGAGGAGATGACGTGGAGCCAAAGAACGAAACACTGAAGGAGCGGTCAGAAAGATAGGAGGAGAAGAAGGAGAGAACAGTGTCCTTAATACCTAGTGACTGGAGCCTAGACAGTAGGAGACGGTGGTCAACCGTGTCGAAAGCTGCAGAAAGGTCGAGAAGAATGAGCAGAGAGTGGTCACCGTTACGTTTTGCTGTCAGAAGGTCATTGGTCACTTTGATGAGTGCAGTTTCAGTCGAATGTAGGGGTCGGAAGCCGGACTGTGAAGGGTCTAAGAGGGAGTGAGTGGAAAGGTAACGGGTAAGGCGGGAGTAGACTAGGCGCTCCAAAAGTTTAGAGATGAAGGGGAGATTGGAGACCGGTCTGTAGTTGTTTGTGCAGGAAGGGTCGAGAGCGGGTTTCTTTTGTAATGGAGTAATGATGGAGTGTTTGAAGAAGGATGGGAAAATGCCAGAGGAGAGTGAGAGACTAAAGATTGTAGTTAGGTGAGTTGTGACAACTGGAGAGAGAGACTGGAGGAGGTGTGAGGGAATGGGGTCGGTAGTGCATGTAGTCGGACGAGAGGAAGAGAGGAGTCTGGAGACTTCTTCTTCTGTAATGGGATCAAATGTGGAAATTGAGCCAGGGGAAATGCAGGGAGGGATGGGAGTCACAGCACTTGGTGGTTGAGAGCAGATTACCTGACGGATTGTATCTATTTTTTCTATAAAGTGGGAGGCCAGGTCATCAGCACAAATGTCTGTGATAGGGGCTTGTGCTTTTGGCCTGAGGAGGGAGTGAAAAGTGTCAAAAAGTTTCTTGGGGTTGTTGGCTAGTGAGGAGATCAGGGTGGTGAAGCAGGTCTGTTTGGCGAGGTGAAGGGCAGCATTATAAGTTCTTAACATGAATTTAAAGTGGATGAAGTCTTCTGGTGTGCGGGTTTTTCTCCAAAGGCGTTCAGCACTCCTAGAGCATCGCTGAAGAAGTTGAGTTTGCAATGTGAGCCAGGGCTGTTTTACTGTGTATTTGGAAGTTCTGAGGGTGAGCGGTGCTACTTGGTCAAGGGTGCGTCTAAGAGTGTCATTGTAGTGATGAACAGCCAGATTAGGACAAGAAAAAGAGGAGATTGGGGACAGCGATGAGTGTAGGGCAGACCCGGGCAAGAGGCGGCCCGCGGGCCGCATCCGGCCCGTCGGCTGTCAGTGACCGGCCCGCGGAGGCGCTCCGGCAGTCTCAGGGCCCCGGCATCAGCTGGCACAATACTTACCTCTCCCGTGCCTCCGCTGCTGCAGCTCCGGGCTCCACCGGCGCTTCCTCTCACAGCCGGCCGCTGAATGACGTCATCATTCAGCGGCCGGCTGTGTCAGAGAGCGGGGACGCTGGACAGGTAAGACGTGTCTCTGTGTGTGTCTGTGTGTATGTAGTGCGGTGCTTTGTGTGTGTGTGTGTGTGTTGTGTGTATGTATGTGAGAGAGTGCTTATGTGCTGTCTGTGTGTGATGATGGGCAGGCATTGCTGATAATGGGGAGGCATTGATGATGATGGGGAGAAGATGATGATAATGGGCAGGCATTGATGATAATGGGCAGGCATTGATGATGGGGAGAAGATGATGATGATGATGGGCAGGCATTGCTGATAATGGGGAGGAATTGATGATAATGGGGAGAAGATGATGATAATGGGCAGGTATTGATGATAATGGGCAGGCATTGATGATGGGGAGAAGATGATGATGATGATGGGCAGGCATTGATGATGATGGGGAGAAGATGATGATAATGGGCAGGTATTGATGATAATGGGCAGGCATTGTTGATGGGGAGAAGATGATGATGATGATGAGCAGGCATTGATGATGATGGGGAGAAGATGATGATAATGGGCAGGTATTGATGATAATGGGCAGGCATTGATGATGGGGAAAAGATGATGATGGGCAGGCATTGCTGATAATGGGGAGGCATTGATGATGATGGGGAGAAGATGATGATAATGGGCAGGCATTGATGATAATGGGCAGGCATTGATGATGGGGAGAAGATGATGATGGGCAGGCATTGCTGATAATGGGGAGGCATTGATGATGATGGGAGAAGATGATGATAATGGGCAGGTATGTATATATACAGTATATATATATATATATATGTATATATACAGTATTGGGTAGAACGGAGTTAATTATATTAGTCCGGCCCTCTAAAACCATCCCAATTTCTCATGCGGCCCCCTGGCAAAATTAATTGCCCACCCCTGGTGTAGGGAGTCTGAAAGTGTCTGAGGATTAATGGCTTGTAGATTTCTGAATGTGTGGTAGGTAGGAGTGCGCTGGGGTGGTTGAGGATTTGTGAGGATGAAGGAGAGCATGTTGTGGTCAGAGAGTGGAAGCGGTGAGTTATTTAGGTGGGAGATTGAACAGAGGCGGACAAAGACCAGGTCAAGGGTGTTACCATCCTTGTGTGTCTCAGAGGTTGAAAGCTGTGAGAGGCCTAGAGAAGTGGTTAGTGATAGAAGTTGAGATGCAGATGTGGAAGTAAGGCTGTTAATGGGGATGTTGAAGTCTCCAAGGATAAGGGTTGGTAGTTCTGAGGACATGAAGTGCGGCAGCCAGGCTGAGAAGTGGTCAAGGAACTGGGGGGCCGATATATGACCGCTACTCTGAGGGAGAGGGGATGGAAGAGCCTGATTTGATATATCACATCCCAGCAACATCTGCATGTAGACTGCTATATGGAGCACATCCTATGGGCACAAGTGTCGCTGTCTCTAGAAGAAAACAGCATGTTTTTCTAATTCTGAAACAATATGCTATCAATAACATAATGTATATGGTATATCAATGAAATTATCCAAACAAACTGTATTTGATTGGTGAGGATCTGATCACAGGGTTTCCACCAATTATGGAAATTGGATTGTATGGCCTTGGAATGTTGCAGAAGTGGACAAGCATTTGCTTTGAATTGAGTTATGATATGTAAATCGATATGGCAGAAATATTATACATTGTAAAATGCATCACAATGGGGAAGAGGCTGAGCATGATCACCTCTGCTCCATTCAAGACAGGGCTGCCGAGCCCTATAATCCCAGGGTTCCAGAACCCTGATCTCAAAATCTCAGCGATCGGACTTCACTGATCAGCAATTGATCCCCTATCTGCCTTGGAAAAAAATATTAAAGATTCCCAATAGTTCTAAATAATAAATCAGTGCATACACATCTGTTCTAAAGAGATTATGCCCTGTTGATAAGTCTCCTTTAGAAGATGTGTCCTTTCTTCTGCTAAAAATTCAGTAGTACTCACTGTGCACACTGTGAATATTCACATAGTGACTGCAGACTTTTAGCAAAAGACTGAACAACCTCTGTAAGATAGTAACTATGGAAGAACTATAGATGATATAACAGCTTGCTTATTTCATCTTTGTTTTACTTTTTTCAGCAATGTCAAGTTATTTATTTATTGTTAAATATGAACTCCCAGAAGTTATAAGAACTTTCATGAAACTGGAAGAAAATTCTGGGTATGTGCCAATGGTTATTGCAGTCTTTTATTGTGCTGAGCTTATATTGTAAACTACCATATTTGTTGTTTTATAAGATGCAATTCTTAAAAACAAAAAGTCTTGCTGAAAAATGTACATCTTTTAGTCTGGAGGAAGCTTCCGATATGATAGAGGAGAATTGTGACACAATCCCCTTCCCGATCACTGAGTGAACTATGCAGCAGCACATCTCTCTCTCTTCCAGCCCAACACTGAGCAGGCTGATCGGTGCTGCGCAGGAGAGAAAACTACCAGGTCCTGCGCATCATTAAAGCTGCCGGAATCAGTGAAGGACCTTTCAGGCCGGGTGATCAGTCACATGCCTGGAAATTACTCCAAAACATGATAGTGTGTACACAGTGTTTCGCAAAGGTGTGTGTCTGTGTGTTAATGTAGCAAAGCTGTGTGTTGATATTGTAGAGCTGTGCATGTAGCAAAATTGTGTGTGTATGTAGGAAAGTTGTGTTTGTGTGTGTAGGAGAGCTGAGTGCGTGTATTTTGTACAGCTGTGTATGCATGTAGCAAATCTATGTATGTGTAAATACTGTATAAACAGGAGAGATGATTATGAATTTACTGTAGATGTGTTATATGTATATATATATATATATATATATATTCATGTGTGCTGCAGAGAGGGTACATAATGTGCGTGCTGAAAGGCTATGTGTGTACAATAAGCATAATAAAGAGAAAGACTGACAATAGATCTAATACCTCCCTATTCTATCCTAGGGCATTAAAATTAGTGATATTGACCCATCCACTTCTCTATCCAACAAAAAAGTTTTTCCTATTCTCCGCTATCTAGGCCTATTGTGCTTCTTATAGTAAGGTGCGTGCTATAGTTTATAATACAATACTCATTTCTTACTGATTAATTATATTTTGCTGTGCAGGGAATGGTACCTGAATGGCAACTATCTGGTGATATTTGTGTCGATTGGAATTATTCTTCCTTTGTCTCTTCTGAAGAATTTAGGTAATTTAAAAGTTTTCCCTCCCAATACATAGAATGGATAGCATCCTGTACAAAGTACAAAGTAGTGTGCCCAGCCTTATCTATATTACTTTTATCCTGTAATTCATTAAATGTATTATTATTACTACAACAGGTTATCTTGGGTACACAAGTGGATTTTCTTTGTCTTGCATGGTCTTCTTCGTCAGTGTGGTAAGCATTTTATTCAAATTTTGCATAAACTTCTGACTTTTTATGGTACAGAGTATAATAAATATATTTGGTAACTTGCCCAAAACTGTATAATTCTTAAAGCCTACCACATTTTTGGGATTTTGACCCTTGTTTCATTACCATGAGCTTTACTGAATTTAAAGTTGCATCTAAGCGTACATTAGGAAAGCTCCAGAATTGTTCCTTACCAAAGTCAAATGGTCTATGTATAGTAGATGCTACTCACTGTTGTAGTTTGCAGTTTATAATTGGTGGACTGGTTGGGACTGGGTCTGAACAAGGGGAGCTTTGGTGTAAATTACAAGGGGCAGAGCAGCAGCCTGAGTCTCTGGATAAAACAGAGTTAGGTTTTAAAATAACCATAGGTAATCAGCGAATAAGTATTACTAGAAATGCTCATTCACGATTATCTGCCAAAGTAAATATACCTATAGTCATCTGAGGAAAAAGCAAAATGCTAGAAGAAATCTCACTGTAAGGCCGGGATCACACATGCGAGTAAGTCGTCCGACACTCGCATGTGAAATCCCAGCTCTGGCGCCGGCACTCGGGAGTGGAGCGCGCGGCTGCATAGAACTACATGCAGCCGCTCGCTCCACTCCTGAGTGCCGGCGCCAGAGCTGGGATTTCACATGCGAGTGTTGGACGACTTACTCGCATGTGTGATCCCGGCCTTATTTCACAATGTCCCATGAAAATGTGGATGTGAGCTGCTAATACAGTATATCCTATGAGAACAGAACTAATTATTGTATTAGCGATCATTCTGCCCCTGCTATTGCTCATCCGTCCATGTAAACAGCCTGTTAAATGAACAAAGATTCAAGTGTTTCTCAGTGTTTGCTAAGGTGTATTTCACAAGCCAAAATTGTCATGTCTAAATGCACCATTAGAATACACATATACAGTTGGGGCATGGCTGAAATTCTATTTCTAGGGTGGCATTGGAAGGAACAAGTAATACAATTCAGTATGTTAGTGTGTCTATATGATTCAAGGACCATTAAAGAGATGTTTAAGCATAATAGTGTATCAGATCTGCCTGGAATGGTCCTCTTAACTTAGAATCTGTTCATATCTGCATTGATGGTCCTTTTGAAATCTCCATTTTATCAAGTTTATCAGAAAAAATACCAAATCTATTTTAATTCCAGTAAAATGACCCAATGGACCACAATATATGTCAATTTGGTCCATCAAGTACCATGTCTGTAATGGTTCTACAGTACAGACCAAAAGTTTGGACACACCTTCTCATTCAAAGGATTTTTCTGTATTTTCATGACTATAAAAATAGTAGAATCACACTGAAGGCATCAAAACTATGAATTAACACATGTGGAATTATACATTACACTTTACAAAAAAGTGTGAAACAACTGAAAATATGTCTTATATTCTAGGTTCTTCAGAGTAGCCACCTTTTGCTTTGATTACTGCTTTGCACGCAGAAAAGGTGAATGGATGGACTCTACATGCCTGGTTCCCACCGTGAAGCATGGAGGAGGTGGTGTGATAGTGTGGGGGTGCTTTGCTGGTGACACTATTGGGGATTTATTCAAAATTGAAGCGGTGAGCGGTCCAGCTCACCCCAAACCATCTCGATTGGGTTCAGGTCTGGTGACTGTGGAGGCCAGGTCATCTGGCGTAGCACCCCATCACTCTCCTTCTTGGTCAATAGCCCTTACACAGCCTGGAGGTGTGCTTGGGGTCATTGAAAAATAAATGATGGTCCAACTAAACGCAAACCGGATGGAATAGCATGCTGCTGCAAGATGCTGTGGTAGCCATGCTGGTTCAGTATGCCTTCAATTTAGATTAAATCCCCAACAGTGTCACTAGCAAAGCACCCCCACACACCATCACACCTCCTCCTCCATGCTTCATGGTGGGAACTAGGCATGTAGAGTCCATCTATTCACCTTTTTTGCGTACAAAGCAATAATCAAAGCAATAGGTGGCTACTTTGAAGAACCTAGAATATAAGACATATTTTTTAGTTGTTTCACACTTTTTTGTAAAGTGTAATGTATAATTCCACATGTGTTAATTCATAGTTTTGATGCCTTCAGTGTGAATGTACAATTTTCATAGTCATGAAAATACAGAAAAATCGTTGAATGAGAAGGGTTGTGCAAACTTTTGGTCTGTACTGTATATCTATATCAAAGAATATACAAACAGAAATAAAAAGAAATATGAGACTTAGACTTCCTTCACATCTCGGTTTCCAGTACATGTGGCATCCGTTTTTTTTACACAGAAAAATTTCCATTTTTTTCCAGCAGCACTGATATCAAGGGCCGATGCAAGTCTATATATCTGTGAAAAACACGTGCAGCACAGGGATGGCATCAGTGTATAGTCTGTGTGCTGTCCATATTTAACATTGTCATATGTAGCTATGTAATTTAATTCTTTCTTTATCCATACCGGAAAAACTCTGATGACACACGGATGGTAAAAACAGAAACATGGATGACCCATGGATGGTAACAATGGACACATTGGTGGAAAACAGTGAAGAGTCCAGTACCATCTTTTCACATACATGTTTAAACACGGACGTGTGAAGGAGGCCATATACAAAGTAACTTTACTTGTCTTATGTAAAGCAAACACAGATTTAGGGCTCATTCAGACTAAAGGGATTTTTTCTCGTTCACAAAAAAAACTGACCGATTGGCATCAGTATTTTTGATCCGATTTTCATCAGTGTTTGGTCAGTGCGATCAGTTTTTACCATCATGGTTTTATCAGTTGTGCAACTATGCAAAAAAAAAAAATATTGTAGGTTTCTCAAGCTTCTAGCAAACCGTAGAAAAGATGACAGCAAACAGATAATAATCTTTGTTTTTATATAGCGCTAACATATTCCGCAGCGCTTTACAGTTTGCACACATTTTCGTCACTGTCCCCGATGGGGCCCACAATCTAGATTCCCTATCAGTATGTTTTTGGAGTGTGGGAGGAAACTGGAGTACCCAGAGGAAACCCACGCAAACACGGGGAGAACATACAAACTCCTTGCAGATGTTGTCCTTGGTGGGATTTGAACCCAGGACGCCAGCGCTGCAATGCTATCCACTGAGGCACTGTGCTGTACTTAAGTGCTGTCCTTTTTTTCACAAACTCATCGACTTGCATTAACAAGGTTGATCCGTGTCTTGGATCAAAATCGAACATGTCTCCATGTTTTTATGAACAGCCCCATAGTTTATGATAGGCATGTGTTCTGTCAGTGAAAAACATAGATATAACTTGTATGTGAAAAACTGTCATTTTAAAGGGGTTGTCCAACATTGGACTACAAGTCTGTGGTCATTATGCGAGCTGTGAGGATTCTTCAGTTACGATTTTCATATACTTGGTCACGTGCCAAAAAGATGGGCGCAGCTTTGATCAATACAAATGAATTGAGGCAAGCCAGACACAATCTAGTCGGAATGTGACCAGAATTATGCAAATCGTATATCTATGGTCACATAACTGACCATTCCTGATACAGACACCTGAGAATCCTAAAGGGTACTTCACACATAGCGAGATTGTTCGTGATATCGCTAAAGCGTCACAGGTTTTGTGACGCAACAGTGACCTCGCCCGTGATCTCGCTACGTGTGACACATAGCGGCGATCGGAACCCCGCTGCGATATCGCTGATCGTACTGGAATGTCCTAGGCCATTGTTTGATCGTTGGTGTACCGCTGGCCAGCATGCATCGCTGTGTTTGACACCATAAAAACAACGAGCGACCTCGTTGGCGACTCAGAACTCAGCGACGCAGGCGTGATTTTGCTTTTTTAGAATCGCTGCTGTGACAAGGTCCCAACGACCGCTGAGGTCGTTATACGGATCACCATATCGTTGCTGCGTCATTGAGTAGATCTGCCTATTTGACAACTTACTAGAGACCATGTACCAGCGATACTTACCAGGTCTTATCGTTGTTGGGAACGCTGGAATGTCGCTATGTGTAACAGGGCCCTAAGGCTGGACAACCCCTTTAATGAGCTCTTACAGAATCTGATATCAAGAGTGACAAACTCTTCTGCATTTGACAGCTTGGCTCTGCCACTTCTGTGTAATTCCCAGAATATCGCAAATCATAGTTACATGTAATTAATATGTGAAAAGGCATGCAAAGTATTAACATTTAAGTCCAATAATACTCCTGACACCACAGCCAAATTTTAGTTCAGCTAAAAATCATTAACTTTTCTCTAATTGTTTATTGTAGGTCATTTATAAAAAGACTCAGATTCCCTGCCCATTACCGATGTTGGACCAGCATTCTGGAAATGTAACTAATAGCACTTATCACTTACCCCCTGTTATGATGCATAACTACACACTTAGTTCTGGTGTGAACTTTATGATGGATTATAATCAAGAAGGGACAGGACTGAATGAGCACAAAGATAATAACCAGGGAAGTGGAGTGGAGTTTGAAGCCCACACAGACGACAAATGCAAGGCCAAATATTTTGTGTTCAATTCACAGGTAAATTACAGAGCTTAGATCATATCTTCAAGTAAATACATCTTTGAAAGTTATAATTCAATGACTTAGAGCTTAAAGAGGTTTTCCAGACTAAATCTATATTTGAGAATAGGTTTGTATATTTCTAAAATAATAAGAACAGTTGATAAGATGACCATACACAGTAGATACTGTATTTAGACCGAACTATAGTTTGAGCGACAGCTATCTCATCCAAATACCCCATACACAGGAAGAAAATAAATTAATTTTATATTTTGATAATGGTGGAAAAGAGGGTAATTCACATATTTATACAGTACAGACCAAAAGTTTGGACACACATTCTCATTCAAAGATTCTTCTGTATTTTCATGACAATGAAAATTGTAGAATCACACTGAAGGCATCAAACTATGAATTAACACATGTGGAATTATACATTACACTTTACAAAAAAGTGTGAAACAACTGAAAATATGTCTTATATTCTAGGTTCTTCAAAGTAGCCACCTTTTGCTTTGATTACTGCTTTGCACGCAGAAAAGGTGAACGGATGGACTCTACATGCCTGGTTCCCACCGTGAAGCATGGAGGAGGTGGTGTGATGGTGTGGGGGTGCATTGCTGGTGACACTGTTGGGGATTATTCAAAATTGAAGCGGTGAGCGGTCCAGCTCACCCCAAACCATCTCGATTGGGTTCAGGTCTGGTGACTGTGGAGGCCAGGTCATCTGGCATAGCACCCCAACACTCTCCTTCTTGGTCAAACAGCCCTTACACAGCCTGGAGGTGTGTTTGGGGTCATTTCCCTGTTGAAAAATAAATGATAGTCCAACTAAACGCAAACCGGATGGAATAGCATGCCGCTGCAAGATGCTGTGGTAGCCATGCTGGTTCAGTATGCCTTCAATTTTGAATAAATCCCCAACAGTGTCACCAGCAAAGCACCCCCACATCATCACACCACCTCCTCCATGCTTCACGGTGGGAACCAGGCATGTAGAGTCCATCCGTTCACCTTTTCTGCGTGCAAAGCAATAATCAAAGCAAAAGGTGGCTACTTTGAAGAACCTAGAATATAAGACATATTTTCAGTTGTTTCACACTTTTTTGTAAAGTGTAATGTATAATTCCACATGTGTTAATTCATAGTTTTGATGCCTTCAGTGTGATTCTACAATTTTCACAGTCATGAAAATACAGAAAAATCGTTGAATGAGAAGGTGTGTCCAAACTTTTGGTCTGTACTGTATATAAAGCTTTACATTTGTTAGGCTAGTTTCACACTAGCGTTTCACTGACCTGCGTCGGTCTGCGCACGGCTGCCGCTAAGCTCCGCCCCAGCCGCTACGCCTATGGGCGCATGACGCTGCATGCGACCTGCGTACCCTATCTTTAGCATTGTGCAGGTATGCGTTAGTTGGCGCATGCGTCCTTTTGACGGTGCGCCGACCTGCGCCAAATGCACCGAGTTGTATTTTGATGCGCTCGGCGCACCGTAAAAAAGACACATGCACCGGCAAACGCATACCTGCGCCCGGCCTGTGTACCCAATGATAATGATAGGGTACGCAGGTCGCATGCAGCGTCATGCGCTCATAGGCGGAGCGTCCGGGAGGAGGCACGGCTGGAGGCGGAGCTTAGCGGCGGCCGTGCGCAGACCGACACAGGTCAGTGAAACGCTAGTGTGAAAGTAGCCTGAATACTATATATAGCATTCCATCAGTGTTGACTCCAACACTGATGGAATACGGTGCAAAAGTTTTATTCAATTGTGGACAAAATACTGTAGAGTAGGAATGCTTTTATAAGAAGTGTTAATAGTTTATTTTTATCAGTTAACAAAATGGAAAGATCTTCTCCAGATGTAGGCTTGTGAAAATCCTTCTGTGTCTTCACGTAATTCCATACAGACTCAACAGTTTTAAGATCAGGGCTCTATGGAAGCCATATCATCACTTATAGGGCTCCTTTTCTTCCTTACACTGAAGATCGTTCTTAATGACAGAGGCTGTATGTTTGGTGTTGTCCTGCTGCAGAATACATTTGGAGCCAATTAGACGTCTCTCTGATGGTATTACATGATGGATAAGTATCTGCCTGTGTTTCTGAGAATTGAAAATACCAAGAAATGGGCAGCATCGAAGACTGTAGACTCAGTGGTCAGCCAAGGAAACAAGTGTTCCTTTTAAAACTGTGTACACTTGTTCCAAGAATTGATGCTCTTTTGAAGGCAATGAGTGGTCACACCAAATAAAAATTTCAGATTTCTCTTTTGCTCATTTACTTTGCATTTTGTTAACTGAAAAAAATAAACTATTAATTTTAGCACTAAGGGATTAGATATAAAATATGGTACTGTAAATACAAAATAATTCACTATTACATATACACAGTACTGTCCAAAAATATTTAGGCAGGTAAGGAAAAAATCACAAAGTTACAATGCTTTAAAAAACAAAAGTGTTAATTGTCACAACGCTAAATACCATATAAATATATGTATATATTTGTATGTATGTACAGTGTGTATATATACATATATACAGTACAGACCAAAAGTTTGGACACACCTTCTCATTTAAAGATTTTTCTGTATTTTCATGACTATGAAAATTGTAAATTCACACTGAATGTATCAAAACTATGAATTAACACATGTGGAATTATATACTTAACAAAAAAGTGTGAAACAACTGAAATTATGTCTTATATTCTAGGTTCTTCAAAGTAGCCACCTTTTGCTTTGATGACTGCTTTGTACACTCTTGGCATTCCCTTGATGAGCTTCAAGAGGTAGTCACCGGGAATGGTTTTCACTTCACAGGTGTGCCCTGTCAGGTTTAATAAGTAGAATTTCTGGCCTTATAAATGGGATTGGGTCCATCAGTTGTGTTGTGCAGAAGTCTGGTGGATACACAGCTGATAGTCCTACTGAATAGACTTAGAATTTGTATTATGGCAAGAAAAAAGCAGCTAAGTAAGGAAAAACGAGTGGCCATCATTACTTTAAGAAATGAAGGTCAGTCAGTCCGAAAAATTGGGAAAACTTTGAAAGTGTCCCCAAGTGCAGTTGCAAAAACCATCAAGCACTACAAAGAAACTGGCTCACATGAGGACCGCCCCAGGAAAGGAAGACCAAGAGTCACCTCTGCTTCTGAGGATAAGTTTATCCGAGTCACCAGCCTCATAAATCGCAGGTTTACAGCAGCTCAGATTAGAGACCAGGTCAATGCCACACAGAATTCTAGCAGCAGACACATCTCTACAACACCTGTTAAGAGGAGACTTTGTGCAGCAGGCCTTCATGGTAAAATAGCTGCTAGGAAACCACTGCTAAGGACAGACAACAAGCAGAAGATACTTGTTTGGGATAAAGAACACAAGAAATGGACATTAGACCAGTGGAAATCTGTGCTTTGGTCTGATGAGTCCAAATTGGAGATCTTTGGTTCCAACCACCGTGTCTTTGTGCGACGCAGAAAAGGTGAACGGATGGACTCTACATGCCTGGTTCCCACCGTGAAGCATGGAGCAGGAGGTGTGATGGTGTGGGGGTGCTTTGCTGGTGACACTGTTGGGGATTTATTCAAAATTGAAGGCATACTGAACCAGCATGGCTACCACAGCATCTTGCAGGGGCATGCTATTTCATCCGGTTTGCGTTTAGTTGGAGAATCATCAATTTTTTTTCAACAGGACAATGACCCCAAACACACCTCCAGGCTGTGTAAGGGCTATTTGACCAAGAAGGAGAGTGATGGGGTGCTACGCCAGATGACCTGGCCTTCGCAGTCACCAGACCTGAACCCAATCGAGAAGGTTTGGGGTGAGCTGGACCGCAGAGTGAATGCAAAAGGGCCAACAAGTGCTAAGCATCTCTGGGAACTCCTTCAAGATTGTTGGAAGACCATTTCCGGTGACTACCTCTTGAAGCTCATCAAGAGAATGCCAGGAGTGTGCAAAGCAGTCATCAAAGCAAAAGGTGGCTACTTTGAAGAACCTAGAATATAAGACATAATTTCAGTTGTTTCACACTTTTTTGTTAAGTATATAATTCCACATGTGTTAATTCCTAGTTTTGATACCTTTAGTGTGAATGTACAATTTTCATAGTCATGAAAATACAGAAAAATCTGTTATGTTTCGGTAGCTGAGGAGTGCAGGTAAAAAAGGCAATACACCAGAGAAGTTGGAATCTATGAGATTGCAGTACCCTGACTAACCACCACAACTAGAGGCAGCCGTGGAGCGTTCCTACGTTGGTCCTAGACGCCTCGTCACAGCCTGAGAAACTAACTACACCTAAAGATAGAAAGAGGAAAGCTATCTGCCCCGGAGCAGATCCCCAAAGAACATAGAAAGCCCCCAAACATGTAATGGCGGTTAGACAAGATGAAATACTGACACAGACAGAAAATAGTATGAGCAAACGTTGGGGCCCAAACTACCTAAATAGAAAAGGATAGGAAGGGCACTTACTGCAATCCCAAAAAACCCTGAAAAGCACCAACTCTACTAATTTCAAAATCACCTGAGATCACACGACCTCTACCACCTAAATTAGTTCTCTGGTGTAACAAAATCAAAACAGCAGCCACTGAAAAAACTGGAAAAAGCAAATGTACAAACATCAGTGGCTGAACTAAACTGAGAGGGCAAAAGCCCCCGGAGGGGACCCTGAAGGCCCCCACAGAAGTGCAGGACAAAATGCAAAAATCAAGCACAAAAACAAAAAGAAGAAAATGTCTTATCTGTTAGCAGGAGATGCAGACACGACACAGCAGGCTACAAAGGAAACAGGACTCAAGGATTGAGACCAGAACAATTGATCACCGGCAACCCTGATGGGAAGGCGACTCCCTTATATAAGACCAGTCAGTAACACCTGATTCCCACTCCTCACAATCTTCACTGGACAGTCCAGTACCGCTTGTAACCACCAGAGGGAGCCTCTGCTCAGAACTCATTTCAAGTCCATTCACAACAGTACCCCCCCTTGAGGAGGGGTCACCGAACCCTCACTTGAGCAACCAGGTCGGTCAGGATGAGTTCTATGATACGCACGGATGAGTCTCCTAGCATGGATGTCCGAAGCAAACACCCAAGAATTGTCTTCCTGACCATAACCTCTCCACTTAACCAAATACTGGAGTTTCCGTCTAGAAAAACGAGAATTCAATATTTTCTCAACCACAAACTCCATATTGCCCTCAACCAGAACAGGGTCAGGAGGCAAAGCAGTAGGAACCACTGGCTCAACAAACCTCTTCAACAAGGACTTATGGAACACGTTATGGATCTTAAATGTCCCTGGAAGAAGCAAACGAAAAGAAACAGGATTAAGAATCTCCATGATCTTATAAGGTCCAATGAACCTAGGCTTAAATTTAGGAGATGCCACTCTCATAGGAATATTTCTTGAGGACAACCAGATCAAGTCCCCCACTTTAAACCGAGGACCATCAGTCTATGCCGGTTAGCAAACCCTGGGCCCTCTCCTGAGAGAGGGACAACCTCTCCACTACCTGGTCCCAAATCTGTTGCATACGCTCCACAACAGAGTCAACACCTGGACAGACAGAAGCCTCCGTCTGTCCTGAAGAAAATCGAGGGTGAAACCCAGAATTACAGAAAAATGGAGACATCAAAGTGGCAGAGCTAGCCCTATTATTAAGAGCAAACTCATCCAAAGGCAAAAAAGAGACCCAGTCATCCTGATCAGCAGACACAAAGCATCTTAGATAAGTCTCCAATGTCTGGTTTGTTCTCTCAGTTTGACCATTGGTCTGAGGATGAAACGCCGAGGAGAAAGACAATTGAACACCAAGTTTAGAACAAAAGGTCCTCCAAAATCTGGAAACAAACTGGACTCCTCTGTCAGACACAATGTTCTCAGGAATGCGTGTAAACGAACCACGTGCTGAAGGAACAAAGGCACCAATTCAGAGGAGGAAGGCAACTTAGGCAATGGCACAAGATGTATCATCTTGGAAAACCTATCACAAATCACCCAGATGACGGTCATTCTCTGAGAAACAGGGAGGTCGGAAATGAAATCCATAGAGATATGGGTCCATGGTCTCTTGGGCACAGGCAATGGCATCAACAAACCACTAGAGCGAGAGCAAGGCTTGGAGCGAGAGCAAGTCCCGCAGGACTGCACAAATTCCCTGACATCACGAGACAAGGTAGGCCACCAAAAGGACCGACTAACCAAGTCTCTGGTACCAAAAATTCCGGGATGCCCAAACCAACGCGGAACAATGAATCTCAGACATCACACTCTTTTTCCACTGGTCCGGGACAAACAATTTTCCAACAGGGCAGCGCTCGGGCCTATCCTCCTGACACCCCTCCAGAGCAAGTCTCAAATTGGGTGAGATGGCGGAAAGAACTACACCCTCTTTAAAATAACAGAAGGAATCAGATAACTCAGGAGAGTCCGCAAGGAAACTCCTCGAGAGGGCATCCGCCTTAACATTCTTAGTGCCAGGAAGAAAGGAAACCACAAAATTAAAACGTGTGAAAAACAAGGCCCACCTGGCCTGTCTAGGATTGAGTCGCTTGGCAGATTCCAGATAAACCAGATCCTTATGGTCCGTAAGGACCACCACCTGATGTTTGGCTCCCTCCAGTCAATGTCTCCACTCTTCAAAAGCCCACTTCATGGCCAGTAACTCCCGATTACCCACGTCTAATTAGTCAGTAGAGAAATTTTCGAGAGAAAAGGCACAAGGTTACTTTTAGAGTCTCTGATTTTTTGGGCAAAACGGCACTGCCCCAATTTCAGAGGCATCAACCTCCACCTGAAATGGCAGAGAAACATCAGGCTGCCGTAGAACAGAGCAGAAGTGAATCTCTCTTAAGTCTGAAATGCAGAGACTGCCTCAGGAGGCCAATTCACCAATCAAACCTTCTGGTCAATCAGTCAATGGTTTAACATAACCGAGAATTACCAATAAATTTACTAAAAATTGGCAACCCAAAAATCTTTGAAGAGCCTTTAATGAAGTAGGTTGGACCCAATCACAGTGGCCTGAACCTTGACCGGGCCATTTCAATAACAGATGGGACAAAATGAATCCCAGAATGTGATCCTTGTACGCCAAAAGACACTTTGATCCCTTCACATACAGCATTCTCTCTCAAAATCTGAATACAGTTGAACATGTTTCACATGAGAGTCCCAGTCATTAGAAAAAATCAAGATATCATCCAATAAACAATCGAAATTATCCAAATCCCTGAAATGTCATTCATGAAGGACTGGAAGACAGAAGGAGCATTAGTGAGCCAAAGGGCATCACAAGGTACTCAAAGCCCCTCAGGGGTATTGAATGCCGTCTTCCATTCATCCCCAGTGCTTAATGCGAATAAGGTTATATGCCCCCTGAGGTCAAGCTTGGTAAACCAAGTAGCGTTTTTACCCTGGAAACAGGTCAGAAATCAAAGGTAACGTATTGATATTTACAGTAATATTGTTCAAAGACGATAATCAATACACGGCTTAATGAACCATCCTTTTTGCCACAAAGAAAAAACCGGCACCTAAGGGTGAAGAGGATGGTCTGATATGACCCTTCTCCAATGATTCCTTGAATAAGACGCATAGCGTCATGTTCAGGTACAGACAAGTTAAAAAGGCGACCATTAGGAATTTACTACCAGGCACTAATTCAATAGCGCAGTCATAGCTCCTATGGGGAGGCAGGATGCAGATTTACTTTCGCTAAACACATCAGAAAATCAATCAAAAGTTTAGGAACATCCTGAGCCTGGAGAGCAGAAAAAACAGATGTTGTATTAACACATTGGCAGCCCCAACTGGTTACAGACACAGATTTCCAATCCAAAACAGGATTATGAGACTGCAACCAAGGGAAGCCCAGTACGATAATATCATGCAGATTATACAGAACCAAAAATTTACAGCACTCCTGATGATCAGGTTCAACCCTCATTATCACCTGAGTAGAGAACTGAGGTTTATTCTCAGCCAAAGGGGTAGAATCGATCCCCAGTAGGGGAATAGACTTCTGTAGGGGTATCAAGGGAAACCCACAACGTTTAGCAAAATCATAATCCATCAGGTTAATAGTTGCTCCAGAATCAACGAAAGCCTGAGCAGAAAATGAGGACAGAGAGCATCTCAGAGTGACAGTTAATAAAAACTTAGTCTGAACACTACCCAAGACAACTGAGCGTGCAAAACGTCTTCCCCGCTTAGGGCAGACTGAAATAGCATGAGAGGCATCACCACAGTAGAAACATAACCCATTGCGCTTTCGAAACTCATGACGCTGTGCCCCAGACACCACTCCATCACACTGCATGGGTTCAGAAGCAGGTTCACAAGGCAACACCATTCCACGCATACTTCTCCGCTCACGCAAACGTCTGTCAATTTGAATCGCTAATGACATAGAATCATTGAGACCAGAGGGGACAGAGAATCCCACCATAACATCCTTTACATTATCTGACAGACCCTTCCGAAAAAGGGCTGCCAAAGCGTCGTCATTCCACTTGGTCAGGACTGCCCACCTACGGAATCTCTGACAGTATAACTCAGCGTCATCAAGACCCTGATTTAATGCCAACAAGGCTTTTTCAGCTTGATCAGTGACATTAGGCTCATCGTACAATAACCCCAAAGCCTGAAAAAATGCATCAACATCACTCAAAACAGGATCCCCAGGTGTCAGGGAAAAAGCCCAATCCTGAGGATCGCCGCGCAGAAGAGAGATGACAATTTGAACCTGCTGTGCTGCGTTCCCTGAGGACTTAGATTTTAAGGCAAAAAACAATTTACAATTATTTTTGAAATTCTGAAACTTAGCTCGATCCCCTAAAATCAAATCTGGCATGGGAATCCTAGGTTCCACAACAGGCAACCTAGCAAGATAGGCAGCAATACTCCGAACCTCAGTGGCAAGCTGATCCACACGGCCAGACAACTGTGCAAACTCCATTGAGAGAAAAAAAAATCCTCCCCAGCACCCAGAGATACAGAGGGAAAAAAAAAAAATGCAACAAACAGAAAAATATCTCTGACAACTCTGACAACCTTTTTTCTTTCACAATATTTTTTCCCTTCTGTGAGTACCATACAATTTTCAATTTTTAGGCCGGTGATACTGTTATGTTTCGGTAGCTGAGGAGTGCAGGTAAAAAAGGCAATACACCAGAGAAGTTGGAATCTATGAGATTGCAGTACCCTGACTAACCACCACAACTAGAGGCAGCCGTGGAGCGTTCCTACGTTGGTCCTAGACGCCTCGTCACAGCCTGAGAAACTAACTACACCTAAAGATAGAAAGAGGAAAGCTATCTGCCCCGGAGCAGATCCCCAAAGAACATAGAAAGACCCCAAACATGTATAGGCGGTTAGACAAGATGAAATACTGACACAGACAGAAAATAGTATGAGCAAACGTTGGGGCCCAAACTACCTAAATAGAAAAGGATAGGAAGGGCACTTACTGCAATCCCAAAAAACCCTGAAAAGCACCAACTCTACTAATTTCAAAATCACCTGAGATCACACGACCTCTACCACCTAAATTAGTTCTCTGGTGTAACAAAATCAAAACAGCAGCCACTGAAAAAACTGGAAAAAGCAAATGTACAAACATCAGTGGCTGAACTAAACTGAGAGGGCAAAAGCCCCCGGAGGGGACCCTGAAGGCCCCCACAGAAGTGCAGGACAAAATGCAAAAATCAAGCACAAAAACAAAAAGAAGAAAATGTCTTATCTGTTAGCAGGACATGCAGACACGACACAGCAGGCTACAAAGGAAACAGGACTCAAGGATTGAGACCAGAACAATTGATCACCGGCAACCCTGATGGGAAGGCGACTCCCTTATATAAGACCAGTCAGTAACACCTGATTCCCACTCCTCACAATCTTCACTGGACAGTCCAGTACCGCTTGTAACCACGAGAGGGAGCCTCTGCTCAGAACTCATTTCAAGTCCATTCACAACAAAAATCATTAAATGAGAAGGTGTGTCCAAACTTTTGGTCTATACTGTATGTAAATACAGTACCTTATGTATTTTAGTAGACCCCTAAATATTCTCTAGGTATGTCAAAATGTCAACATGTGGATTTAGAAGACCATAACCCCGGGGGGTGTATTTGTTTTCACACTGAAATACATATAGTTGCTACAGTGCCTTGCGAAAGTATTCTGCCCCCTGGAACTTTTCAACCTTTTTCCACATATCATGCTTCAAACATAAAGATACCAAATGTTAATTTTTGGTCAAGAATCAACACAAGTGGGACACAATTGTGAAGTTAAGCGAAATTTATTGGTTATTTTAAATTTTTGTGGAAATACAAAAACTGAAAAGTGGGGCGTGTAATATTATTCGGCCCCTTTACTTTCAATGCAGAAAACTCACTCCAGAAGTTCATTGTGGATCTCTGAATGATCCAATGTCGTCCTAAATGACTAATGATGATAAATATAATCCACCTGTGTGTAATCAAGTCTCCGTATAAATGCACCTGCTCTGTGATAGTCTCAGGGTTCTGTTTGAAGCACAGAGAGCATCATGAAGACCCAGGAACACAAAAGGCTGGTCCGTAATACTGTTGTGGAGAAGTTTAAAGCTGGATTTGGATACAAAATGATTTCCAAAACTTTAAACATCCCAAAGAGCACTGTGCAAGCGATTATATTGAAATTAAAAGAGTATCATACCACTGCAAATGTACCAAGACCTGGCCGTCCCTCTAAACTTTCATCTCAAACAAGGAGAAGACTGATCAGAGATGCAGCCAAGAGGCCCATGATCACTCTGGATGAACTGCAGAGATCTACAGCTGAGGTGGAACAGCCTGTCCATAGGACAACATTCAGTCATACACTGCACAAATCTGGCCTTTATGGAAGAGTGGCACGAAGAAAGCCATTCCTCAAAGATATCCATAAAAAGTGTTGTTTAACCCCTTCACTCCCGGAGCTTTTTTTTATTTTTCGTTTTCGTTTTTCGCTCCCCTTTTTTATAGAGCCATAACTTTTTTTTTTCCGTCAATATGGCCTTGTGAGGGCTTATTTTTTGCGAGACAAGTTGTACTTTTGAACAACACCATTGGTTTTACTATGTCGTGTACTCGAAAACAGGAAAAAAATTCCAAGTGAGGTGAAATTGCAAAGAAAGTGCAATCCCACACTTGTTTTTTGTTTGGCTTTTTTGCTAGGTTCATTACATGCATAAACTGCTATTATGATTCTCCAGGTCATTACGAGTTCATAGACACCAAACATGTCTAGGTTCTCTTTTATCTAAGTGGTGAAAAAAATTTCCAAAATTTGTTATAAAAAAGAAAAATTGCGCCATTTCCGAGACCCGTAGCGTCTCCATTTTTCATGATCTGGGGTCGGGTGAGGGCTTATTTTTTGCGCACCGAGCTGATGTTTTAAATACCACGTTTGGGCAAATACGTTCTTTTGATCGCCCGTTATTGCGTTTTAATGCAATGTCGCGACGACCAAAAAAACGTAATTCAGGCGTTTTGAATTTTTTTCTCGCTATGCCATGTAGCGATCTGGTTATTCCTTTTTTTTATTGATAGATTGGGCGATTCTGAACGCGGCAATACCTAATATATGTATGTTTGATTTTTCTTTCATTGTTTTATTTTGATTGCGGCGAAAGAAGGGTGATTTGAACTTTTAGGTTTTTTTTAGTTTTTTTTAATCTTTAAACACATTATTTTTTTTTTACTTTTGGCATGCTTCAATAGCCTCCACGGGAGGCTAAAAGCATGCACAACTCGATAGCCTCTGCTACATATGGGCGATGAGCAGATCACCCATATGTAGCAGATTTACTGCATTGCTTTGAGCGCCGACCACGGGGCAATGTGCCCGCAAAAACCATAGAGGTCTCTATGAGACCTCTGGTTGTCAAGGCAACGCGTCGCCAACCCCTGATCACGTGACAGGGTCGGCGATATGCTCACTTCCGGCCCGGCGCCAGAAGCTCTAGTTAAATGCACGCTGTCAGCTTTGACAGAAGGATTTAACTAGTTAATAGGCACGGGCGGATGGCGATTCCGCTCGCGCCTATTGCGGTCACATGTCAACTTTTACAACAGCTGACATGTCGCGGCTTTGAGGTGGGCTACCTGCCAGAGCCCACCTCAAAGCGGGGGATCCTTACCGATGACTTACTATTCCGTCATCTGTAAGGAAGGGGTTAAAGTTTGCATCAAGCCACCTGGGAGACACCCCAATCATGTGGAAGAAGGTGCTCTGGTCAGATGAAACTAAAATCGAACTTTTTGGCAACAATGCCAAACGATATGTTTGGCATAAAGGCAACACAGCTCATCACCCTGAACACACCATCCCCACTGTCAAACATGGTGGTGGCAGCTGTCCCAGCTTTTCTTCAGCAGGGACAGGGAAGTTGGTTCAAATTGATGGGAAGATGGATGGAGCCAAATACAGGACCATTCTTGAAGAAAACCTGTTGGAGTCTGCAAAAGACCTGAGACTGTGACGGAGATGTGTCTTCCAACAAGACAATGATCCCAAACCTAAAGCAAAATCTACAATGGAAAGGTTCACAAATAAACGTATCCAGGTGTTAGAATGGCCAAGTCAAAGTCCAGACCTGAATCCAATTGAGAATCTGTGGAAAGAGCTGAAAACTGCTGTTCACAAACGATCTCCATCCAACCTCACTGAGCTAGAGCTGTTTGCCAAGGAAGAATGTACAAGAATTTCAGTCTCTATGTACAAAACTGATAGAGACATACCCCAAGCAATATGCAGCTGTAATCGCAGCAAAAGGTGGCTCAACAAAGTATTAAGTTAAAGGGGCCGAATAATTTTGCATGCCTCACTTTTCAGTTTTTGTATTTCCACAAAAATGTAAAAAATCCAATAAATTTCGTTCAACTTCACAATTGTGTCCCACTTCATGTTGATTCTTCACCAAAAATTAACATTTGGTATCTTTATGTTTGAAGTATGATATGTGGGAAAAGGTTGAAAAGTTCCAGGGGGGCGAATACTTTTGCAAGGCACTGTATATGGAGGCAGTGATTCTATATATATTTATTGGTTTTATAGCATGCTATGCAGACGTTGTAAACAAACATAGACATCCTGCCATAGACATGGGCCTTGAGATCAGCTCCATGTTTGACTTGGATTATGTTACCATTTTAGAGCATATTTAGTTCTGTTGCAGAAGACATATTCCCATACAGTAATAATGAACTACTCCAAAAAAATCAATTTTGACTATCTAATAAAATGTATTTTCTCGTCTGGCTTACTGAAATGCCATTGCATTTACAATATGAGAATATGATATTTGCAGAATTATTTACACATTCCAACATTTTGCTTCAGGAAAATAACTGGCTGGCTTTATACCTTTCAGACAGCTTATGCTATCCCAATATTGGCCTTTGCTTTTGTGTGCCATCCAGAGGTCTTACCCATCTACAGTGAGCTGAAAAGGTAGGCGGTTGACAAGAGTTTAACAAATCCAGTAAGAAACATAAAACGTGATGAATATTAGGTCTAATGCATGTGGGTTGAAAATGAGAACTGCAAGAAATTTAAAAAAAAACTCATTATTCTGCATGAAAGGTAGTTTGTCTTCAAGCTTTTGCTATGTAATCTGAGAGCACCATAATGTAGGAGCAAAGACCCTGATTACAGTGATGTCACTTACTGGGTTGTGGTTTGCTGTTTCAACACAATCAGTGTTTTATGAGCTGAGATTATCACTCTTGGACAACTCGCCTCATGCATGCTAGTCCAACCTCTCCCTCAGCTCTGATTAGCAGCTCTCTGTCTCTATTTAACATACACATAAAGATGTGGTGTTTGTATTGTGTACCTATCTGAAATATTATCTTTACTGGCAGGTTTCTCCCCATACACACTTGTAAGGAGACCTGTCACTATAGGGAAGTGGGTCACCCCAACAGGAGATTCCCCAGCTGGTCTTAAAATTTAGTTTTCTCTGAAATGTACAGTGTAAAACATTTCTGTCGTAAATGACAGAGAAGAGCCGGACTCTGATTTAAAAAAAAGTAAAGGAGAGGAAAAGTATAATAGAAACACGTCACCACTTCTGTATTTTTCTCCCACTCCTGGTTTTGGCTTACAAATACTGAGGTAAAAAAACTGACCAAATACTGAGGTAAAATACCGACCAAATACTGAGGTAAAATACCGACCAAATACTGAGGTAAAATACTGACCAATATACTGAGGTAAAATACTGACCAAATTCTGAGGTAAAATACTGACCAAATACTGAGGTAAAATACTGACCAATATACTGAGGTAAAATACTGACCAAACACTGAGGTAAAATACTGACCAAATACTGATCATGTGCCTGTGGCCTTCATGTCCAGCTCCATCTTGAATCCCCATTTAGGTTCCCTTTAAGCATTAGAAAGAAATGTTAAATCTAGAAGATATAAGCTAATGGTTTAAGATATAGTACAATGGGAAAAGTCTAAAAGTGAATATCAAGTATTATACATTGGGAAACATAAATGAATATTATTACATAGGAGCCAATATATAATATACTGAGTAAAGTAAAAGAGTATACAGGGTAGGATAAAAGCCACAGTATCCTAGAGAACGATAGACATTTTCTAATTAGCTTATTCTAGTAACATCTCATGATATCCTGTCATGCATTTTAATTACCTCCTTGTAGCCGTTCCCGAAGGAAAATGCAGAATGTTTCCAATTTGTCAATAGCTGCAATGCTGGCAATGTATCTCTTCGCTGCACTTTTTGGTTATCTTACATTTTATGGTAAGTATAAAAACTAATATGTTCCTTAATTACATTCAGTAATCAAACATTATATGTAAAGAGTTATTCCAATCCTATAATTTATTTGCAATCCGTTTCCAGTAAGTAGTATATTAAAACAAAATGAGTTAAACTATACAAATGCTTTTCTTGTGCCCCGCCGGTCTCTGTTTACCCACAACATGTGACCATTGCAGCAAGTCACTGATAGCAGCAGTGATGTCGACATGTCACCTCTATAGCTAGTGATTGGCTGCAGCTTACAAGTCGTGCGTGAGCAGAGACTGTTAAAGGGCAAGCAAACTGTAAGCACCCGAGTGGCAGTGGATTAGTGCGGTGAATATTACTACTTTTGCTGTTAAAATTACAATACTTGTCATGTTGCTCTTTTATTGGTGACACTAGAAGAGCAGATGGAAAACCTTGAAATTCCTAGTAAGTTAATTGTAAAAAATAATCTCTGTTCAAACTGCCTAGATAGATAGATAGATAGATAGATAGATAGATAGATAGATAGATAGATAGATAGATAGATATGAAATAGATAGCTAGATAATAGATAATAAATAGATAATAGATAGATATGAGATAGTTAGATATGAGATAGATAGATATGAGATAGATAGAGTGGTAGTTAAATTCATATGGCAGTACACAGTCCATACGTGTGCGGGTAGCAGCCCGCTCTAGAGATACGCAGGTTCAGTCTTTCCACCTCAGTACTCAAAGCACTGGAAAGCCTATCTCCAGCCTTACTGACCAATGACTGCCTCTGGAGCCCAGCTATTTAAGCCCCAGATCACACCCTGGGGTGGAGATAAGGTAAACATCCTCCCACCCACTCTATGGATGTCCAATTAAAAGCCAACCCATTATGAAAATTAACTTAATCCCTCATGGCACTTAGTGTGCTGGAGGAAAATACTCTGAGCTTCACATCACTGACGCCATTAAGCATAGTGACACATATCTCCAGTACTTTACCAATGACTATGTCAAAATAGATAGATAGATAAATAGATGAACACTATTTTTGGAAAATATGTGCATGAGGAGAAATTCCATTTGGGCCAGATTATATTTATTTTACCCCAACTGCTAGAATGGAACATTTACCAGTGCTCAATTTACTTTATATATTAGCCATATACAAATGCTGACAATACTTCCAATTTCTCTGTATCATGCATCATGTTGTGTCAGTGCTCATCTATAAATTCTGGTGCCCCCATCCACCTAGAGCAACTAGAACACTTACAGCTATGCACATTGGCACCACTTGGGTGCGCCAAATGAGTAGAATCAGGTTAAACTTAAGAAACAAAGTTTACATTACTCTGCTACACTTTATTTTGCTTGGCTTTGTATGTCTATAGATAGGGATATAATAATGGGTAGTTTTAAAATCATCTTATTTTACTGTTCATCATGGATCATTTATGTTTTAACGTTTATACTGAAATATACCTTTTTTTATAGAGCTTATTGCTCATCTAATTATCACATGAGAAACCAGAAGCAACAGATCTTTTAGACTTTTTCATAGAATCTAAGGAGTAATGTTTTTCCTTGTGGAGAGTGACAAGCCTGGCCTGGCATGTCAGAGTGAGGAGACTTATACACAATGCATGCTCCTCTTCGAAATTAAATATGCAGATTGCATCTTCAGAAAGGAAGAGGACTAGAACTCTAGTGCCACCTATTGGAAGTAGCATTCCTAAAAAGTCAATATCGACCCTTGCCATATGACTTAGGATAAAAGCCAAACCAGAATTTCAATGTGCAGCATTAGTGTTTCGGGGTATTGGTGCAATGTCTGAGATCTGATTTGGCTAGGTGAGAGGCTTAAAGGTGTGGTCCAAAGGCAAAGTCATTTTTCCCCTAACTCCCTATCTATTTGATGCTATAATCTAAACTATTTTCTAATATTCTTGCTTCAAAAATTCCCTACCGTTCCCTAATTGCACTGTCTAACAGCTAGTGTATTTTTGTTCTCTACTTCCTGTGTGATGACAATCCATTTGAGTATCCCAGTGCATGCTGGCATACTCAAACGAAGAGTCATCAGAGCAGAGGGCAGATGCCACTCTCCCTGCCCCCTTCCTGAAAAGAAGCGGCATCAGTGACGCCAATTTCAGAGGCGGTGTCTGTCCCTGCTGTGCCCCCGTGTGCTGTCTCCGCTGTGTGCGCTCTGTTGTCTGGTAGGTGAATAATAATAAGCCGGGGACAGAACTGTGTCACTATGCCCGGCCGAGACCAATGACGTCATTTGCAGGGGCTGAACTAGTCTCCTGCACCACCGGGATCAGTGATACAATGTTTCGTTGGTATTGTCCCTTGTCAGTGCAAAGTCTGACATGGGGCAATACCCTGAAACACTATGTCTACAAATTGAGATTCTAGTTTGCCTTTTACCCTAAGTCACATTACAAGGCTCTATAAAGGGTCGATATTGACTTTTAGGATTCTTACTTTCAAAGGTTGGCGCTAGAGTTCTAGTCCTTTACCTCTCTAAAGAGGCAATTTGCAGACTTTTTCATACAAAGAAAAGAGACAGCAAGACAAGCAGTAGACAAAATGCAAAACTCAGACAAAGCTAATATTTTCATTTCCATTTATGAACCATTTAATAAAAATAATTACTATTAATTCAGCACCAACATATTCCGCAGCACTTTCCAATTTAGAGGGAGCACTTTCCAATTAAACAATCTGAGGAATAAATGTCACATACATGTACCCTGCATTTCACCATTGGTAATTTTCTCTAACAGAAAAATTGGTATATTTTGTACAATAAGCCTGCAGTGCTATTAATTATTAAACAGAAATGCAGTATTGCAGAGTCAAATTGTCAAGGCCTAGTTTAATAGGTTATAGAGCTCTTCCAGTACCTGGCAGAGAAATGGATCACTTTCTACTCCACTATTAGCTCAGTGTAGCTGCAGCTGGTCACTTCAGGACAGAGAAATTTCAACATATCATTGCTCAATATAGCAGCTATTCTTCAGTATAGCAGCTCTACATGGTGAATTCCCAGCACCACAACACCAGGGCAGGACAAGTCACTTGTGCCCCCTTAATTGTGGACAGTTAGCACTCTCTGAGTCCATACCACCAGTCCAGTATTGAACCCCTTAATTCTCAACCACATGTGATACGAATGTAAAAGGGTATGTTTCCACGGGCCGGATTACATCCGGATTAGCTGTGGATTGAACACTGTGACGCGCGCACGGTACCAGGGTTATGGGGTACTCGGCACCGAGCCCATGGAAGTCTATGGGGGATGTCACTGGCAGCAGAGCTCGGTCCGTGGCTCAGGGCGGTCATACAAAGGGGGATATTTACAGGGGATTGTTAATTGTTCGTGACGCCACCTGTGGTTTCTGATCAGATTGACCAGCGCTGCAAGATGGATCTTCTGAGGGGATGTTATGGGCAGCTGGATGTTAAGTCCCCACAGGTGGGACTGGTCCCTCAAAGTCTATGGTGGTGCAGGTTGCAGGTAAATAAGCAGTCACACACAGTTCAGTCTCTTTCCATACCTTTACTGGTAGATGTTGCAGGTATGTCCCGGGAAGCTGGGCAGGTTGGAGAATGCACATTCAGGGAATTGCTGAGCAGGTTTAAGGCCTCCTGTTTCCCTTGAAATGTATGTGAGTCCAAACTTGCATAAAGTCAAGTTTAACTCTTACTATAGCAGCTACGCCCGGCTGACATTGTGGTAGAGTCTTTTCTGTCTCTGATGCTCAGATGTTGGCAAGAACGAAGTCCTTCTAAGCTTGGCCTTGCTAAAAGTCCTTGTTCTCCCTGACTCAAGTTACGTATCAACACTTAGGGCTACCTTCTGCGACTTGAAGTCCAGCAAGGCCTCCGGTTTTCTATCACTAGCCGTGAAGTAATAGCAATGCTTCGGACCCGGTGTCCGGTCAATTTAGTGAAGGTGATCTGTCACCGAAGTCACTCTTCCTTATGTTTTCCACTCGCCTGTCGCCCTGCTCTTACCCTTAACATAAGCACGGGTAGCAGTAAGTGTAATAGTCAGTTGTTCTTCCAAGCTCACTGACCTTCTCTCAGTTGGCTCGTTGTTATAACTGCAGTAGTTCCCTTCCTTCTTTCCTTCACAGAACTCTGTCCAGAGCAGCTCACAGGACGTTCCGTCAAACTGTATATACGCTGTAGCTCCGAGAGTCACTTTCTACGTTCTAGAGAACACAAGCAGCTGGTTCTGAGATAACAGTTTTGGCTGTAGCTCTGACTAGACTAGAGTAATTCCTTCTACTCGTACTAGCCTCCACTTCAGTTCAAGATGAGCTAATCAAGCTCTGTCAGGATTCAGTCTTCTCTCCTCTCCCTCCAAGACCAGACACTTGAACTGCATCTGACTCCTTCTGTCTAGCTCAGACTGAGCTCTGACAGGAATCCTCTCACTCTGGTGTCCCGAGGAGAACTAACTGTCTGAGGTAAAACCAACAACTAGAATAGCTGTCTGGCTAGAATGCCTACTGCTGCATTTCTCCACGCCCCTAAATACCTGAATCTAAGGGACTCCCTCTGGTGGCTCCTGGGGAATGTGAAGTGTTGTGAATGAATATCAGGTTTTCACAATTACCTTCCTGTGCACTCTCCAGGAAACATGTGTACCAAGCGCAGCTGGGCCACACATCTGCATAGAGCCGCAGCGTTATATCCGCAGTGTCCAGATGTTACAGCATAGTGGAAGGGATTTTATGAAATCCCGTCTCCACTATGCCTGCGAACACATCCAGCGGACATGCTGCGGCGCGTCTTTTTAGAACGCAGTATGTCTGTTTACCTTGCTGCAACGCTCTGTCTCCGCAAGGTAAATAACACAGTCCTATGTAGAAGGTGCGGCGATTCCGGATGTGCTCAATGAACACATCCGGAATCACTGCGCGTACAGAAGGGGGCGGCGCTTTAGGCGGAGCGGGGTTTCCGCTTCGTCCAAAGCGCCGACAATACGGCTCGTTGAGACGGGCCCTAATAGTTTCCCTTGGACCCTCTACAGTAGTTTTTTATGCTTTTTTTTTTACTGAAATCTGACATAAAATGAAAAGAAAAAAAAAGTTATACACTGTTTTATTACCCTTGCCCTAAAACTGAACCTAGTCCTATTCCAACCCTAGATTTATTCCTAACACTAGCTCTAGCCAAAATAAGTGTGACATGCCGATGCCGGTGCTGTTCAGCGCACTGAATCATTCGACAGTTGGTGCAAGGGAATCTGACATTTTCTACCCACATAAAACTTGGCACCCGGGGCAACGACCCATGTGCTCCCCAGTCCCCACCACTCGCACAATACATCCCTGGCTCTGTAGCCTTCATTTTACATTTTTGAATAGGTCCTCATGAGTCATCATCACCTCAAAACACTTTTGTACCCTGCTGAATCCAGACAGACAGCCAGTATTTTCCTGCCTATAATTAATGGAAGGCGCGCACATTGTACCTGTAATTATTAGAGATTGTACCTCAGAGCGATGTAAGTGAGCATAGGGAGAACCACCGATGTCATAATGTATATCGTTAATGATAGAGATACCAAAGTTTGTAAACTTTTTCAAGCAATTGATAACATTGGCTTTAAAATTATGTAACCACACGCTAAAAGACACAATAATGCGGCCATTGCAAAGAGTGTTTGCTTTTAGCCAATAACTCAGAAAACATTTGAATATTTTTTTATCTGAGATTCGGCTCCTAAAAACAAACAAGGATTAAGATACATTAAATCTTATCTAAGTCATCTTTCATAGTGGAAAAAAAAAACACTAAAAGTCAGATATTTCCTAACCTTTTTTTGTGTTTCCATAAAATCTTGCAGGTGAAGTTCAAGATGAATTGCTTCACACTTACACAAAAGTGTATAAATTTGATACCCTTCTTCTTTGTGTTCGCGTGGCTGTACTTGTGGCTGTAACCTTGACAGTGCCAATTGTATTATTTCCTGTAAGTATATCTTCACACATAAAGTTTTTTTTATAAGGTTTATATTGTTATGTTTTGTAAATATATTTATGGGTATATCAGGTTTGTGCCTGTAGTTGCCACCAGTTTGGACCTTGAGTAACAAGTGACATACATTTTTACGAATTGAGCTGCAGAACCTGACAATGCATATCACTTTGCATGCAGGCTCAGACTGGCCCACAGGGGAACAGGTGAATCCTCCAGTAGGCCCCTGTGCAGGAGGGAGCCACTTACTCCCATACATGAGCAGTAGTTGATTCTTTATGTACAGACAAAAGCAGCAACTCATTATTCATTCATTAAAGAGGATGTCCACTACTTTTAAATTGTTGACCTATCTGTGGGATAGGTCATCAATATCTGAACGGTCAGGGTCCGACACCACCGCTGATCAGCTGTCATCGGTGTCAACAGTGGCTGCCGCCGGCTGGAAGTACTCGCTTGAAGAGCTGGTCATCTTCTATTAGTTGCTGCCGTAGGGTACTATGCATCCACCTCCTATTGATTTGAAAAGGAGGCAGAAGTGCAGCCACTATCTGAAGACACAGCAGCTCTGCAAGGAAGTACTTCCAGCTGTCGGCCGCAGACACTGATAACAGCTTATCGGCTGGGGTGTCAGGTGTTGGTTCCAACTAATCAACCATTGATGACCTATTCTAATGCCTGGGTCTCACATAGCGATACACCAGCGATCCCGACAACGATCAGGATCGCTGGTGTATCGCTACATGATCGCTGCTGAGCTGCCAAACAGGCAGCTCAGGCAGCGATCAGGACAGCGACACTGCGGGTAAACATCGCTTAGTTACCCGCAGTGTACCTTGGATACCAGCGCCCTGATGCAGGGAGCTGGTAACCAAGGTACACATCGGGTTTCCAGGTGCTGCGCGGTGCCTGGAAACCCGCTGTGTACCTTGGTTACCAGCTCCCTGCAGCAGCGCGTTGGTATCCAAGGTACACAGCGGGTTTCTAGGCACAGCCCCGCGCCTGGAAACCCGCTGTGTACCTTGGTTACCAGCGGATCGCTGGTCTCCCGCCTGTCACACGCAGCGATGAGTGCCTGTCAGCGGGAGACCAGCGATCAAAAAAATGTCCAGGACATTCAGCGACGATCAGCGATTCCCAGCAGGGGGGCTGATCGTCGCTGAATGTCACACACAGCGATATCGCTGGGGACATCGCTGCTGCGTCACAAAACTAGTGACTCAGCAGCGATCTCGCTAGCGAGATCGCTGTGTGAGACGGGGGCTTAAGGATAGGTCATCAATGTAAAAGTAGTGGACAACCTCTTTAATTCAACAAACTACTTAGCATATTATTATATAAAATCAGAGGGGAAATTTGGGAATGAGAGTAATTTAATATCTGCATGTAGCTGAAAAGTGACCCCCCAAGAGTCAATGTTACAGCTCAGTGGTTCGCAGTGTTGCTTTGAAGTTCTGGGGTCCTGGGTTCAGGTTCACCAAGGACAACATCTAAAAGGAGTTTGTATGTTCTCCCCATGTTTGCGTGGGTTTGCTTCAGTTTCCTCCCACAATCCAAAGACATAGTAATAGGGAGTCTAAATTGTAAGCCAGATTGGGTACAGTGCTGATAATGTCATTAAAGCACTGTGGAATTAATGGAGTTATAGAAATGAATAAAATAAATAATGATTACTGGTGGGACGTGGATTTAGTTTTCTGAATCCATGGGAGGACATGTAGTTGATTAATTGACTGGTACCTGCAGTCTTGAGTAATAATTGCCATAAATTTTCACAGACTATTCTCCAAATACTGTTAACACAACAGAAAGTAATTGTATTAATTGACAGCTTCATGTATGGGGGCACTTAGGGGTCATTTTATGTTCAAGACATAGGTGGGCTATGGTATATAATGATGTATCTGTATGGCAGCTTCTCAGAATGCCTGGCATTTTCTCCTGTATTATTTACTTAATTATGTGTATATACTGTAAACCAAAATGTGACATTTGAAATGAACATTGCCATTTTAAAGGAATAAAAATCTAAATGTAAGCGATCAGGTGTAGCATGTAAGTAGGAAATCTCTAGTATAAGCACGCTTTTCTATAGTGCCCTCTAGTGTCCTGTCCATAGTTCAGTTTTCATATAGTAAAAGCTGGAGAAGGAAGGTGAATATTCTTAGCTGTAGCTTTCACTGGACACTTGGCTGTGAAGATTTAGGGCAGCTGTTGGCTTCTTATGGCAGTATTACTTTCCATGTGTTCTAAATATAATCGTTGTCTTACAAAATGTTAAAAATGTTTTCTCGGAGACACTGATGTAACGTCTTGGTTGCAGAGCTGTGTGTTACACTAATTAATTACAAATGTTAATATATTAATTACGTAATTATTATCATTTATTGTTAAGAATTTGTTGGAGTCCAATGCATAACTGTAAACCGAAGCCTTTAAAGTGACCTGTCGTTCAGACAAATAAATGCAAGAGAACATGTTTTACCTGTCACTCGGGATCAATCTTGTCAGAAACTAACGCTAAAGAATGTAGAATAGCTCAAAGGCAGTTCACAAAATACATTTAGGTGTGCACATTCCAAGGTGGGGGATTGTGGCTACATCAATACTAATTAATAGAGCTTCTATTACTTCTATAGACTAAAAGATAGGATAAAGAGGAGAACCCTAAGCCACGGATTTCGCATATAAAGCTCAAATGTACATTTTGACATTCAGCTGTGGGCAATCCCTCTTGGTTATTCTGCCTGAAGCAGAAAATGAGAATCTTTTTACAAACCTCAGACCCTGTAATTGTCAATCTCCGCTCACCAAGGTCATATGTCACCTCCTCATGAATACCTAGCTAGGAATGCAGTAAAATAGGGATTTCCAAGTATTATTCTGTGAATATTGGTCTCTTATTTCAATTTAGATATTTCAATGGTCATGTCAAAGATTTCACTATATACAGTACATATGTATTTCAGATGGCACTCAGGGGTGAGGTCTAGCAAAGAACAATATGGTGCAAATTTTTTTTGTTATGTTGCTCCTCTGTTTGGGATCTCCTTTGTACAGAAACAATATGTCGCTTCATTCTTTTGATTGGTTCTCAAGTAATAATGGTTGTGATCCTGAATGCATTGTTATTATTACTATTATTAATTTATAGATTGCTTAGTTACAAGGCACTGTACAAGTGACTGGTAGACTGGAAGACTCTGCCCACAAGGGCTCACTATCTGCACGTGAGGGAAGAAGACAGCAGGTGGAGGTAGAAACTGCGGCTTTGTTAATGTGGTGGCGGAATTGTTGTTGTTGGTTGTAGGCCTTACCAGAGGAGGGTTTTCAAAAAATGAGGAGAGTTCAATTGATTGATTTATGTAACGAGTTGCATAGTACAGAGTATGCATGGGGGAGTTCTTAGAGACAATTGTGTGAGGAATAGACAGGAGGAGAGGGAAGATTGAGGTCTTATGGAGAACTGAAATTATGTGTTGGGAGGTGGCTGGGAATTAGTTTGGAGATGTATGTGCAAGGGACAGGGTATGGATAGTCTTGTAAGTCATTATAAGTAGTTTAAACTGAATTCTTAGGGTAACGAGTAGCCGGTAAAGGGAATTCCAAGTGGAGGAGCAGAAAAGTAAAGCGAGGGGGTGTTATTCGGACAGCAGAGTTAAGGATTGATTGGAGAGGTGCAACACTGCAAGGTGTAAGGCCATAGATAAGGATGTTGCCGCATTCTAGGGAGATAGAACAGCATGCACTAACAATACTATGGTTTACCATACCCCTCCTTTCAGCTATATCAATCACCAGTACAGCATTATTACATTAGTATCAAATTTCTGTACTTTACCAAGATACTTAGTATAAGGATTTCTAACAATTTTTTTTTTGCTGAGACCATAAAAATAATGGTCAAGGTCATGGGAACCCCAGAAGTGTTGTCTTCTGACAGAAGGTGAATATTAACAATAATTCACTCCTCTGAATGGTACAACTGGTCCTTACTCCACACTACCAAGAAAGTAAGGTCTATACATGCAAATATTTATGTCTCACTCCTTCTACTAATCCAATATTGCCTTGTACTTTATTAAACGTTTGCTAAATGGTAACCGCTGTAATGATGTTACTGTTCAGTAACAGCTGAAGAAAGTAGGTAGCAGTGCTGGATTAGCGGAAAGAGCAGAAGAAGGTTGTTTGACACCGCCCTGCATGCCAGGAACCCACAACCCGGAAGTTCACACCCGACTTTTCTAAAAAGGATCCTTCTAAATAGTTTTCTTAATAGGTGGGATTTAAAAAAAAAAATTGCCAAACTGAGGCTGTCCACTGTTTTATTAAATAAAAATGGCAGACCCAGAATGCTGAAAAGTACTCTTTGAGGACCTTAACAAAGCAAAAAGGAGGGCTTTTACTATTGATTGCACGTGAGACTACACGAGTTCCGTGCTTCCGCACACCACATGCCGCAACAGGTGAGCTCTGTTTCCTTTACCAAAAAGGAGGGCACCACCAATATTAAAAGGATCACCCGTAGCATCTCAACAAAAAAGGCACTGAAAGTAAAGAGGATAGGAGACATGTATAAACACAGGGATCACAATGGATGTAAGATTATAATGATTTTATTTAAACACACACCACTACAAAAATTATTACTCCTTAAGGCCCATTTACACTAAATGATTTTTGTAATCAAGAATTCCTATGAACACTCATTTCCCAATACCGATCACAGGATGAAAAAACACATGTATGCAGTACCTAGCTCTACCATAATCAGTCTATCACGCTGACACCCTTTGGCAATCAGTTCTGATGAAGGTCCAGATGTAGGACCGAAACGTTAACATAAAGATTGCCTAGTAAACAAATTATCACTTCACTGCAACCTTCCAAGTGCCAAGTTTTGTCTACTATATTATATATTGGAACCCTACTTGGGCCCCTATCCACATACCAGGAGTGCCGTATATTTCTCCTCAATATAGTATATATGTATCATTAATGTTTGTGTGTTGTATGCAGTGTCGAACTGGGGTGACAATGGTCCACCAGTAACCAACTCAAGGGCCCCACGTTTCAGCTACATGCAAATGTGACATTGTCCTCAATCACAAATTTATATAATCATGAACTGGGTAGATTATTAAATGAATAAGACGCTGCCTCTGTCTGTACACAGTGATTCATGTATATTGTGCCAAGTACTGCTTAAATAAGAGGGTGTTGGTCCATTCTTGCACGGGGGCCCACCGGAGGATTCTCCTGTTTTCCTGTGGGCAAGTCCAAGCCTGATTGTATGTGATTGTTTATATGCATCAATCTGTGTGTATGACTATATATGTATGTACACATTTCTGAAGGTTTATTAGTATCCGTATGTGAATGTGTACAGATATTGTGTTTCTATCTACATTTATTGATTTGTCTTCAGCCCTGAACTCGCACTTTGCTACCTCAAGGCCTCTTCCACATGTCCCATGATCACTTGTTACACCAGTTACATAATGATTGCGTAAGTGAGTTCTAGAAAACTGTTTCATACGGTTTGTGTAGGTAAATATTATCTTAATTGATTATAAGGTTGATTTTAGAATACTAGTGAAATCTTGATGATTCGTTGTGACTACCGTGTTTCTACGAAAATAAAAAGGGTCTTACATTATTTTTGCCCCAAAAGATGAGTTAAGGCTTATTTTCAGGGGATGTCTTATTTTTTCCATGAACAAAAATACACACTGCACATACACATGTTTATACACATGTATACACAAACACACACCGACCATACATATGTATATACACGCACTACACATACATACTAGCCAGTGTCCTCTTCAGTTCCTCTAGACTTCTGCAGTTAAAGAACTTTTCGCGACATCATGGTCACATGACTGAGGTCAACAATGGTCCTTAAGCAGTTTTAACCTCAGAATACAAATGCTGGGGGCCCCTGTGAGAGTGGGGGCCCTGGGCAATGGACAGTTTCCTCTCCCCCTCAAAGCAGGTCCTAATGGTAACTAAAGCTTATTTTTAGTATAGGATTTATATTTTAAGCATACTGCAAAAATCTTGCAAAATCATGCTAGGACTTATTTTCGGAGTAGGTCTTATTTTTTAGGAAAAACAGTTTTATGGAACATCCTGAAATTATATTTTCAGAAGAGAACAGAAAGGATCTGTCAGACAAACAGAAAATAATATTTCACATTGTGTTAACATTAACATTAGTGATTGTAATTTATGACCATGTTATTTTTTATTACACTATTACATGGTCTAGCACAACCAGTCAGTGCCCACATTACTGCTAATGGCGCAGATACCTAATATGATATGCTAATTGTAATGTACATGTATTAATGTAGCAATAACAATGCATGTAGATGAATACTTCATCTTTATTGTACAGCTATGTTCTTCATTTTAAACACAATGCTCCTCGTCAAGGAGTTAGAATACTTTGGGGCAGATGTACGCTAGAGTCAAAATGAAGACAAAAATTTTGGAAAAAAAGAAAAGGAGAGGCTAAGTAGAACCCTAAAATCCATCAAATATTATAATCACATTTTTTGGCACATTTTAAAGTTAACCTATAGGTGATGTAAGTTTGAGAAAATATGCTAAATCTATCACATATGCCACAAAAAAAAGGCAGTGACAGGCAGGAGACAGAGCAAGGGTTAACTGGGTTTTAATCATCAGTGGGATAAGCCACGCAGGGAGGTAAAGGGTTAAACAGGGAATAAAACAGTTCAATGGTGAAATTGTGGGTAGCATTAAAGAACAGTGAAGACAGTAGGGACAGTTCTTGTGGGGTTAACTTATCCTATCCGCTGATCCTCAGGCCGTGGGTGTTGTGAAGCAGTGATGGCGCCAACAATGGCTGACGTGATGCTGATCCGATTAAGTCCTATGGGTAACGAGGATCAGTCTTCTGGCGGCAGTGCTTGGCTTCCGGTATCTTCCGCTGAGTCTTTAGTCCATTTACTGATGCAGTCTGGAGGGTATAGGTCTCGATACTCTCCGGGTTCAATGTAGACCAGTAGACAAGGTAGACTAGTAGTAGGGGAATCAGGGCACAGCTTACGGTCCCACACTGAGTCTCTCTGACGTGAAGCCTGTACGATACTCATGAGCCCGGAGCGTTTGGCGCCTCGCCTCAGAGTGACCAACGGCATCCTGCACGTCTATCCTGGCGAATGCTGCTAGTTTCCATGAGGATCTGCGGGCAAGGGTCTGTTCTGTGACAGGGCTCGAGGACCAGAGCACTCACTTCTAACTGCCGCGTGCTGTCTGTTGCCTCCACAACTAAGTACTACCGTGCGCGCTGCGACTACAGCTGCTTAGCTAAGCCCCTACTCCCGGATGTGTAGGTTTGTCAGGTCTAATTAGCTTTCCCCTGGACAACAGAGGAGACAGCCCCGACAGTTCCGAACCCGGACAGAACAGGTACCCATGGTCCGGTCCTTCTTCTTACATTAAGACTGAGAGAGCGTGGATGGTTATTGAAAAGGCTTCCCAAGGATCTCCAGTATTGGGAGTATGGAAAAAAGAATTGCCCAAGTTGTATAGTGGCATCTGTTTTCTTCCTATCCAAAAAAAATATTACTCGCTTCTCCTACCCAATTAAATAGTATAAAAAGCAGCACTTCAAATGCTACCCTTTTTATGACCCATTCACTTGAAAGAGCAATTTTGACCAATAAACATAAAACAATTGGTGCACAAAAAAACATGTGAACATGCCCACAAGTATAATAGTATAAACTATCCATTAGAAACAGATAGAGCACGTACGTCTGAATGAGGCTTTAGCTAGGGAACACATTATTATTAGGATTGCTCTGTAGATGAAGAGATCACTGGAATATAAGTGCTCAATGGTAAGAAATGAAATCTCCTGCCTACTGCCTTTAATAGTACTACTCTATGTTCTGCTAACAGGCTGCAGGAATGTAATTTTACATAACATTCACTATTAAAAAGAACTCTGGGTATATGCACACGATGAGTATTTGCAGAAGAATTTTTCTACAGCAAAAATCAGAGTGTTGGCATTAAAAAAAATGCACAGAGTACACACATTTTTCAACATTTTTGTTTTTGATACATTTTGACTGGCGTTTTTTCCCATTCATTTGTATGGGTGAAAAATGCTGAAAAAACTGACATGCTTCAGATTTTAAAAAAACTCTGATTGTTCGAATCTTCTAAGAAAAAATAAGCAACATATGCATGACATTTCAGAAATCTCATTCACTTTGCAGGTATTGTAAAACACTGCGTTTTTTTTTTTTTTCAAAGAGCAAAAATGCAGCTTGTGACAAGCCCTGAAAGTGCATTAAGATTTTCATCACTACAATGTACCAGACATAGAAGCAAGTTTGCCAAATGCACTTACAATTTCAAGATTTACATTACTACTCGTAAATAGGTTCCTTCAGTTCCGTGAATAATAGCACGCTACACATACAGCAGTTTCTCGTAATAATACAGTGGAAATTAATTAGAGTTTGCAGGTAACAACATCTTCCTGTCCGCACCCAAAACATTTTGTTCAGAGGCATTTAATCTATCACACGTCAAATGTGAACTCTCACCCGCTTCCTCAGCTATTAAAGCACGTCTTGCTTAGGTCATCCAGTCCATTCATTGTGGAGATGTGGATAAGAATGTTACGTGTGCTCGGGAAATATTTTGGAGAATATGCTGTTAATATTTTACACACTGAGGTACATACAAAATGACTTTAACACACTGTCCTATTTTAGGTGACTTCATTGGCCATATTCATATTTATTCTCCATATTTATTACCTTGGTGATTGGTGAGGTGATTTTCCTTTGACTTTTTTATTTTTACAAACCCTTCTATCATTGTTCCCTCAAGCTATGTACAATGACAGTGTTAAAAAAAAAATACCACACTCAGCAAGCAGGTACTGTATATCTGTACTTGGTTTCCTTAAAGGGAATCTGTCACCCTAAATTGGCGGGATATTTAAATGATGGCAGTCAGGTCAGATGGGCGGTGTTTTGGGTACTTGCCTTAACATGTTGTTCGCCGCAGTCTCCATTATTTCTGGGAATTGTAGTCGTTGCCCTCCATATAACGCGCCTGCGCATTGCAATCTGCGGACAAAGCATACTGCGTGTGCGCAATTCAAGATTCCAATGCGCAGGCGCGTTATATGGAGAGCAACGACTACAATTCCCAGAAATAATGGAGACAGCGGCGAACAACATGTTAAGGCAAGTACCCAAAACACCGCCCATCTGACCTGACTGCCTTCATTTAAATATCCCGCCAATTTAGGGTGACAGATTCCCTTTAACCTCCAACTTACTTAGCTTACAGGGAACAGTGCTTTCTACATTACTTAATGAGGTTGTCTACTACTTTATCATTGATGATCTACCCTTAGGAAAGGTCATCAATGTTCGATCGGTAGGGGTTCTGTAAGGGGCTCGACCGGACCGCGGGTACCTGCATTCCGGGTCTGGAATTGAGAAGGCTGCATCCCCTGTTTCCGGAGGGAAGCCTGCGTGAGCCGGACCTTCCCCTATTGCCTGGGGGAAGCTCTAGTGAGGCGGACCTTTCTGTCCCAGGAGGGTGGGGAGTGAGAGGAGTAAAGCGCGCGCAGCAGCGGGGGCATAAAAAGGAAAAGCGCGCGCATCAAGAGAGTTTGGCACGAATGGAGGGCAGCGCGCAGACAGGCGAGCGGTGAGTTCTGCTTCCCCTCCTCACCACAGAGTACTGGCGCTGCGGCAGGGCCCCATCATCTCTGAGGAGGACCGCCGCGTTGAGAGGAGCAGTGTGCCCGGCAGCAATCCAGAGAGAAGGACATCTGCAGAAAGTGCAGAGCCAGGTGTGTGCAGCACACCAGCATCGTACAGGCCAGCATCCGCCATCTCACGTCGCCAGCAGCGGGGACCAGAGAGGGAGAGGAAGGTGCAGTGTACCAGTGACTACAGAAAGAAGGTGCAGCGTGTCGGTGACTACAGAGAGAAGGTGAAGTTTGCCGGTGACTACCATCGAGAAAAGGCGCCGTACGCTAAGTGTCCATGAGTACCGCATGTGTGCCGCCTAAAAGAGACTGGGTGTGTGACAGTTGTCTACACCCTGACGTTGTCAGCAAATATTTGCCCAGAGACTTACGCCCTGACTTTGCCAGAATATGGTTGCCGAGCCACGTTGGACTCATACAGGACTGTGGCCCTTACCCTTGTCAGCCACTGCAGCATATGGACTAGGGGCAGCGGAAGGTACCGGAGACCGACCGCTGTCACAAGGCGACGGGTATTGTTGTTTACTGGACCCCATTGGAAAAGACACCGCGCCAGTCGTTGTCAGCGCTCTTCACTTCATGGACTTAGGAACCAGTGACTTTCATCAGAACTGCCGTGATCTGTACCGTTGTTTTTCAACTCACTATATCCTTTGGCCATTTTATTGTTTAATGCCTTGTTTAACTCTTTGCCTCGCTGCGTGGAGTATTCCCTGTTTATTAAATACTGTTAACCCTTGCTCTGCCTCCTGCCCATCACTGCATCTGGCAACCTGCTCACAGTTCCACACCCGGCACCGGTGTCGGCGACCACCGACCAGAAATGCTCAATTGAGGAGTTGCTCCGTCTTCTGATAGTGGCCGCGTATCCTATTCCTACTGATTTGAATAGGATATGGATGTGCAGTACCCAGCTGTGGCCGCTATCAGAAGATTGAGTAGCTCCGCAATTGAGCATCTCTAGCCGGTGGCCGCCGCTGACGCCAAGAATGGATGGTCGTCGGGTGCCAGTTGTTGGACCCCGACCGATCAGACATTGATAATCTATCCTAAAGATAGGTCATCAATGATAAAGTAGTGGACAACCTCTTTAATATTTGAAGCTTCTGTTCAAGATACATTAGGTAATTGAACTTTGGGAGGTCCACATAATTGTATCCTAAACCTTGAGAGTGATCCAGTGACCTGCACGACTACTCAGCCCTGAAAGGCTCATCAATGAAATGTTATCTTCTTCCTACCCTCTCACTTCATAGCAGGAAGGCCAGTTTTAGATAAATTGTGGCCTTTGGCAAAATTCAAAGTGGGGCCCCAGATGCTGAAATACTCTACTAACAACACCACAAAGGTCAGTTCAGTACATTAAAGCTAACATTATCACGTGGAAGACAAGAGGACACATTCTGTAGTTGGAATTGTGTTATGGTTATTTACATCTGGAAAGACAAGTCACCAGACCCATTCTTCAATGACCTTCATTGAATAGTACTGTGCACAGCACTGTACTTGTGTTCATTTCCCTTGCTATGTACAGTATTATACAAAGGCGGTCACTGACAGACAGATCATTCAGCTAAGGCTACATTCACACACCGTATAGCACCTGTATTTTTACTGGGGGTATGGAGTAAACTCACCAGTCATATGGCTTCTCCTGGATGGTAACACAGCCTGTACTCTGTTCCAACTGGCGCTGTTTCATGTCAGGATTATAGGGGCAGCACAAGGCCATTGTACGCTATGTCTTAACGCCAAAAGTTGGCTCTCAGGATACAATCTGGATTTATTTATATAATAATAAAGTTATGTCTCATTGGACCTTTATTCACATGGGTGTACACCACCAGTAAGGCTGTAGACCAATAGGGAAAGTGAAGATGGGGGAAAAGGGAGTGAATAGAATTTAAAATGTAAGTTTTATTACTAATTAATGATAAAAAACATTGAATTTAATACATCCATTTGGATGTATATAAGATCACAGCTATAGATATTGTAATCACAGCTGTAATTCGCTAGATCCTAATTTATGCTTGGGTATGACAATAATATAAATTCCTAGGTTTGATTCCTGACCATGATCGCTAAGAAATAGTAAATCAGGCTATTAAACTTCCATATAAATTATATAGAGTTAACCAATAGTAAAATCTCATGTAATATATTGTATATCTATTTATTTATCCCAAATTAAGTGGGGACCATATACTGTGAGGTGCAGATAAAAAAGTCTGATTAATGTTTTAATGGCCAACAAGAGCTTCTTTATTATTGAGCACACAGTTTAGTATGTAAAGTCCAGAGTCTGTAATTTTGAGTACTATTCCTGCAGTCTTCATTTGTCTTTAGCTGTGAGGTGCAGATGTATACTATATCCCATATACAATCCCAGCCATTATAAATTTGCATATCATAACTGATCAGACCAAATAAGTCATGTCTGGTTGATACAGGGCTGATGTAAGCTATATAGAATAATTTACAATAGTGCAGCTGCACTGCTATAGGACCCGATGTCAACACACTTAGCATTAGATCAGGATATGTGTCCCTGACGCGCGTTTTGCCAGTATACCGGCTTTTCTAAGGGCCCTTATTGATTACAATCTCTATAGCTGTGATCTTATATTTATCCAAATGGATGTATTAAATTCTGTTTTTTTAGCATTAATTAGTAATAAAGATTCATTTTAAATTCTATTCACACCCTTTTTCACCCCTCTTCTCCTTCCCTATTAGACTACATATTTTTTTTTAGATGTAATTTCTTCTAATGCAGCCATCATTCATGTGTGAGACTGCCACTAAACCATTCCTCTTTGTTTTCCAGGTCCGTACCTCATTAACCACACTGCTGTTTCCTGGAAGACCATTCAGCTTACTACGGCATTTTCTGATAGCATTTGTTCTCCTTGCCTTTAACAATACTCTGGTTATTTTTGTGCCAACTATTAAGGATATCTTTGGTTTCATAGGTTAGTAATTACATGTGTAGTAGTTTACATGTTTTTGCTACGAATTTTGGTAAAGCATAGGCTAACAATTTTGGCATTGAAGGGCTATTCTAGATGCTTGCTCAGCAACTTTTGGAAATCCTATACAAATGAATTGGGAGAGGCTTTTATGCACAACCACTTCTCTATTCCGTGAGCCATATTCTCAAGATATATTGGGGTATACTGAGCATTCCTGAGTAAAAAAATGTAGAGGTTAAGGCTACTTTCACACATCAGTTTTTTTCCGTCAGGCAGGATCCGGCTATTTTTAGAAAAAACAGATCCGGCGTAAATTGTGGAAAACTGATGAAAACTGATGAAACTGATCCGTTTTTCTTCCGATCCGTCTAGCGTTTCATCAGTTTTCCATCCGTTTCTCCGTTTTCTTATCCGTTTAACGACGGATTCGGTTCCTGGGGGCTGGCCAATTGGATCTGAGCATGCTCAGACTTGAAAACCGGATCCAGTGACCGGATCCGTCTTTTTCCGGATCCGGCGCATTCCGGCGCCCATAGAATTCCATTGTAGCAAAAAGCCGGAAGCGCCGCATCCAGCGCTGTCTGTTTTTTTGCCACAGACAAAAAACGTTACTAGAGACGTTTTTGCCAGACGCCAGAATTAAAATTTTTGCCGAAAGAAACGGGAGGCCATGTGGCGCGATCCGGAGCTAATACAAGTCTATTTTTCAAAAAATAGCCAGATCATACCTGACAGAAAAAAACTGATGTGTGAAAGTAGCCTAATAGTGCTAGGGTAGTACAAAATGAGAGATTAATGGAACCTGTTATAGTCAGAGGAATTAACAATTCAAAGGTATAACATGAAGAACTGTTCTTCAGATAACAAGCTATCCCCTACCCATAGTAAAGCAGATAACTTACAGATCACTAGTGGTCTGACTGCTGGGACCCCAGTGTATGGGACTTTTCAGCACTGTTTATAATGAAGTTCCATTCATGATCTATGGGTCTGCTGTAAATAGACAAGCGCTGTACTCAGCTTTCTCAGGCAGTTCTTTAGAGAATGAAAGGAACAAAGGTGCGCATGCTCAATATCCACTCCATTCAGATGGGGCTCCGCAGAACTACATTCTCTGGGCTCCAGAACCCCGTTCTTGGGGTCACTGAGGGTCCCAGCATTCAGATCCCCAACCGTCATTAACAGTCTTGATCCTTTGAGTAGGGTATAGTCTGTTATTATGGGAATACCCACTTAAGACTCCTGGACAGAAAGCAAAATCTGTAATATGTCACCCCACCAAATATTGCTGTTTCATTATGTGGTAAAAGGACTATAAGGAAAATGTGCAACTAATTTTGTAAGAGTATATTTTAAAGACCAGTAAACTAAAGAATATCTTCTATACCTACCGTAAGTCATTACTTCAAAATAAAATGTAATATCCTGTTTATTTTATCAGTAAAGTCAGCCATGATTAATTATCAAGTATTGCAATAAATCATGTTGAATGCAGAACAATTTATTTTATGTTCCATAGGTGCGTCAGCAGCAACCATGTTGATCTTCATTCTACCTGCAGCTTTTTATTTACGAATAGTGAAAAAAGAACCTTTTCGATCACCACAAAAAATTGGGGTAAGACTAATAATTCAGTTTATCATTCCTTGATATCGTAGCATTGGTAGTATTATATCCAGTTATTATACAGAAGTCACACAATCTTTACTCTGTGCATAGACTGCGGATTGTAACACTACTTTATGGCCAGTAGAGGGAGCACAATTACTTAAAAAGGGAAAAAAGTCTGAACATTTATTGCTATGCAGATCTATGATTTTTCAGTGGAAATCATTCTGGTAGTTTGTAAATAATAGCGATAAGTGTGTCCAGAATGGTGATCGACCCTTGATGTAAAATCACAGCAGAAACCTCAACATACTATGGGACACACTAATATTAGTGTCTTTTTATGTGAAAGATAGCTCATTGTACCCCTTCAAGCGCAGGGTCTGGGGGATCGCCTACATCTGCACCCACTAAAGTGACATCTTTAAGTGTATCATACAAACTGTACTCTTTGTCACATGATATATTGCTTATATAAAACTTCTAATCCTTGATTAATTTGCATGGAACATGGTTCTCCTAGAGTAGATAGTGATGTCTCCCTGTATCCTCACCACATGGTGCCCCTAGAGTAGATAGTGGTGTCTCCCTGTACCCTCACCACATGGTGCCCCTAGAGTAGATAGTAATGTTTCCCTGTACCCTCACCACATGGTGCCCCTAGAGTAGATAGTGGTGTTTCCCTGTACCCTCACCACATGGTGCCCCTAGAGTAGATAGTGATATCTACCTGTACCCTCACCACATGGTGCCCATAGAGTAGATAGTGATATCTCCCTGTACCCTCACCACATGGTGCCCATAGAGTAGATAGTGATATCTCCCTGTACTCTCACCACATGGTGCCCCTAGAGTAGATAGTGATATCTCCCTGTACCCTCACCACATGGTGCCCATAGAGTAGATAGTGATGTCTCCCATACCCTCACCACATGGAGCCCCTAGAGTAGATAGTAATGTCTCCCTGTACCCTCACCACATGGTGCCCCTACAGTAGATAGTGGTGTCTCCCTGTACCCTCACCACATGGTGCCCCTAGAGTAGATAGTGGTGTCTCCCTGTATCCTCACCACATGGTGCCCCTAGAGTAGATAGTGGTGTCTCCCTGTATCCTCACCACATGGTGCCCCTAGAGTAGATAGTGATATCTCCCTGTACCCTCACCACATGGTGCCCATAGAGTAGATAGTGATATCTCCCTGTACCCTCACCACATGGTGCCCATTGAATAGATAGTGATGTCTCCCTGTACTCTCACCACATGGTGCCCCTAGAGTAGATAGTGATATCTCCCTGTACCCTCACCACATGGTGCCCATAGAGTAGATAGTGATGTCTCCCGTACCCTCACCACATGGAGCCCCTAGAGTAGATAGTAATGTCTCCCTGTACCCTCACCACATGGTGCCCCTAGAGTAGATAGTGGTGTCTCCCTGTACCCTCACCACATGGTGCCCCTAGAGTAGATAGTGATATCTCCCTGTACCCTCACCACATGGTGCCCATAGAGTAGATAGTGATATCTCCCTGTACCCTCACCACATGGTGCCCCTAGAGTAGATAGTGATGTCTCCCTGTATCCTTACCACATGGTGCCCCAAGAGTAGATAGTGATATCTCCCTGTACACTCACCACATGGAGCCCCAAGAGTAGATAGTGATATCTCCCTGTACCCTCACCACATGGTGCCCCTAGAGTAGATAGTGATGTCTTCCTGTACCCTCACCACATGGAGCCCCTAGAGTAGATAGTAATGTCTCCCTGTACCCTCACCACATGGTGCCCCTAGAGTAGATAGTGGTGTCTCCCTGTACCCTCACCACATGGTGCCCCTAGAGTAGATAGTGGTGTCTCCCTGTATCCTCACCACATGGTGCCCCTAGAGTAGATAGTGGTGTCTCCCTGTATCCTCACCACATGGTGCCCCTAGAGTAGATAGTGATATCTCCCTGTACCCTCACCACATGGTGCCCATAGAGTAGATAGTGATATCTCCCTGTACCCTCACCACATGGTGCCCATTGAGTAGATAGTGATGTCTCCCTGTACTCTCACCACATGGTGCCCCTAGAGTAGATAGTGATATCTCCCTGTACCCTCACCACATGGTGCCCATAAAAGTAGATAGTGATGTCTCCCTGTACCCTCACCACATGGTGCCCCTAGAGTAGATAGTGGTGTCTCCCTGTACCCTCACCACATGGTGCCCCTAGAGTAGATAGTGATATCTCCCTGTACCCTCACCACATGGTGCCCCTAGAGTAGATAGTGATGTCTCCCTGTATCCTTACCACATGGTGCCCCAAGAGTAGATAGTGATATCTCCCTGTACCCTCACCACATGGAGCCCCAAGAGTAGATAGTGATATCTCCCTGTACCCTCACCCCATGGTGCCCCTAGAGTAGATAGTGATGTCTTCCTGTACCCTCACCACATGTGCCCCTAGAGTAGATAGTGATGTCTCCCTGTACCCTCACCACATGGTGCCCATAGAGTAGATAGTGATATCTCCCTGTACCCTCACCACATGGTGCCCCTAGAGTAGATAGTGATATCTTCCTGTACCCTCACCACATGGTGCCCATAGAGTAGATAGTGATGTCTCCCTGTACCCTCACCACATGGTGCCCATAGAGTAGATAGTGATATCTCCTGTACCCTCACCACATGGTACCCCTAGAGTAGATAGTGATATCTTCCTGTACCCTCACCACATGGAGCCCCTAAGAGTAGATAGTGATGTCTCTCTGTACCCTCACCACATGGTGTCCCTAGAGTAGATAGTGATGTCTCCCTGTACCCTCACCACATGGTGCCCATAAAGTAGATAGTGATATCTCCCTGTATCCTCACCACATGGTGTCCCTAGAGTAGATAGTAATGTCTCTCTGTATCCTCACCACATGGTACCCCTAGAGTAGATAGTGATGTCTCCCTGTATCCTCACCACATGGTCCCTATCAAACAAGATTACTTATATATTGGGATGGCACAAGGTAAATATTGGCTTATAAACATGTTCTTTCCAGTGATATGACTTCCGATTTCATAACATCTGCACAAATATACAATGCCTTATCAGACTTTTCTCATGCCAGTTACAGTGTTCTAACTTGTTAATATTATGATACACACCCAGGGAATGTACAGACAGCCTACCAGGGATTAATCATTATTCCTGGAACTTGGAGAAGATGGATTGTGTACATGTGAATCTAAACAATAGAGAGCGCTGGGGTTCAATAATATTATTATATATGAGGTCCATATATATTCTGATACTTCTTTATATATTACTGTGCTTTATTAATGTGGTGCTAACATATTCTACAGTCAGGGCTAGCAATATATGGCTATTCTATGTTATTACGTATAGTATTGTATACGTTACTGTACTTGATCAGTATAGTGCCATCATATTCTACAGCCAAGGATAGCAGTTTATAGTTGGACATAAAAAGCCTATGGTAAATAATGATTTTAAATGAATTATGACATGTGTGCATTTAACCCCACAGGCTTTTGTTTTTCTTGTGGTCGGTTTTATATTCATGATCGGCAGCATGTCGCTTATTATATATGACTGGATCCACAACCCACCCTCCTCCAAACACCATTAACCCTTGGGAGGCTCAAGGGATGCTCTATGTTAGCTGGTTGCCAGTGTGGATGACTGGAAGACAAGAAGCTAGATCAATCCAAAGACTGTTGCTGGTACCAACATATGGAATATAAAACTTTTTATACTAGGCTTTATTATTTATGCGTTATCTCATACAAGTTTGATAATGAAAATCTTAAAATCGAGTAGGTGTTCTCTGGACTGGACTGAATGTGCCATAACTGTATTCACTGTGTTTTTTAGAATATACTGACTTTAATGTCATGGATTTTGTACAGTTTCTTGATTGTAGAACCTTTAGGCTTAGATAGCTGTAATACTGTATTCCTTGCATAGTAGATAATCGGGTACATCAAATCTTTACTTACAGGAGGAGTATCTAAGGAGTTTTTCACTTTGACAAAAACTGGTTCCCAAATGATTTTATATATGTAAAATAACAGACCCAGATCACTCACTCTCTCCGGATCCAGCACTGGCTCTCTGCCGCTGCTCCAGTCTGTGTATTGGCTGCAGAGGTGACGTCATGTCATAAGTGCACATCCCCATTGCAGCCAATCACGGAGCTCAGTGGTTCATGCCAGCCGACATCAGCAGTGCCAGTGAGCTCAGTGATTGGCTGCAGTGTTGATGTGCACTGTAGTGGTGACGTCACTGCTGCAGCCAATACACAAAATTGGAGCAACAGCAGAGAGAAAGCACTGGGACCCGGGGTGGGAGAATACCTGCTGTTTATGTTATTTTACATGTGTAGAAGAGTTGGGAACCAGTTTTTGCAAAAGTGGAAAAACTTTTTAAGCCTTGATAGGCGCCATTATTCAAGAGACACTCCTTTCCTATACTATACTCTACCATTACATTTTTCAGACATACGTAATTCTAAATATTCCAAAGGTGTGAAGTTATGCATTAAAGGGTTAATAAAAAAAAATACAAGTTATCACCAATTCTAACCATAAGATAGTGGACAAAATGCTGATTGCTGGAAGTCCGCATGGGCCTTCAACAATCTCAAGATGTTGGTTCTGTAACCCTAAAAATGGGGCTCTGTAGACCCATCTTGAATGGAATGGAGGTATGCATTCTTTGCCTCTGCTCCAATCATTGTCAATGGGACTTACGGAAATAACCGAGTATAGGACTTTGCTCTCTCTGGCAGTCCTATGTACACTGAATGGAATGGAGGTCTCTCCACTCAAGAAGTGGCTGCAGAGCATCTCCACTCCATTCAATATGGGGCTGCAGAATAATGAGCACACAATTATTCATGCTTCATTAATAAAAAATACATCCCAATGTTGGTATTTTTGCAAAGTGAATGTTCACCTTTAAACACTATGGTATTTTAAGATCCAACTAATCAGAATTTTATACACCCTTAATAGCAATCAGACCTCTGTTTTGTGTGAGGTACACAAGTTGAAATACTCCATAAAAATAGAGTTAATAATTAAAGTGTCACTAACTGCACCTACCTCTGAGTAGAGGGGGTTACTGCAAACATTGTCATTATTCAGTTTATTATATTTATAGTAAGCAGTAGTCTTTTATGTTTCACTGCGTTTGCTGCAATCATCTCATTAAAGAACTCTGCATATATGAAGAATATTTCCAGTTTTATACCAAAATGATGGAAGTTGTGTCGCTGTAAAATATATAAGCTGGGTGGGTTTCCTGATAATGCCTTGCAGCTATAACATCACATGGTATAGCACAGCCAATCTGAAAGAACGATCATTGACTCTATAAAAGCAGAAGCAGGAAATGAAGCAGTCATTTTTAAGGAGAATCCGGCTAGTGACATCACAGCTCACAACTTAGTGATAGTGATTTGGAGAGAAAGCCATAAAACACTGAAGAAACTCTGCAGATAGTTTTCTGACAGCACCGCAGTTAGACTTTCATACATGTATATTCAAGGCAATCAGAGGCTTTTGAATACTTTCCATTTGTGATGAGGCAGTGTTGAGTGTAGAAAAGCCTGCGAACGAGATTATCTGCAGTAAAAGCAGAGGGAAGCACAAATCAAATTTTGCAGCCAAATTCAGCCAAGCTGGTAAATTTGAATATTAACACATTCACTCATCACTACTATATATTACAAAATAAAAAGAACAGAAATCTGGACTTATTTAAATAAAAAAAGTTATTAAAAACAATCTAAATAAGTTTGGTTTACAGGTGGGCTTTTACTTTAAAGTTATATTAGTTGAAGACTATTTGATAGGTACATAGTGTAATCTTCACTTAAAATATATTTTTCTCAACTTCAGAGACTATTAAAAGATTTTATTTAGGGAATTAGTGTTTTAGTAAAGTTGATATTGTTAGTGAAATGTTAGCCAATAAAAGATCCCTACAGATCTAGTCTGCGTATCAGAAGTAGCATGCTCTGTCCCCCAACTGCGAAAAAGGTAACATTCTTATTCTAAGGCCGGGATCACACATGCGACAAAGTTGTCTGACACTCGCATGTGAAATCCCAGGTCTGGCGGCGGCACTCGGGAGTGGAGTGCACGGCTGCATATAACTACATGCAGCCGTGCACTCCACTCCCGAGTGCCGGCGCCAGACCTGGGATTTCACATGCGAGTGTCGGACGACTTCGTCGCATGTGTGTTCCCAGCCTAAGACAATAATAAGCAAATTTGTCCTCTTGCTTTTCTCAGGGCCCATTTAATCCCTTAACCCCGGAGGTATTTTCATTTTTGCGTTTTCATTTTTTTTGCTCCCCTTCTTCCAAAAGCCATATTTTTTTTTATTTTTTGGTCGCCATGTGGGGACTTATTTATGCGGGACGAGTTGTACTTTTGAACGACACCAGTGGTTGAAACATATCGTGTACTGGAAAACAGGAAAAAAATTCCAAATGCGGTGAAATTGCAAAAAAGTGCAATTCCACAGTTGTTTTTTTGATTTTTTACCATGTTCACTAAATAAAACTGAACTGCCATTATGATCTTCCAGGTCATTACGAGTTCATAGACACCAAACATGTCTAGGTTCTTTTTTATCTAAGTGGTGAAAAAAAATTCAAAGAAAAAATTGCGCCATTTTCCGATACCACTAGCGTCTCCATTTTTCGTGATCTCGGGTTGGGTGAGGTCTTAGTTTTTGAACACCGAGCTGACGTTTTTAATGATACAATGTTGGTACTGATACGATCTTTTGATTGCCTGTTATTGCATTTTAATGCAATGTTGCGGCGACCAAAAAGACGTAATTCTGGCGTTTTGACTTTTTTTCATTATGCCGTTCAGCATTTGGTTACTTCTTTTTTTATATTGATAAATCGGTCAATTCTGAACGCGGTGATAATGTTTGAATTTTTTTTTATTGTTCTATTTTGAATGGAGCGAAAGGGGGGTGATTTGAACTCTTATATTTTTTTACTTTTTTAATATTTTTAAAAACTTTTTTTTACTTTTGGCATTCTTCAATAGTCTCCATGGGAGACTAGAAGCTGCCATAATCCAATCGGCTCTGCTACCTACGGACGATGATCAGATTGCCTGTGTGTATCAGAAATGCTCACTTACTATGAGTGCTGACCACCGAGTGGCACCTATAGAGGACGCTTTTCACCCGAGTTTTGCTAACCTATATACCAGCCACTTTGGGGAACATTACATATACAACCAATGGTCAAAAAACATAATCTTATAATGAGGATGGGATGGGTTATTAGATGATATATAATATATAATGTAGATGGGATGGGTTATCAGATGATATATACAGTAATATATATTGTAGATGCGATGGGTTATCAGATGATATACAGTATAATATATAATGTAAATGGGATATCAGATGATATATACGGTAATATATAATGTAGATGGGATGGGTTATCAGATGATATATAATATATAATGTAGATGGGATATCAGATGATATATACGGCAATATATAATGTAGATGGGATGGGATATCAGATGATATATAATATATCATGTAGATGGGATGGGTTATTATCAGATGATATATAATATATAATGTAGATGGGATGGGTTATCAGATGATATATAATATATAATGTAGATCGGATGGGTTATCAGATGATATTTTAGCATATATGAAATATCTCACTCAATATGATTAAGAGTCTGAACAGTAACACACTCTAATTTCAGTATAGAATACCTTTCTACTGAAAATGGTGTGGTTAAAACTAAAACACACTTTAAATGGAATCTGTCACCAGGTTTCTGCTACATAATCTGAGAGCAGTCTAATGTAGGGGCAGAGACCTTGATTCCAGCTATGTGTCACTTACTGGGCTGGTTAGTGTAGTTACCAGCAGGAGATAATCATGAGAGGACTATTAAACCTTCTTCCATGAAGTCTAACCACGTCCCTACCACTGATTGGCAGCATTCTGACTATGCACAGTGAACATAGAAAGCTGGCAAATCAAGATGTGTGGGTGGGGTTAAACAGAGCTCAGAGAAGTGATAGATCTGCAGCAGATAAAACTGGAATCAGGGTCTCTGCCCCTACATGCAGTGCTAGTGTCGGATTTCCTTTAATGCTTGAAGTTTTAGGGGGTGTTCACGTTGCATGTAGCCTATATGTTTCTGGTTGTTAGTTTCATCTGAATCCCTGAAAAGCATTATTCAGATGAAATCCCCAAAAGAGCCATTGTTTAGACTATGTGCTTGTGCCTGTCTGAAAAGATATTGTAGATAAATGCCAAGTATATTTAAGGGTTGGAACCCTACTTGGGCACCACTGCACAGAATAGGAGTACTGTATATTTCTCCATATTTAATGGCTCCGTCTAGGTTTCTATCCAAGATTTTTGAGGATTCAAACAGAACCCCCAGCGGAGACAACAATGTAGGAGCTGAAGGCAATGTGACACTTGTTAAAGGAGTCTGTCTCAGTGATAGTCTCATTTTTTAACACCAATATTTCTTAAACCAGCAAAATGTACAAGTCCTATTGATCTTACTATATGTTCTATTACCCAACATGTGTAATGTTCTCTTGAATTAGCATTCGACACTTTAGACAATGCTTTAACAGCAGCTACAGTGCATTATTATATAAGGTACTTAAAATATAGATTAGGTAAAACATGCAACTTCATGTTTACGGCAGTCCATTGTAATAATACTGATACACGTGGTACCTTTGTTTACCACCCTTCCAAGCAGGATTCGTATTCTGTTTCTTTATTGAATAGTGCTCTAATCTTTGGTGCTTGGGGTTTAGTTTGTACTTATTTATCTCTGATCAATGCCCCTTCATTGTATGGCCACGTCTTCCAGAATGACTGAATGAGAAGCATAAGGAGCACTTAGGATAGAACGATCAGAGGACGTATTATGATTCAACAATTAGTTTCATGCTCTATATTCATCCTAAGATGTAAAAGCATTATTTCTGCTACTAGAAATCCTTTTATGAAATGGATTGCACAACCTAGCAAGTACATAGAATTACAATCAGATTAAAAGGAGTTTCTCAAGCTTTATATTTATCATATAGCAAAAAAAAAGTACAATATTTGGTAAAAGAAACAATGTTGAGAGTTATGTTTGATGAATATAAATATATGCGTATACTTTGAGATTGTTAGTCTAAATATTATGTTAATATGCTGAAGAGTTGCTTTCATTGTGTTAAGCTTAATTACAGTGCATTAAGGAATATTTCACCAATTTACAGAACCAACAGACCCATTGCATTTCATAATAAAGTGCATTTTTGTTGTGAAATCAACTTGTATATACCAGTAAAATAAAGCCTTAATTAAGTCCTGCAGTATTACTTTCAGCAAGCAGTGCCCCCATACCCTTCACGTTACCATATCATGGGGCGCTGGTAAACTTTCTATACTGCAGCATTGTATAGTTCTTTTATCTGAAGTTCACGGCCAGTCACATAAAATAGATGGCCTTCAGTGCCACAGTATGACATTTAAAGTGATCCCATCTTTAAGGTCCCCATGCACATTAGATGAAAGTTGGCCAAACCGATTCTTGCCGGACTGGCCAACCATCTAATGCACATGTGGGCCTCCCGATTCTCTCATCACCTGCCATGGGAAAGAAGTTTCTGGCTATTCCAATTCCAATGATCGATCCTTTTATTTTCAGGAAAAGTAAGCCACTGCCAGAGGTGTCTGGCAGCATGTTTATCCTCTATTAAAAACAAATGAATGCTCAGAGAAGCCAAACGTTCATGTGTACAGGGCAGATGGGAGAGAAGGATGTTTGCCGAACTAACGTTTCTCCGACAGGTATCCAATGTGTTTGGCCAGCTTTAGTCATGATTGTTTGTTAATGGGACAGAATAATTTCCAACAATAGATGACACTAGAGAACCAGCCCCCCATCTCCACCTAATTTGCATAGTGACCCCATAGTGGTCTAAAACAAGCTGTTGTGATATATAACAATGTGTGAAACATGGTTTTCATTTTTGTAGAAACTGTAGAATCAGTTTAATGTTCCAAGTATAGGAAAAAGTTAATTTATCTACAAACAAAACCTGTGTAGTCTAATTCCACAGTCACACATGCACATAATAGAATATTTTTAATCTAGATTATGCATCATCTTTTTTTATTCCTCCAATGTTTCTAAAATAAGTTGTTACAAAATGCTCTTTAAGAAGCCTTCGTTTGCATGCGGTAATGATTTCTCTTATTTACGTCCATGCTAAGTTTAAAAGTCACATTCTGCTTTAAATGTGATATCAGGCGCTGTACCTCCCACATGTAGAAGCAGCAGTAAGCCAGGAACGTTCATCTTCAGGCTCAATTTACTGTATCTCATGGCCATCCTAACATGTATCCTCTGCTCAGAATGGTATTATTAGTCTTTGTAAATGCTCTGAAAACACCAATGTGAACTAATTTTACTGATATAATGGACCTTATTATTTCTTCTATAACTGTCTAACCATGTTATATGACACTCATTCTCAGAAAATACCTCGTATAACGGTTTCAAGCATCCTCTCACATATATGTCAAGACAATCTTTATGTACTGTAAAATCCTTGATATGTCAAAACGCCACTGAATACATTCTATTATTGGTTTTCTTTGTATATATTTCTTTATTAAGGCAATATTGTATAGTGTATGTCTAACTTTGCATCAGCTTTTATTCAGCACTGGTCACATCAAGTTAATAGCCTCCGACTGTTGTACACGCCGGGCAGACACCAACATATCCCTCCCGTGGAGGAGTGTGATGTATCCTACTACATATGAACACAGTAGGCTACATCAATGATAGGAACCCAATATAAAATGGTGCAACATGCAGTTTTCGTTTTTCATTTAAATTATACTATACTGTTCCATGTTGCACCTTTGTTTGGCCATAGGGTGAAATGTACCAGCCTGATGTAGCCCAAATGGACTTTCTTTCATCCTTTATTAGGTTAAAAGGGTCATCAAAGACTAAATACCCTATACAGATTGGACTAATGCGAGCTAAACCCACCGATATCAATGGGTTCAGCCAACAGCCTAATGTGTCTGAGAACCTTAGACAATTAATTGTTGTAGGAATTAAGAATTCAGTATGTCCAATGTAGGATTGCCAATCCTTTTCTTGCCGAATGAGCGCTCTTGTGTGTGAGAGCCAGCCAAGATGGCTGCCAGACAAATGATTAGTCGAGCCATCGTTCTGCCACTAGCCATCTAATGTGTATGGCAAAATTAAGACATTGATGATTCATCTCTAGGATAGATCATCAATATCAGACCAGTGGGTGCAACACACTTGTTAAGTCAATCAACTAATACCTGGTCCTGCGTCTGCCAGAACAACATAGTGCATGGAGCCATATTAACAGCTCTCTACACTGCCTCATTGCCAGTAGAAACTAAGCTACAGTACCCAAGATCAACCAAAACACAGTATACACCCACTAACCCTATGATTTGTTCTTCAGGTGGCCGCATGATCTGGTAAAAGCTGATTGGTGGGAGTGATGAGACCCCCATTGATCTGATATTGATAACCTATCTATATCTGAGTCCATGACCATCCCTTTAATGAAATCCAATGGCCGTGCTTAGTTTGTACATCAGGTGTACCCACAACATGGAGGACATTAGATTAATGTGAACACTGCAACTAACTTGAAATTATAATAAAATATCTACAGACATTATATTGATATCTTTAAAAAGAAAATCTTCAGGGATCCTGCTTAAGGTCGATTTAGATGGATTTTTCAAATTGGAATTGCGATGTTTTGATAAATTAGTTTGTACAAAACTATAGTGTAACATGGGTTTTTTATCGTAAGAAAACATAAACATGTATAGAATAAAAAATAATAATTTTTGAAAAAAAGATGTGTTTTTGTGTTTATTTGTACATTCAAAATTGAATAAATACGTATGTATCTCAGGAAATAACACCGATGTCACAAATTCCATAGGAAAGGAATGTGAATACATCAGTTTTTTATACATCTCAATGGAAAAAAAGTGCATGATCTCTCTAATTCTCAGCAATTTGTAATTTGTTTTCAAATCCATAATGTTTTTTTTGATCAAACTGAAATCTATTTTAAGCTACCAAATTACTCACAACTTCCTTTGCTATGAGGAAAAAGGAGTCATTTTTTTCCTATGCTCAGAAGCAATGCAATTGGGGTTTTTACCAAGCTGTTAATGTTTAAGCATGCTAGAAATGCAGCAGACATGTAGAACAATACATCCAGAATTGAATATCAAGAGACTACAATTTTAATACAAAAAAATCATACATTCATTGGTAACTGTGAGCCTTCAGAGACTGCTGAAGATACAGATATAAACTGCAGATCCAAACTACTTCAGGGTGAATTAATTCATTTTGCCTGTGGCTGCATTGCTTTAATTTGTACCAAAGTTATAAAAGTGTTATGCAACTTTTGATACATTTGACATATCTTTAGATACCACTCTTCTTGCCATAAATAATTTTCTATGTTTTATTCCGACATAATCAATTACGATCATGTGCGTGTCTGAAAAGATGGACACTGCTGTAAAAGAGGGCAGATAGTCTACTGTATGTGAACTAAGTTTTGGCTGAGGCTCCATCAGTGGCACATCTGAAGCCTGCACTCACAGCCACAAGACATGAAAGCACAGGTGCACCTAGCGTGAGTCTAGCCTATGAAGCACAATTTCAAGCTAAGGCCAAATGGCACTGCAAACATTAAATAGATGAACACTGCTGAAATATAGTGAAAATTGAGGCCATTTGAAATAAGTTTCGGCTTCATCAAGGGCATATCTGAAATCTGCTTTCACAGCTAGAATACATAAAAGCATAGCGGAACTTAGCGTGAACCTAGCCTATGAAGAACATTGTCAGACAAGGGACAAGTGGCACTGCAAATCTTAGTTACGGTACCGTGCATATTTATTGGCCCTAGAATCTACACTGCCATTGTTCTGGTGATTGGCTACAGTCATTGGTCAGCAAGATCTAATAACAAGAATAAAAATACAGACTTGGCCTGGGCAGCGATCATGCATCATGTAGCCTAGCAGAAGAATAGACCCTTCATTCATTTATTAGAAAGACAGCCACCCATTGATGATGCAGAATTACCCCATCTACCAGCACCATCACTCAGTGTATCAGGGCAGTTACACCAGATTGCAGAGGCAGATGACACAGGAATGGTGACAGGTAAATATGTAATAGTACTATTTCATTATTAAACCTTGTGTTAATGCTGTACATTATTAAAAGAGGTCCTATCACAAGGTGAAAATTAGGCAATTATTGCTGTTAGATTTTTCCCTGCTGCTCCCCTGAGTATTTATTTTATCCATCATATAAATCCAGAGATATCCAGAGATATGAGCCTTATGATTAGTCCATAACTTGATTGCTTTTTTCCATACACTCATTGACAGATTAATGGTTTTTACTGTGATTTGTACTCAGAAATTCATCAAATCAGGCAGGGTTGCTTGCGTTCCTCCAGAGTTTGTTGCTGAGATGTACAAGAAAAAAATCTTTTCGGGACCGATTTAGATCCCTTCTACATTCTGCAATAAAACTGCTCTTATCTGCAATTCGTGTAGGGTGAGCTGTCGCAGTAGTGCTAGTGTATTACAGGCATCTAGTCAGGGATTGTTGCCTTATAAATTATAATCATTGCTGCTGCAACCTAAAAAAAATATCAAGGTAACATCTATTCTATTCCTATTAATACCGCTGTTAGCTGCATTTAGTGTAGGGATAGGTGCTAGGTATCATCTGCTGGAAATGAATGTTCACTCTGGTCACATACATCTCTTCCACAGTCCATAACTTGTTTGCTTTTACACATGCAATCATTGACAGATTCATATTTTCTAAGGTAACCTGTACTCAGAAATTTATTAAAGCAGGCAAAATTAACTGATTTAATGTATCCGTTCACAGTTTCTCTGTAGCATCTGTGTATTAGATGTAGTAGTAGGGAACTTGATACTACTGGTGTTGGAATTACCACTTCTGAACTCTCCAGTGCTTTATTTTCATCCATTTCTGGGTGCTTCTTGAAGTATGTTTGGGGTCATTGAACTGTAGGAAGACCCATGACCTTGGATCCAAACCCAGCTTTCTGACACTGGGCACTACATTGCAACCCAAAATCCTTTGGGAATCTTTACATTTCATGATGCCTTGCACACAGAGAAGACACCTAGTGCCAACGGCAGCAAATCAACCCCAAAATATCTTTGAACCTCCATCATATTTGACTGTAACTACTGTGTTCTTTTATTTCCAGTCCTCATTCCATTTATAGTAAACAGTAGAATGATGTGCTTTACCAAAAAGCACTATCTTGGTCTCATCTGTCAACAAGACGCCTGCTGGCCCTCTAAAAATAGTGGGGGTTGCCTGTTGGCCCTCTACAAATTGTGAGGGCCGCCTGCTGGCCCTCCAAGTTTCAAACTTTACAGTATTAATACTAAAATGAAAATTTGCCCACCTCAGATGTATAAATTATATTGCAGTAACCAGAGCCGGTTTTAGACAAAGTGGGATCCTGGGCAAAACTTTAAAGTAGGGCCCCAAATGCTCACATATTGAACCATCACACAGAAACGTTTCTGTTGTATTTGCAAGCGCTAAGTTCAGGCCGGTAAACGAGCATAACTGGCAATACTGAAGTCATTCGATGCTTGTTTCCCGGGTTCTTTAGGGTATGTGCACATGTTCAGTAATTGGCAGCCCTTTGGATGCAGCACATGTCCGCTGTGTCCAAAGCGCTGCCGGCTTTTGAGTTGAGGTGAATCCGCATGTGTTCATTGCACCGTGCGGAATCACCACGTCCAATACATTGTATGGCTGAAATTTATCTTGCGGAGGCTTGTGTCTCCGCAAGATAAATAGACTGCTGTGGTCTGGAGAGATGCGCCACATGTCCTTCCCTGCAGGTGAGCTGCGTGCGTCTGTGCACGCATAGTGGGCATTTGATTTCTTGAAATCCTATCCACTATGCTATAACATCTGGATGCTGCACAAGTACTCAGCATCCAACCTGCATCGTTTACTCCGGCTGGGGAAGAATGATTGGTAAAGATAGTCTTCGATACAGTATAATGCAGGTCTCATATAGTACATATAGTATAATGCACTCCCCATGGTCCTTGATAGAGTATAATGCAGCCCCCTAAAAGTATATTGCAGCCCCCTCATAGAGTATAATGTAGTTCCCTCATAGAGCATAATGCAGCCCCCTCATAGAGTATAATGTAGTCCCCTTATAGAGCATAATGCAGCCCCTAAAAGTATAATGCAGCCCCCCTCATAGAGTATAATGTAGTCCCCTCATAGAGCATAATGCAGCCCCCTCAGAGTATAATGGAGCCCCCTCAGACTATAATTCAGCCACCCTCATAGAGTATAATGTAGTTCCCTCATAGAGCATAATGCAGCACCCTCAGACTATAATGCAGCCCCCTCATAGAGTATAATGTAGTCTCCTTATAGAGCATAATGCAGCCCCCTAAAAGTATAATGCAGCCCCCTCAGACTATAATGCAGCCCCCCTCATAGAGTATAATGTAGCCCCCTCATAGAGCATAATGCAGCCCCCTAAGAGTATAATGCAGCTCCCTCAGAGGATAATGCAGCCCCTTTAGAGCATAATGCAGCTCCATAAGAGTATAATGCAGCCACACACACAGTATAATGTAGCCTCACACACACACAGTATAATACAGCCCATCCACACAGTAAAATGCAGCCCCCTCACACACACAGTATAATGCAGCCCCCTCACACACACAGTATAATGCAGCACCCCACATACAGTGTAATGCATTACCTTCAGAGTATAATGCAGTTACCTCAGACTATAATGCAGCACCCTCAGAGTATAATGCAGCCCCCTAAGAGTATAATGCAGCCCCCACAAACACACAAATAGTATAGTGCAGCACCTCCCACACAATATAATACATTCCCCACACAAAGTATAAAGCAGTCCCCACACACAAACAGTATAATGCAGTCCCCCACATTCAGAATAATGCAGCCCCCACACACACAGTATAGTGCAGCCCCCACATACAGTATAGTGCAGCCCCGACTCACAGTATAGGGGAGCCCCCACACACGCACAGTCTAATGCAGCCCACCACACACAGTATAGTGCAGTTACCCACACAGTATCGTGAAGCAGACACACACTATAATGCATACACACACACTATAATGCATACACACATACTCACACACACTATAATGCATACGCACACACACTATCTACTATATAATCGTCTAATTCTGTCTGTCTGTAACGGAAATCCCGCGTCACTGATTGGTCGCGCCCGGCCGGACGTGACCAATCAGCGACAGGTGCAGTCCGGCCGTGAATTGGCGCAGGATTTGAACCACGCACGCCACCGCTATCGTCCCGACGGTAGCTGAAGGTCACCTCCTGCCGCATGGAGGTCAGCAGCGACGCAGCCGGGAGATAACTGGCGCCAGCCATTGCATTATTCTTAAATCTTCATAAATAAACTACATACATTCTATAATATCCAATGCGTTAGAATCGGGCCACCAACTAGTAGCTATATAACTGCACAACTTCTTCTTATTAAATAAATGAATAAAACAATGTGAGTTCCCCCCCCTGTTTTTGGTAATCAGCAAAGGTAAAGTAGACATCTGAGAGCAGATATTATCAAGCTGGGAAGGTCCCTTGCTATTGGGTCAATCCCAGCCTAAAAACACCAGCCCACAGGCACCCCAAAAGTGGTGCATCACATTAGATGTGCCAATTCTCGCACTTCACGTTCACTATTCCTGATTGCCCTGATGTACTGGCAATTGGGGTAATGGTAGTTGAGGTTGCTGTCAGCTGTGAATTGTTCACAAACACAGCTGACATAAAGCCCTGGTATTAGTAATGGAGAGGTGTCTACCAGACATCCACATTACTAACCCAGTAAGTAAAAATAAAACCACACACACAAAAAACCTTTATTTTACCCCTTTGCAACCTTCGCCATACTAGTACAGCGCAAGTCGCTTCCCTCCCTTAGATGTTGGCTCCAGGGGTGAGCCCACATCTTTCCAGGCACATGGCAGCTGTTTTGAACAGCTGACGTGCTCGCAACAGCCGCGGGTGGAATCACGATCTACCTACAGCTATTAACTCGTTAAATGCCGCTGTCAAACTCTGACAGCGGCATTTAACTCGCCCTTCCGGCCATCGGGCCGGAAATCCTCCCACAGGGACCCCCGTCACGTGATCGCGGCGGGTCATCGGTGGGTTAGCATGACAACCAGAGGTCTCCTGGAGACTTCTATGGTTGTCAATGCCAGATTGCTATGAGCGCCTGGTGGTCGGCGCTCAAGGCAAGTCAGCAATTCTACTACATACAGGTGATCTGATCATCCCCTGTATGTAGCAGAGGCGATTGGGTTATGGCAGCTTCTAGTCTCCCATGGAGACTATGGAAGCATGCCAAAAGTAAAAAAAAATGTTTCTAAAAATATTTAAAAAATAAAAAAAGTTTAAATCCACCCCCCTTTCAAAACAAAACAATAAAAAAACAACCATACACATATTTGGTATTGCCGCATTCAGTATAGCCCGATCTATCAGTAAAAAAAGGATTAACCTGATTGCTAAACAGTGTACCGAGAAAAAAAGTCAAATTGCCAAAATTACGGTTTTCTTGTTGCTGCGACATTGCATTAAAATTCAATAACGGGCGATCAGAAGATTGTATCTGCACCAAAATAGTATTAATAAAAACATCAGCTCGGCACACAAAAAATAAGCCCTCACCTAACCTGAGATCACGAAAAATGGAGACGCTACGGGTCTCGGAAACGGCGCAATTTTTTTAACAAATTTTGGATTTTTTTTCACACCTTAAATTAAAAAGAATCTAGACATGTTTGGTGTCTATGAACTCGTCATGACCTGGAGAATCATAAGGTCAGGTCAGTTTTAGCATTTGGTGAACATGGTAAAAAAAACAAAAAAAACGTTGTGGAATTGCCCTTTTTTTGCAATTTCACCCTACTTGGAATTTTTTTCCTCTTTTTGAGTACAAGATATGGTAAAAGCAATGGCGTCGTTCAAAAGTACAACTCGTTACGCAAAAAACCAAGCCCTCACATGGCCATATTGACAAAAAAATTAAAAAGTTATGGCTCTGGGAAGAAGGGGAGGGAAAAGCAGAAACGTATAAATGAAAATGGGTGGGCTTAAATAAACACTCTCCCATACTTTCCTTGGTTTACCATTTTATGAAAAAAGTACCCCTGCAGGACCGCCGTGGTTCACTGGTCCACTGAATCCAACATAGTCCATAAATGGAAACCTGAAAAACATAAAAACATAAAGAAAGAAATAAAAACAAGACACTGTCCTTCATTCATCAATTTATTACAAAGAAAAGCTCTCACACAGGTCCGAAGTAGTCCACCAAATCCAATGTAGTACAGAGTGCAGATTGAGCAGGAACGTCTGAAGAGCAGTGATGTTATTGACATCACTGCTGTTCATAGCCGCCGATAGGGTTTGAGGTTATTTTTATTGAGATACTATAAGGTAGCATCTCTTAGTAAACCCTCAGAGATTTTGCCCACAGTAGAGGTTAAAATTTTCTGGCCTATACTTTCCAGGCTCAGATTTTGTCCCCTTTTTGAATATTAGCACCACATGCGCTATGGGCCGGTGCTGAGGAACAGACCCTGTTAATATGGAATCTGTGAATGTTAGAAATAACGGTCTGTCTATCACTGTGCTTAATTCCTACAGTACCCTGGGATGAATACCACCTGGCCCCAGGGATTTGTCTACTTTATGGTTTTAGAGCAGCAGGTTTAGAAGTTGACAATAAATGGAGAATTTCTAGTATCCCAAATCATGTTATCTTTTATGGGATTTTCTAGTGTAACTACTATAGAGAAGAAGGCATTTAATAGATTGGTATTTCCTCATCCACTTCCTTTATTTCACTCAGAATTTTTTAAGGTTGCCAATGCTATCATTTTTGAGCTTTTCAATATTAAAGAAGTTGTCCAGTCTAAATCAATAAGTCTGCAGTCACACTGTGCGCTGCGGGGATTGGCTGGTTTCTGAGCTGGGACTGGGGGTTATGTATGTGTTATACATACTCACTGCCAGAACCAATCCAGTGACACTTGTATGGAGCAAGGCTGCGCTCTCTAGTAGGACACGCCCACTGGACCACCATGTAACTAGTCGGGGCTCTGCCTCGCCCAATACGAGTGTATGTCCTGTCCCGCCTCAGAAACAGGCAACTCCCCTCAGTGCACAGTGCGTACGCTGGAGGAATTCATAAGTCTGTAGTCACACAGAGTTACTGCAGATTTATCGATTTGGACTGGACAACCCCTTTAATATAGTTGAGAATATTTTTGGATTATTTTTATTTTCTTTTGCAATAATACGTTTTTCTGTCTCGATCTTTGCTGCTTTTTTTTTTGTTACACTATTTTTCCCGCTATAATTATTTAATGACTCTTCACATCCCTCCTTGCTTTAATTCCCTAAATGCATTTATTTCTGCACAAGGCATAATAACCTAATCCCACCTTTATTTTTATTATTTACATGAGCATGCACACAAATATATTGCTTACTGTACACATCCATTTCAGCTGCTCTGCGTTAAACCATTGATTCCTGCCTCCTGCCACTTTTTTAAGGAGGATGACTATACCTCTCAGGCCGGGGTCACACTTGCGAGTGTGATGCGAGAAACTCGCGTGAGTCTCTTTCATCAATACCCGGCACTGCCGCCGACACTCGGACCGGAGTGTGCGGCTGCATAGAAATACATGTAGCCGCACACTCCAGTCCAAGTGCCGGCGGCAGTGCCGGGTATTGAAGCGAGAGACTCGCATGAGTTTCTCGCATCACACTCGCAAGTCTGACCCCGGCCTTATAGTAGGGATAATGTTTAAACCCCTGAAAGAGTTTGTCCTACTTCTAAGACTAGTCATTTACTAATTACATTTATTTTTCTATTCAGTTAGGTTCTGTTATTTGTGCTGTATACAGAATGTTGCAAAGTGAAGTTCTTGTATGGGCAAACTAGACACAGACTAATTTACACTAATATTCTATTCAACCCACAGCTGTTGTAGTCACTTTATGCAAGGTCCTAAAATAGAGTCCTTAGTCATTACGCCAACTGTGAGGACACTTTACTTATCCCTGTTATTGGATATGTTAAGTCAAACCTAGTAATATTCTTAAATTCAGTTTGTATCTACATAGACTAATCCAGCCAAGATCACCGGTGTAATGTAATCTACTGCGGAATATGTTGGCGCTATAGAAATAAAATTATTATTAATGGTTAGTTTGAGTGTATATTTCCTGTAAAAAAAAAATCTGGTATTTCTCAACATGATAAAAATAAACTCAAAGATCTATAAATAAAGCTACACTTACAGATTTCTGATCAATTATACAATGTTTCGGATTCTAATTTGGTCTGAGTTAATCATTTACGTAGACAGCTATTTCTATCTTTTTCATCAGTTGTCATCATGAGGGTAAACAGAGATTTTGGATTTAATCAATGTATAATTACAGTGTGTTTAAGGTTGATTTCAGTAGATTAAAAAAAATAAGTTTTTAACAACCATAATAATCCATTTAAGCCTGACAACCTGTCCTTTATTTGTTTTATTACTTTACAAGGAATATATAACACTAGGAGATGCACGCACATATTTGTTTTACAGCTGAGACATAGACTTAACAAAACAAAATCAGTAAATGACTCAACATGGTAGAATGCTCAGTCAGTCACTGCACAGAATATTGGAGGCAGGAACAGAAGATGAGCTGTCAGTAGTGTGATGCTGCGCTATCTGCTTCCAGCATTATAAGATTACAGTATATGTGTTAGGGCTGGCGGAACGCACCAAATAAATAAAATTAGAAGGTGCGTTCGCAGCTCGGGGTCCACCGTGCAGGCAGAACCTGCTGCTAGTAAGATGGCGCAGTAGGTGGTATGAGCGAACTCTGTTATCCCGCAGAGTCGCAGATATGGTCGCCATCGCACTATATGGCGAAGTGGGCAAACTCTGTTACTCCACAGAGCCGCTAAATAAAAGGATGTGGCGCTATATGGCGGTATAAGAGAACTCTGTTGCTCCACAGAGTCGCAACCTAAACGCTGACTAATAGCGATGTCTACGTGCCGCCACCGGGTTACGTCCGGACTGCGCAGCTTCAACATACAGTAGTCAGCAATGCACACAGCAAACTCCTCACCAAAGAAGCCGGTATACTAGGGGCTTATTTCAGCCAGAGCCCTGAACCCATACACACATCTCCTCACCGGAGGTGCCGGTATTCTAGGGGCTTATTTCAGCCGGGTCCCTAAACACATGCATAACCACACTGGCGCAAGCACGTAACAAATCTGATACTAGCGCACGGCCGTGCGGTTATGCCACCTTTTTATAGTAGCCACGAGTACGAGACCTTCCAGAAAGGACCAATACAAAGCTGCTTCAGATCACCAACAGCTACAGGACCTTCCAGGAGGACCAATAGGAGTCGTAGCTATATCCGAGCATGTGACCCCTGTTCTCCAATGGAAGATCTTGCCCTGGGCATGCTCAGATGGAGAAAAAGAGGACTTAGTCCCAAATCTGCCTGCTCCAACACTGGTTACAACAGAGGATCCAGGAGCGGCAACAGCAAGTCTCTGCACAGTACTATACCGGGTGAGACGCTGGGACCGACGTCTCTGCTGAGCAGGTTCAACTGCGGCCGGAGATGGATGGGGGACCGTAGCAGGACTGGTTCGAGATTCCCCTTGTGCAGCAGTGGGAACTCGATCCCTAACAATATGTACAAGCTAAAGATGATCAAATCAATTTATTGTGAATTGAAATTGAGCTACATTTTATGAGATTCCCAGGTCCTGGCAAATTCAAACAATTTGTGATTTGATTTACGTGAATAGCCAAGAAAATGACTGACACTTTTTTATACATAGTAAAAGATTGCACCAAAGCTGAGATGACCCAAGGCACGACCATTCAGATTTCCTTATCTTGACTTGGCAGTTTTCATATCACATGAAGTAATGGAGTAAATCAGGAAAGACTATCATAGCCTGTATAAAAGCACATGCAGAGAATGCATCCGCCACTTTCAGTCGATTTTAGGAGCGTGAGAAAATGTTGATGCTCACAGCTCAGCAATAGAGGCAGGGAGAAACAGCCCTAAACCTTTGGACAAATACTCAGACAGTGAAATGTTAAATAACTGCAACAGTGAAGAATATGAATAATCTGCAATAATAAAGCAATTTAATTGATATGGAGAGAAAGAGATAGTAAATATGTCAGCAGCAGTCGCAGACTGAATGTGATTGATCTGTGATATAGCATAGCTGCATCTGTTCTGGTGCATTTTAATTACAACTACTCATTTTTTCTACATTTCTAATGCACTAGAAAGCAGCAGTAGCAAGCAGCATAATATTTTCTACTGACCAAAAAAAAATTAAATTAGTGTCGATGTGCTCGCTTGTCACAAACGATTTGACTGAGTTTCTGTATTTTTTGTGCAATTGTATTCATGAAGGGGAACAATACTTTCTTTTCAAGAATAGAAAAGAAAATTCCCTAAGATTCAGATATTTAACGCTACATATTGTGACAAAGTCAATGGTAATGTAGTAGAGGGTAGATATGTGTCTCTGCGCTTAATGGCGTCAGTGATATGAAACCAGAGCATTTTCCTCCAGCACACTACGTGTTGAGAGGGTTAAGTTAAAGTTGCATAATATGCTGGTTTTATGTGGATATTCATAGAGCGGGTGGGAGAATGTCCACTTTATATCCACCTGCAGAGCTGACAGGACCTGTGTGATTTCATAATCATGTGGTCAGTCACATGCTGGAAAGGCACATGGTCTGGGGTTTAAATAACTGGGCTCTAGAGACAGACTTGGTTTAGCTACACTGGAGAGAGGAATCTCCAGTGGTTTTGTGTCCTGACGAGAATCTGAACCTGTATTGCTCTAGAGTGGGGTGCCTCTCGCATACGTATGGACTGTGTTGCAGGGTGTTGTCTTTTTTGTAGTTTTCTGTTTTAGCCAGAAAGGCTACGTTTATTTTCTGTTCTTGTTGGTTTGTGCCGCATAACAATAAACCAACCGAAGATTTAAAGAGACTGTGTTCCTATTTTCTACCTCCGTATACCACCACGTGAGTTGAACTACCACAAGTGGTGGAGAATGCGGGCAACGTTCCGGGAACACGAGTAGCAGCAGTGGACAAACCGCTTGTCCTGGGTAAAGGCAGCCATAAGCTAGGAGATGACATACAAGATGTAGGACCTGCCGAACGAGAGAAACAAGGGAGCGTATAGGTTAATGAAAATATCAAAGTTTTATTATTGACAACTATATATGTGAGTGTACGTAAAATTAAGTCATGTAGGACATACGGCGCAGGTAGCAGCAAAGTTACATGGAATCTATTACAAATCACATCATTTGGAATCCCAAGTTCAGATTGATAAGTCCAGACAGGGCCGAGCCTCAGCACAAGGTGAGACTGTGAGAGCCACTAAGTAAGTACAGGTGAATCCTTTTAATGCAAAAGTGCTTAGTGCAGACAACTAGAAAACATCTCACAAAACGGCAAAACATATTGCACATGCCCGGCAAAGAAATATAGATGTAGGACCTGATTTACCATTTGGTGAACATGCAGCAGCAACAGCTGGCACATAAGGAATGAGTAAGTTGTTTATCCAGTAGATGCAACAGCTGCAGCAACAGCATCAGGACCAGTTCAGACAACAGCAGCAGCAGATTGAGTTGCTTTCCAAGGCGGTTCGTGGGAGACCGGAGCACAGTACATAGACTTAGCAGTATTCAGAAAAAATGTCATTTATAAGCTACGTGGATGTAAATGTTTATGTGTGATACTGACTAGGTCTCATCAGTTCTGTGGTTCCTATATGGTCCGCAAAAGATAACTCCCAGTATCACCTTACCATTATAAAGACATACTGGGAGTTGTAGGTTCCTGCAAAACAATTGTACATGGGGCTGACATGACATTACAATTGACCACTGTACCAAGTTTGGTGCTGTATTCATGTACTTATTGTGGTTTTAGTGTTGTATTCCTGTACTTATGGTGGTTGTCGTAATGTATTCCTGTACTGATTGCGGTTCTAGTGATGAATTCCTGTATTGTTGGGGGTTTTGGTGATGTATTCCTGTACTGATGGGGGTTCTAGTGATGTAGTCATGTACTGATGGTGGTTCTGGTGATGTATTTCTGTTCTGATGTGGGTTGTGATGCTGTGTTTCAGTACTGGTGAGGATTCTGGTGATATATTTTTATGCTGTTATTGTTTCTGATTCTGTACACATGTAATAATCTATAACTTGATTTTGTGATACATGGCTATGTAAATAAAGTATGGTGCCATTTGACAAGTTTAGGGTTACTATATTTGTATTTGTGCTTGGAGTACTAAAGGTATTATCCAGGTTTGTGAGTAAAGCATGCAGTCACTCTGTCACTGCAGACTTCAGAAAATTCAAAGCACACACACTGCATGCTGTCAGGATTCTCCGGTGCCAGTTGTAAGAGCAGGAGGTCATGCGCGATTTGCATACATGCGATAATGTTGACTACACATGCACTGCCTTGCTCAATTCACTTGTATTGAGCGAGGTTCAGCATGTCTAGCTGAAATGTTACCGTAGGCATGCAAATCACCGGCAACGGAGAGTACTGACAGAATGCAGTCCTTGCAATCACAGTGCAGACTTTCATCACAAATCTGTAAAACCCCTTTAATTATAATATTAAGCACTGTAGCATGCCCAATCATAACAGTGTGTAATATATTCACTGTCAGGATTTGGCTCTGCTTGTTGGTTACAGCAGTCATCACATAACCACTCATGCAATTTTCATACTTACGGTCACATGACAACTAGCTTCTCTTTCTACTTCTCTCAATGAGGCAGGTGATGTAGATTTTCACTGAACATTGAGAGAATTAGAAAGTGGACGCAACTGTAAGTGAACAAATCGCATATGAGCAGTCACATGATGACTACTCAAACTGCTTGAGTGTGGGGCTGGGGGGTAAACTGAATTCTTGCCGCGGGTGCAGGAAAACCTAGAAACACCTAGGAGATGACGACACAGCTGAAGCCAGACTTTTAAAAATGATTACGTCTATGTTGGACTAATATCAGAAAAAGGAGATTTTTAGTCAGGCATTTTTCATAATTAATCTGAAAAATATATATAACAAAAATGTTAGAAAATTATGTTAATATTTATTAATTATTCATAGTAAGGTACAAAAACGATAACATGAGCCTTTTATATAATTACATTATGCATGCTGTGACATTTTATCTCAATATTCTGTGCATCTTTAGGCTAAGCTCAGCTTTATAATTATCAGTGTGGGAAACAGAAACCTCAAGGTCACACATTTTCATGTTCCCACAACAGTGTGTGAGCTGCTAAAATAAATAAGGATTTTGCCAAGGTACAGCTTGGAAAGTGTAATTTTATTACTCAGGCTTAATTGCTGCAGCTTACTGTATATATCTTTCTATACAGTGGGGAAAATAAGTATTTGATGCACTGCCGATTTTGCAAGTTTTACCACCTGGAAAGAATTTATTCACATAGTGTGATTCTTACATAATTAAATTGCATTTTATTGCATGAAATAATTATTTGATACAATTGAAAAACAGAACTTAATATTTGGCACAGAAACCTTTGCTTTCAATTACAGAGGTTAGACGTTTCCTGTAGTGTTTGACCAAGTTTGCACACACTGCAGCAGGGATTTTGTCCCACTCCTCCATACAGATCTTCTCCAGATCTTTCAGCTTTCAGGGCCGTCACTCGCCAACATTGAGTTTCAGCTTCCTCCAAAGATTTTCTGTTGGGTTCAGGTCTGGAGACTGTCTGGGCCACTCCATGACTTTGAAATGGTTCTTGCAGAGCCGCTCCTTAGTTGCCCTGGCTGTGTGTTTCTGGTCATTGTCATGCTGGAAAACCCAGCCATGACCTATCTTCAATGCTCTTACTGAGGTAAGGACGTTGTTGGCCAAAATCTTGCGATACATGACCCCATCCGTCCTCAATTCAATACGCTGCAGTCGTCCTGTCGTCTTTGCAGAAAAGCACTCCTAAAGTGTGATGTTTCCACCACCATACTTCACAGTTGGGATGGTGTTCTTGGGTTGTACTCATCTTTCTTCTTCCTCTAAACACGGTGAGTGGAGTTGATACCAAAAAGTTCTATTTTGGTCTCACCTAACCATATCACCTTCTCCCATGCCTCCTCTGGATTTTAATCCATGACTGCGTAGTGTGTTACTAACAGTAATTATCATGCTGGTATTGATCATGACAGTACCCTCCTCTCAAGGGGGACCACCGGACCCCCAGGTTTCCCAGGATACCGCGCATGAAACACCTGAACTAATCGATCAGCATGAACTGATCGTGCCGGGACCCAGGATCGATCCTCAGGACCGTAACCCCTCCAATGGACCAAATACTTCAGTGAACTGCGGACCATGCGTGAATCCACAATCCGTTCCACCTCATACTCCATCTGCCCATCCACACAAACTAGAGGCGGAGGGGATGGAAACCCATCAGAGGAAGGTACAAATGACTTCAGGAGAGACTTATGGAACACATTGGGGATCCGAAGCGACGGAGGAAGGCGTAAGCAAAAGGCCACTGGATTGATAACCTCAATTACCTCATAAGGACCTATAAACTTGGGACCTAGCTTAGCAGAAGGAACTTTCAGCCAAATGTTCTTGGTAGACAACCATACTTTATCTCCCACCAGGAATATAGGTCCTGTAGACCGTCACTTATCAGCAAACTGTTTATGTTTGCCATGAGCCTCCCCAATGTTCTTCTCGACCTCCCTCCATACCTCCCTCAACCGCTGAATGGCCAAATCCACCGCTGGACACCCCGAGTCCAACCTGAAAAACTCACCAAATTGAGGGTGAAAGCCATAATTACAAAAGAACACAGAGGTGCCTGTGGACTGATTAATATAGTTATTAAAGGCAAACTCAGCCACTGGTAACAAAGAACACCAATCATCCTGCTAGGATGTGGCAAGACACTGCAAAATTTGTTCAAGAGAATGATTGGTCCTCTCCGTCTGACTGTTGGTTTCGGGATTATAGGCCGAGGAGAAGGCCAAACTAATACCTAACCTTTTACAAAAGGCCCTCCAGAACTTGGACACAAATTGTACCCCTCTATCCAATACCACACTCAAAGGCACACCATACAATTGCACCACGTGCTCAACAAAAAACCTAGAAAGTGTTTCAGCATTAGGCAGTCCCGCCAAAAGTACAAAATGTACCTGTTTATTGAATCTGTCCACCACCACCCACAATTTTGCCATTGAAAGAAGGGAGATCAGTGATAAAGTCCATGGACAAATGAGTCCAAGATCTATCTGGAATTGGCAATGGCACCAATTCCCTGGCCGGCCGGTTATGGGAGTTTTTAGCACGGGCTCAAGTATCACAGAAAGACACAAACACGGCGACATCAGAAGCCATAGAGGACCACCAAAACAGCCTAGCAATAGCTCTATGAGTGGCTGTGATTCCAGTATGCCCACTAAGAGCAGAATCGTGGAACTCCTGGAGCACCCTCAACCGGTACTAGACTGGGACAAAGAGCTTGTTGTCAGGCAATGACAGAGGAGCAAGAGACAGCCTCAGAAATATCCTGCTCCAATTCTGAGGACACCACTGTCACGACCACCCCGTGCTGAAGAATGGAGGAAGGAGGTTCGGGAGGTGATACCAGATCCAAGCTGCGAGATAAGGCATCCGCCTTAACATTCTTGGAACCTGGTCGAAAGGTGATAGAAAAATTAAAGCGTGAAAAAAAAGTGACCACCTAGCCTGTCTGGGAGTCAAACATTTGGCCGACTCAATATAAGAAAGATTCTTGTGGTCCGTAATCACAGTGATCCGATGAACAGCCCCCTACAAAAAGTACCTCCATTCTTCAAAGGCTAACTTGATAGCTAAAAGCTCCCAATTTCAAACATCGTAATTTCTCTCAGTGGGAGAGAATTTTTTCGAGAAGAAGGCACAGGGTCTCCGGTTAGTCAAAGCAGCGGGTCCTTGGGACAACACTGCCCTCACCCACACCTCTGATGCGTCCACTTCAACGATGAACGGTTCAGACGGATTGGGCTGGACCAAAACAGAGGAAGACATAAAGCATTCCTTTAATAAGGCAAACGCCGCCACAGCCAAAGCTGACCAGCTTTTGATATCAGCCCCCTTGCGAGTAAGATGGCGTCCACAGTGCCTCCATCTGCATTATAGGGAATCTTCTGCCGGGGGTTCCATCTGAATCACGTATTTCAGAGATTTACATGGAAACCCCGGTGTAAGCGCTCAGAGCAGAGTGCAGGGTAAATGTGAGCCGAGCTTTACTGCGATCTTTGGGAGGCAGAATGAACAAATCAACAGCAGGTGAAGAATTGGTTTTATTTATTTTTTATGCCATTCCTCATGCGGTATGAGTGATTAGGTGACTTTATTCTCCGGGTCGATGCGATTACAGCTTTACCAGATTTCTACCTGGTTTTTATGTTTGGCTGCTGTCACACACTGAAAGACGTTTTTTGTAAAAACTAGTTTTTGCATCACCATATTTTGGGAGGTATAATTTTTCCATATTTTGGCAGTCATATGAGGTCTTGTTTTTTGCGAGACGAGTTGACGTTTTTATTGGTACCATTTTCAGGCACATGACATCTTTTGATCACTTTCTATTCCGATTTTTGAGAGGCAAAATGAACAAAACCCAGCAGTTCAGGGATTTTTTATGTCGTTTTACGTGTGGTAAAATTGATAAGAGATGCACTGACAGGCAAACTTGCTTCATCATGCTCTGAGCATTATCAAGCAACTTTGGTAGCTCTGGTGACCTGGATGTTGTCATGATGACATCGGATCACCATGACAATGATCGTGACCTCGCGGGTCTCCGATCCAAGGGCACAGGGGCTTTCTACCTGAAATGCAGCTATCGAGTTCGATCACAGCATTTAGGGGTTAAAATGAGATAAACTCGGCACTCAACTTAACGTAAATGGTGAATATTTAATGTAGTCCACGGTAATAAATAAACATTTCGGTCTTAACATTCAGACCTTCATCAGTCACATAATGTGCGATGCACATGGACTTGCGGTGGATGCCGCGTCCCACTCACTGCCTTCTACCTTTACCGGATTCCATATTTCCATTCAGGTATCTAACCTCATCAACCTGTTAAAGGGTTTCTGCTTGCAAGACACCTGACTTCACCAGTACTTACCGTCTCTGGTCACTTGGGTAAATTTACCCCATCCCGGTACATTATGTGACTGATAAAGGTCTGAATGTTAAGACCGAAACGTTTCTTTATTACCGTGGACTACATTAAATATTCACCATTTACGTTAAGTTGAGTGCCGAGTTTATCTCATTTTATTTTCACGGTGTTGGAACCTACTCTGGCACCAATTATGGCTGTGCACACGCTTATCTTTTCACAGCATTTAGGGGGTTAACATGGCGGGAGCAGTGCATTATCAGCAGACTTCCGGCAGCGATTGCGCGTACACAGCCTCTGTGCACACAAAATCGTCAGGACGTATCCATATGTCCAAGGTCAATAAGTGCCAGGCGACTTGGATGTATGGATACGTCTAAGGTCGGAAAGGGTTTAAATTAATAGATTTGAGTCCCCTTAACCATGTGTCACACTCTAACAGAAGAGTGGGGTAAAGTCAGATGACTTCTTTCAGATTGCAAAAAATATATTTGGCCATGAAGATATTGTAGATGCCTATGAATGACATGTGAACAGAGAGCATGGGGGTAATAAGAGCATAGTTTGATCTGGGTTTGAATTAAAGTAGATCTCTTGAGAGATTTCACAAAGCAAACTGTATACATTATTAAGTAGATCAATCCTTTTCCCCTGCAATAGTAATACTTTTCCTATAATATGTCCTATAATACTAATAGTTTTTAATAAAGCCTCATAAAAATAACCGTATTTCAGAGATAGAATAGGCCATATAACGTTATTGCAGTCTTTCTCCTGTATGAAGCTGTCTCCTGCTCCCAATAATGTCCTTTTGGCTTCATCTATAAATTAAATGACATCACATCCTGTCTCAGTGAACATAAAGGTTAATGTCCCAAATAGGGATGAGAAAAGCACTTATGACATCCAAGGAAATGGTTTCAAAATGCCTCTTCCCACCTTCTTTTCAGTTCAATATGAAATCAGTCAAATATTCAATCATGTGATGCTTACTATTAAAAACAAAAAATATCCAGTGACTAGAAAAGTCTACACACCCCTGATAAAATGCTAAGTTTCTGTCATGTAAAAAAAATCATATAAAAAAAAATTTCAAACATTTTTCCACCTTAACCCCTTCCTGACATCCGACGTAATATTCACTCCATGTGACCGTGGGTCTGTTTGACCATGGACGGAATATTACATCATGTCTTTAATGCGACACTGCGACTTAATGGGGTAACTTGTAGGGGATTTCCACTCTTTATGCACATCAGGGTCTCTCTAAATGTGACATGGCGTCCAATCTCAATTCCAGCAAATTTTGGTTTGAAAAAGTTAAACGGCGCTCCTTCCCTTCAGAGCTCTGTCGTGCACCCAAACAGTGGTCCCCCCCACATATAGGGTATCAGCATACTCAGGACAAATTGGACAACAGCTTTTGGGGTCCAATTTCTCCTGTTACCCTTGGGAAGATAGAAATTGGGAACTAAAAGGTCATGTTTGTGGAAAAAATGATTTTTTATTTTCACGGCTCTACGTTATAAACTTCTGTGAAGAACTTGGGGGTTCAAAGTGCTCACCAGTTCCCTGGGGTCTAGTTTCCAAAATGGGGTAACTTGTAGGGGGTTTCCACTGTGTAGGCACATCAGAGGCTCTCCAAACGCGACATGGCGTCCGATCTCAATTCCAGCCAATTTTGGTTTGAAAAAGTCAAACAGCGCTCCTTCCCTTCCGAGCCCTGCCGTGCACCCAAACAGTGGTTTTCCCCCCACAATTTGGGGTATCAGCGTACTCAGGAGAAATTGCACAATAACTTTATCTGTCAATTTTCTCCTTTTACCTTTGTGAAAATAAAAAAGATGTTGCTAAAATATCATTTTTGTGACTAAAAAGTTAAATGTTCATTTTTTCCTTCCATGTTGCTTCTGCTCATGTGAAACACCTGAAGGGTTAATAAACTTCTTGAATGTGGTTTTTATCAGATTGAGGGATCAAGTTTTTATAATAGTGTCACTTTGGGGTATTTTCTGCCATATAGACCCCTTAAAGTGACTTCAAATGTGAGAAGGTCCCTAAAAAAATGGTTTTGTAAATTTAAAAAAAACAGCAGATAGCGGCGCCAGTGTACATATACCCTAATCAGCTGCAAATATTAGTAAACCTTCCACCATAAAGAAGGGATAAAAATGGAAATAAATGAAAATAAGAATACTCGCGCTTCGATTATAGTATTGTAAATTTTGTTGTAAAAATGAGAAATTGCTGGTCAAACTTTAACCCTTATAACTTCCTAACAAATAAAAATTGTTTCCAAGATTGTGCTGATGTAAAGTAGACATATGGGAAATGTTATGTATTAACTATTTTTGTGACATATTTCTCTGTTTTAAGGGCATAAAAATTCAAAGTTTTAAAATTGCAAAATTTACCAAATTTTTGTCAAATTTCCATTTCTTATACAAATAAACGCAAGTTATATCAAATAAATGTTACCACTATCGTGAAGCACAATATGTCATGAAAAAATGATCACAGAATTGCGAAGATCCATTGAAGTGTTCCAGAGTTATTACCTCATAAAAGGACAGTGGTCAGAATTGTAAAAATTGGCCCGGTCATTAATGTGCAAACCACCCTCGGGGTTAAGGGGTTAAAATGTCACCCAGGGTCTGTACAAATGTGTTCGCATAAGTGTGAACACCCTCTTAAGATTCGGGATGTGGTTGTGTTCAGAATTAGACAATCGTATTTAGTCTGGAGTCACATTTAACGTATAAAAAATCTGTCCGTGTTTGAAGGCCGAGAATCGCACAAATGTTCCCCGAATAGTGATCCGTAGGTAATCCGTTTTCAATGCGAGGATGCGATTTCCTCGCATCTAGTAATAGTGTGACATCCATATGGCATCCGTATGCAATACGATTTTAACATGAGCTTTTACATACAGCCAGGGCCGGATTAACGTAGGGGCTGATGGAGCTGCAGCTCCAGGCCCCTTATTAGAGATAGGCCCAGTAGCGTAGCTACCGGGGGGGCAGAGGGGGCGGTGGCCCCGGGCCCCGCGCTCGGTGGGGGCCCACCTGGAGCTACGCTACTGTAACTGTATCGGCGTGCACAGCACGCCGACACAGTTACTTTCTGCGGCATGGCAGGGAGAATCAATCTCCCTGCTCTGCCGCCTGGCCGCTATGGGGCCCCTGAGCAGGCGGTGGGGGTCCGGTGCCAGCAGTGGGCCCCCCGCCCGTCATCGCAGGGTCAGCTGTATCGGCATCCAGCCAATACAGCTGACCGCATTGAGAGAGAAGGAGCGAGCGCTCCTTCTCTCCCATAATCCCCCTCTCAGCGTCTGACAGCGGGCGCGATGACGTCACTGCCCGGTGCCGGCAGTCAGACGCTGAGAGGAAGAGCAGTGAGCAGCGCAGGAGCCTGGAGCAAGAGAGGTGAGTACAGAATTTATTATTTTTGTAAAGGGGGTACATTATAGTACAGAGGCTGCCTATGGGATGCATTATAAGTAAGGCTGCATATGGGGTGAATTATAAGTACGGCTGGATATGGGGGTGCATTATAAGTAAGGCTGCCTATGGGGTGCATTATAAGTACGGCTGGATATGGGGGTGCATTATAAGTACGGCTGGATATGGGGGTGCATTATAAATACAGCTGGATATGGGGTGCATTATAAGTACGGCTGGATATGGGGTGCATTATAAGTACGACAGCATATGGGGGAGTGCATTATAAGTACGTAAGTACAGCTGGATATGGGGGTGCATTATAAGTAAGGCTGCATATGGGGTGAATTATAAGTACGGCTGGATATGGGGGTGCATTATAAGTAAGGCTGCCTATGGGGTGCATTATAAGTACGGCTGGATATGGGGGTGCATTATAAGTACGGCTGGATATTGGGGGTGCATTATAAATACGGCTGGATATGGGGTGCATTATAAGTACGGCTGGATATGGGGTGCATTATAAGTACGGCTGCATATGGGGGAGTGCATTATAAGTACGTAAGTACAGCTGGATATGGGGGTGCATTATAAGTAAGGCTGCATATGGGGTGCATTATAAGTAAGGCTGCATATGGGGTGCATTATAAGTAAGGCTGCCTATGGGGTGCATTATAAATAAGACTGCCTATGGGGTGCATTATAAATAAGACTGCCTATGGGGAGTGCATTACAATACAGAGGCTGTCTGTTGGGGTGCATTATAATACAGAGGCTGCTTATGGGGGTGCATTACAATACATAGGCTGTCTATGGGGGTGCATTATACTATATTGAGGACTATCTGGTGTATTATGCTATATGGAGGCTATCTAGGGGGCCATCATGCAGTGTGGAGATTACAGTGGTGGGGCCATCATACAGTGTTGGAGCCATTAAATAGTTTGGGGATATTAAGGGGTCAGTATATATCCAGTGGGGGGCATCATACTGTGTATAGGGGAGCTGTACAGGGGGGAGACTCGTGACATTAAGTGTAAAGTGGATACTTATTGTTATAGGGGAACTCTGGTTACTGTGACTGTCAAAGGGGCACACACAGGGCATTATTACATTCTAGGGGACAACATGGGGGCACTGTTTTCTAGGGCCCATGCACCTGGCATTACTATATTATAGAGGGGTGCTTTAGAATTTAGAGGTCACACAGAACCACACAGTAGGTGCAGTAATAGGGACACATAGGGCAGCAGCGGTTCAGTATTGGGGTACCAGGTGTAGTAATAGGGGCACATACGGCAGCAGCGGCTCAGTATTGGAGTATCAGGTGTAGTAATAGGGGCACATACTGCAGCAGCGGCTCAGTATTGGAGTATCAGGTGTAGTAATAGGGACACATACGACAGCAGCAGCTCAGTATTGGGGTATCAGCAGGATGAGGAGTTTGTGCAGGTTGAGAATAGTCCAATTGGTGACCGTGACGGTGCTGACAATATGAGAAGTGAAACGTGTCTTTGTTGTATTCTCTGTAGTTGAGTCCTGGCTGGAGGAGTCGTCATGTCGGTCTGGGCCAGATGGAAAAGACATGAAAAGTGAACGATTCCATCAGAAAGAACGTAGCTGTAAGTCATTATCTGTAACTCTGCTATGATCTCTTATATGTTCTGTAGGACTGGTGTTATGTACCACTGACTATATGGCGGTGATATCAATATTGGTCTTTTTATATATAGATTATTTATATTTGGCATGTATCATATATTTATATTTACTTTGTTCTATAGCTTTATTTACAATAAAACACAGTTTTGCATTCAGTGAATAACCCTGCTTATTTGCCTCATAAGTTACTATCAGCGCGATAACCATAACAGACTTTCTATATCCACTGTATTTATATTAGGCATGTATCATATATTTACTTTGTTTATATCTTTTACGTTACATTTTTGGCCTTTGTGAATTGCCGTGTTTGGCCCCACCCCTTGCCCCGCCCTTGCCCGCCCCTTCAGCTCCAGGCCCATCATGTTCTTAATCCGACCCTGCATACAGCAGTTCTCTCTATGTAAAAGCTCATGTTAAAATCGCATTGTGAAACACAACTGTATAAATCGTTTTAAAACCAAATAGTCTTCAAAACATAAATCTAGTATATCTAGATAAATAGATTAAAAGCCTGCAAATGATCTGCCGCATACAGTATAGAATAGAAGAGGTTAGAATAGAATAGATAGAATACATATCTACACATAGAATAGGTGTATATATAAATATATGTCAGTGACACACACATATATATATACAGTCATGGCCAAAAGTTTTGAGAATGACACAAATATTATATTTTCACATGATCTGCTGCCCTCTGGTTTTTATGTGTGTTTGACAGATGTTTTTATCACAGACAGAAATATAATTGCAAATATATGAGTAACAAAAGCTTATATTGACAGTTAGAATGAGTTAATGCAGCAAGTCAATATTTGCAGTGTTGACCCTTCTTCTTCAGGACCTCTGCAATTCTCCTGGCATGCTCTCAATCAACTTCTGGACCAAATCCTGACTGATAGCAGTCCATTCTTGCACAATCAATGCTTTCATTTTGTCAGAATTTTTAGGTTTTTGTTTGTCCACCCGTCTCTTGATGATTGACCACAAGTTCTCAATGGGATTAAGATCTGGGGAGTTTCCAGGCCATGGACCCAAAATCTCTATGTTTTGTTACCTGAGCCATTTAGTTATCACCTTTGCTTTATGGCAAGGTGCTCCATCATGCTGGAAAAGGCATTGTTGATCGCCAAACTGCTCTTGGAGGGTTGGGAGAAGTTGCTCTTGGAGGACATTCTGGTACCATTCTTTATTCATGGCTGTGTTTTTAGGCAAGACTGTGAGAGAGCCAATTCCCTTGGCTGAGAAGCAACCCCACACATGAATGGTTTCAGGATGCTTAACAGTTGGCATGAGACAAGACTGGTGATAGCGCTCACCTTGTCTTCTCCGAATGAGGCGTTTTCCTGATGTCCCAAACAATCGATTCATCAGAGAAAATAACTTTACCCCAGTCCTCAGCAGTCCACTGCCTGTACCTTTTGTAGAATATCAGTCTGTCCATGATGTTTTTTCTGGAGAGAAGTGGCTTCTTTGCTGCCCTCCTTGAGACCAGGCCTTGCTCCAAGAGTCTCCGCCTCACAGTGCGTGCACCCACACCTGCCTGCTGCCATTCCTGAGCAAGCTCTGCACTGCTGGTAGCCCGATCCCACAGCTGAAACACTTTTAAGACATGGTCCGGGCGCTTGCTGGTCTTTCTTGGGCGCCCTGGAGCCTTTTTGGCAACAATGGAACCTCTCTCCTTGAAGTTCTTGATGATGCGATAGATTGTTGACTGAGGTGCAATCTTTCTAGCTGCGATACTCTTCCCTGTTAGGCCATTTTTGTGCATTGCAATGATGACTGCACGTGTTTCTTTAGAGATAACCATGGTTAACAGAAGAGAAACAGTGATGCCAAGCACCAGCCTACTTTTAAAGTGTCCAGTGGTGTCATTAGAAAAAGTGAAGCAGTAGACTTTGTAAAAATTAATATTTGTGTCATTCTCAAAACTTTTGTCCATGACTGTACACTGCTCAAAAAAAAATAAAGGAAACACTCAAAATACACATCCTAGCTCTAAATGACTTAAATATTCTCATTGAATACTTTGTTATGTACAAAGTTGAATGTGCTGTCAACCTAATCACACAAAAATCATCAAAAGAAATCAAATTTTTGAACCAATGGAGGCCTGGATTTGGAGAGACCCCCAAATGAAAGTGGAAACAAGTCAAAATGAAAATCAAAACAAGACAAAATTAAAGTGGAAACAAGTCAAATTGATGCTCAGTATTGTGTGTGGCCTCCACATGCCTGTATGACCTCCCTACAACGCCTGGGCATGCTCCTGGTGAGGTTACAGATGTTCTCCTGAGGGATCTCCTCCCAGACCTGGACTAAAGCATCTGTCAACTCCTGGAAGTCTGTGGTGCAACGTGAAGTTGCTGGATAGAGCGAGACATGCTGTCCCAGATGTGCTCCATCGGATTCAGGTCTGGGGAACGGGCAGGCCAGTCCATAGCTTTAATGCCTTCATCTTGAAGGAACTGCTGACACACTCCAGCCACATGAGGTCTGGCATTGTCCTGCATTAGGAGGAACCCAGGGCCAACCGCACCAGCATATGGTCTCACAATGGGTCTGAGGATCTCATCTCGGTACCTAATGGCAGTCAGGCTACCTCTGGTGAGCACATGGAGGGTTGTGTGGCCCTCCAAAGAAATGCCACTCCACACCATTACCGACCCACTGCCAAAGCGGTCATGCTGAAGGGCGTTAAAGCTATGGACTGGACTGCCCGTTCCCCAGACCTGAATCCGATTGAGCACATCTGGGACAGCATGTCTCGCTCCATCGAGCAACGTCATGTTGCACCACAGATTGTCCAGGAGTTGACGGATGCTTTAGTCCAGGTCTGGGAGGAGATCTCTCTGGAGAACATCCGCAACCTCATCAGGAGCATGCCCAGGCGTTGTAGGGAGGTCATACAGGCACGTGGAGGCCACACACAATACTGAGCATCATTTTGACTTGTTTCCACTTTAATTTTGTCTTGTTTTGATTTTGTGAGATTGACACAGTACAGGGCACTTCACTGCACTCTCCAACATCACAATGTTTCAAATTAAGAAGATCTGCTGCATCGGTGCTGGATATGTTGGCGGTCCAACCTGTAGTGTCATCGCTCACATGTGCCCCGATATCAGGGTGACGGTGGTGGATGTAAACGAGGTGCGGATAAATGCCTGGAATTCAGACACCCTCCCTATATATGAGCCTGGACTGAAAGAAGTGGTTGAATCCTGCCGAGGGAAAAACCTGTTTTACTCCACTGACATTGATGCAGCCATCCAAGAGGCTGATCTTGTGTTCATTTCTGTTAACACCCCAACGAAAACCTACGGTATGGGAAAAGGCCGAGCTGCAGATCTCAAATACATTGAAGCTTGTGCCCGAAGGATTGTTCAGAACTCAAATGGGTACAAAATTGTGACGGAAAAGAGCACGGTGCCTGTGAGAGCTGCCGAGAGCATTCGTCGGATCTTTGATGCCAACACAAAACCCAATCTCAACCTCCAGGTGCTGTCTAATCCAGAGTTCCTTGCGGAAGGAACGGCCATCAAAGATCTTAAAAACCCTGACCGGGTCCTGATTGGAGGAGATGAAACCCCTGAAGGACAGAGAGCGGTGCTTGCCCTGTGTGCTGTATATGAAAACTGGGTCCCTTCGGAGAAGATTATCACCACCAACACTTGGTCCTCTGAGCTTTCTAAACTGGCCGCTAATGCGTTCCTCGCCCAGAGGATCAGCAGTATTAACTCTATCAGTGCCTTGTGTGAAGCGACTGGTGCAGATGTAGAAGAAGTGGCTAGGGCTATTGGGATGGACCAAAGAATTGGAAATAAATTCCTTAAAGCCAGTGTTGGTTTTGGTGGTAGCTGCTTCCAGAAAGATGTACTTAATTTAGTTTATTTGTGTGAAGTTTTAAATCTGCACGAAGTTGCAAAATACTGGCAGCAGGTGATTGACATGAATGACTACCAGAGGCGGAGGTTTACCTCTAGGATCATCGATTGCCTCTTCAACACCGTAACTGACAAAAAATTGCTGTGTTAGGGTTTGCCTTCAAGAAGGACACAGGTGACACAAGAGAATCCTCCAGTATCTACATCAGCAAGTACCTTATGGATGAAGGGCCGAGCTGCACATATTCGATCCCAAAGTACCAAAGGAACAAATCGTCATGGACTTATCCCAGCCCGGAGTGACTGCTGACGACAGAGTGGAGAAGCTGGTCCATATCTCCCCAGATCCATATGAGGCCTGTGAGGGAGCGCACGCCATAGTTATCTGCACAGAGTGGGACATGTTTAAGGAACTGGATTTCCAACGCATCCATTCCAAGATGTTAAAGCCTGCGTTCATATTTGATGGCCGCCGGGTCCTGGACGACCTTCATGGGAGCTGCAGAACATTGGCTTTCAGGTTGAGACCATCGGGAAAAAGGTGGCTTCCAAGAGGATCCCTTTTACACCAACAGCTGACATGCCCAAGATCAGCCTCGGAGATGTGCCCCTCAAGAAGGCCAGAGTATAAAAGCTACTTCCCTCACTCCCTCAAGATGGCTGGACCACCATTGTATATACACACCTGTGCTTTGTATCTCCCCCACCTCATTGTAGATTGTAAGCTCTCACCAGCAGGGTCGTCTTATTTTGCTTTAATTATTGTTTTGTTAACACTGTTACTTATGACTTGTGTTTTGAAACTGTTAAAATGTAAAGCGCTGCGGAATATGATGGCGCTATATAAATAAAGATTATTATTATTATTATTATTATTTTCATTTTGACTTGTTTCCACTTTCATTTTAAGGGTCTCTCCAAATCCAGGCCTCCATTGGTTCAAAAATTTGATTTCCATTGATGATTTTTGTGTGATTATGTTGACAGCACATTCAACTTTGTATACAACAAAGTATTCAATGAGAATATTTAAGTCATTTAGATCTAGGATGTGTTATTTGAGTGTTTCCTTTATTTTTTTGAGCAGTGTATATATCTCTTTATATTTCATAGAGAGATAGATAGCAGAATAGCCGGTAATTCATTTGTCAGCTTCTGTAAAATCATTGCAGAAGCTGACAGGATAGGACACAGAGTTTACATACAGTAAACCCATGCAGAACAGTTAGTTTTGTAGATGTCAGTGACTAATACTGTTAGCAGTCTATGTGTGTAAAATTTGGAACCTATATATTTAATAAAAGAATGTTTGCACGGAAAAAAATGCCGTGGGCTCCTGCGCAATTTTCTGCGCCAGAGGGGGAAAGCCAGTGACTGAGGGCAGATATTAATAGCCTAGAAAGGGACCATGGTTATTGCCCCCCCTGGCTAAAAACATCTGCCCCCAACCACCCCAGAAAAGGTGCATCTGTAAGATGCGCCTATTTCGGCACTTAGCCTCTCTCTTCCAACTGCCATGTAGTGGTGGCATATGGGGTAATAAATGGGTTAATATCACCTTTGTATTGTAAGGTGACATTAAGCCTGGCTTAGTAATGGAGAGGTGTCAATAAGACACCTATCCATCACTAATCCTAAAGTTTGAAAAGGGTTAAATAAACACACACACACATGAACTGTCATTTTCCCATGCTGCAGAGTTCACCGCGAACCAGGCTGCGAGGCTGCGCAACATAAGTGACGTCAGTGCTAGTCACTGATACTGCTGCTGGCAGCTTATCATTCATTCATCAGTGGTTTACAGCCGGTGCGGTCGCATTAGCACCGCTCCCGGAGGTAAACTATATACAGTGCCTTGCGAAAGTATTCGGCTCCCTGGAACTTTTCAACCTTTTCACACATACCATGCTTCAAACATAAAGATACCAACTGTAGATTTTTGGTGAAGAATCAACAACAAGTGGGACACAATTGTGAAGTTGAACGAAGTTTATTGGTTATTTTAAATTTTTGGGGAAATACAAAAACTGAAAGTGAGGCATGCAATATTATTTGGCCCCTTTAACTTAATTCTTTGTTGTGCCACCTTTTGCTGCGATTACAGCTGCAAGTCACTTGGGGTATGTCTCTATCAGTTTTGTACATCGAGAGACTGAAATTCTTGCCCATTCTCCCTTGGCAAACAGCTCGAGCTCAGTGAGGTTGGATGGAGAGCGTTTGTGAACAGCAGCTTTCAGCTCTTTCCACAGATTCTTGATTGGATTCAGGTCTGGACTTTGACTTGGTCATTCTAACACCTGGATACATTTATTTGTGAACCATTCCATTGTAGATTTTGCTTTATGTTTGGGATCATTGTCTTGTTGGAAGGCTAATCTCTGTCCCAGTCTCAGGTCTTTTGCAGACTCCAACAGGTTTTCTTCAAGAATGGTCCTGCATTTGGCTCCATCCATCTTCCCATCAATTTTAACCATCTTCTCTGTCCCTGCAGAAGAAAACCAGGCCCAAACCAAGATGCTGCCACCATCATGTTTGACAGTGGGGATGGTGTGTTCAGGGTGATGAGATCTGTGGCCTTTACGCCAAACATATCGTTTGGCATTGTTGCCAAAAAGTTCGATTTTGGTTTCATCTGACCAGTGCACCTTCTTCCACATGTTTGTCGTGTCTCCCAGGTGGCTTGTTGCAATCTTTAAATGACACTTTTTATGGATATCTTTGAGAAATGGCTTTCTTCTTGCCACTCTTCCATGAAGGCCAGATTTGTGCAGTGTACGACTGATTGTTATCTTATGGACAGACTGTCCCACCTCAGCTGTAGATCTCTGCAGTTCATCCAGAGTGATCATGGGCCTCTTGGCTGCATCTCTGATCAGTCGTCTCCTTGTTTGAGATGAAAGTTTAGAGAGATGCTAGATTTGCAGTGGTATGATACTCCTTCCATTTCAATATGATCGCTTGCACAGTGCTCCTTGGGATGTTTTAAGTTTTGGAAATCATTTTGTATCTAAATCCGGCTTTAAACTTCTCCACAACATTATCACGGACCTGCCTGTTGTGTTCCTTGGTCTTCATGATGTTCTCAGTGCTTCAAAAAGAACCCTGAGACTATCACAGAGCAGGTGCATTTATACAGAGACTTGATTACACACAGGTGGATTATATTTAGCATCATTAGTCATTTAGGACAACATTGGATCATTCAGAGATCCACAATGAACTTCTGGAGTGAGTTTGCTGCACTGAAAGTAAAGGGGCCAAATAATATTGCACCCCGCACTTTTCAGTTTTTGTATTTCCACAAAAATGTAAAATAACCAATAAATTTTGTTCAACTTCACAATTGTGTCCCACTTGTTGATTCTTCACCAAAAATTTACATTTGGTATCTTTATGTTTGAAGCATGATATGTGGGAAAAGGTTGAAAATTTCCAGTGAGCCGAATACTTTCGCAAGGCACTGTATCCCTTAGATATGGATTACAGCGTAGGGCAGATCGCCGGACAGGTATGGTATATTGTTATTTTTTTATTTTTTCTTTATTACAGGAGATCGAGGGCATTGTTTGGATTAGCAGATGAATAAAGATGGCAAAACTGTGTGGTCTTTCATTTCAGTTAAGGGTATGCCACACTAAACAATATCGCTAACGGGATCGCTAAAAAACGTCACTATTTAGCGATCCCGTTAGCGATATTGTTCAGTGCGGCAGCTTCCAGCGACGAGCTTCCTGCTGTGATCTCGCTCGTCGCTGGAATCGCTCCGGACCCTATTTCATCGCTGGCGCTCCCGCTGGGTAAGTATCTTATCGCTGTGTGGCACCTTTTCTTAGCGATTTAGCGGTACTTTTGTACCGCTAAAGTCGTTAAGAAGATCGCTAACGGCGATAGCGTCGTTAACTATATCGCTAAATGCGGCAGCATTTAGCGATATAGAAACAATCCCGCTAGCGATCTCATTAGTATGCAACGCTAACGAGATCGCTAGCGGGATTGTTTAGTGTGGCAGTACCTTTAAAATACTTTTATTCTATCTGTGTGTGTTTATCTAACCCTTTACAAACTTTAGGATTAGTGATGTATAGATGTCTTATTGACATCTCTCCATTACTAAGCCAGGCTTAATGTCACCTTACAATACAAAGGTGACATTAACCCCTTATTACCCCATATGCCACTGCTACAAGGCAGTGGGAAGAGAGAGCTAAGTGCTGGAGTTGGCACCTTTTCTGGGTGGCTGGGGGCAGATGTTTTTAGCCAGGGGGGCCAATAACCATGGTTCCTTTCAAGGCTATTAAGATCTGCCCTCAGTCACTGGCTTTTCCTCTCTGGCGCAGAAAATTGCACTGGAGCCCACGCCATTTTTTTCCATGAAAACATTCTTTTATTAAATACAAACAGGTCCCAAATTTTACACACACAGACTACTAACTGTATTAGTCACTGACATCTATAAATCTAACTGTTCTGCATAGGTTTACTGTATGTAAACCATGTCACCTATTCTTTCGGCTTCTGCAATAATTTTACAGAATCCGACAAATGAATAAACGGTTAGTCTGCTATCTATTTCTCTATTAAATATAAAAATATACAGTACAGACCAAAAGTTTGGACATACCTTCTCATTTAAAGATTTTTCTGTATTGTCATGACTATGAAAATTGTAAATTCACACTGAAGGCATCAAAACTATGAATTAACACATGTGAAATTATACACTTAACAAAAAAGTGTGTAACAACTGAAATTATGTCTTATATTTTAGGTTCTTCAAAGTAGCCACCTTTTGCTTTGATGACTGCTTTGCACACTCTTGGCATTCTCTTCATGAGCTTCAAGAGGTAGTCACCGGGAATGTTTTTCACTTCACAGGTGTGCCCTGTCGGGTTTAATAAGTGGGATTTCTGGCCTTATAAATGGGGTTGAGACCATCAGTTGTGTTAAGCAGAAGTCTGTTGGATACACAGCTGATAGTCCTACTGAATAGACTGGTGGAATTTGTATTCTGGCAAGAAAAAAGCAGCTAAGTAAAGAAAACCGAATGGCCATCATTACTTTAAGAAATGAAGGTCAGTGAGTCCAAAAAATTGGGAAAACTTTGAAAGTGTCCCCAAGTGCAGTTGCAAAAACCATCAAAACCATCAAGAAACTGGCTCACATGAGGACCGCCCCAGGAAAGGAAGACCAAGAGTCACCTCTGCTTCTGAGGATAAGTTTATCCGAGTCACCAGCCTCAGAAATCGCAGGTTTACAGCAGCTCAGATTAGAGACCAGGTCAATACCACACAGAGTTCTAGCAGCAGACACAGCTCTACAACAACTGTTAAGAGGAGACTTTGTGCAGCAGGCCTTCATGGTAAAATAGCTGCTAGGAAACAACTGCTAAGGACAGGCAACAAGCAGAAGAGACTTGTTTTGGCTAAAGAACACAAGGAATGGACATTAGACCAGTGGAAATCTGTGCTTTGGTCTGATGAGTCCAAATTTGAGATCTTTGGTTGCAACCACCGTGTCTTTGTGCGACGCAGAAAAGGTGAACGGATGGTCTCTACATGCCTGGTTCCCACCGTGAAGCATGGAGGAGGAGGTGTGATGGTGTGGGGGTGCTTTGCTGGTGACACTGTTGGGGATTTATTCAAAATTGAAGGCATACTGAACCAGCATGGCTACCACAGCATCTTGCAGCGCCATGCTATTCCATCCGGTTTGCGTTTAGTTGGACCATCATTTATTTTTCAACAGGACAATGACCCCAAACACACCTCCAGGCTGTGTAAGGGCTATTTGACCAAGAAGGAGAGTGATGGGGTGCTACGCCAGATGACCTGGCCTCCACAGTCACCAGACCTGAACCCAATCGAGATGGTTTGGGGTGAGCTGGACCGCAGAGTGAAGGCAAAAGGGCCAACAAGTGCTAAGCATCTCTGGGAACTCCTTCAAGATTGTTGGAAGACAATTTCCGGTGAGAATGCCAAGAGTGTGCAAAGCAGTCATCAAAGAAAAAGGTGGCTACTTTGAAGAACCTAGAATGTAAGACATAATTTCAGTTGTTACACACTTTTTTGTTAAGTATATAATTCCACATGTGTTAATTCATAGTTTTGATGCCTTCAGTGTGAATTTACAATTTTCATAGTCATGACAATACAGAAAAATCTTTAAATGAGAAGGTGTGTCCAAACTTTTGGTCTGTACTGTATATATATATATATATATATATATATATATATTATATATGTGTCACTGACATATATATATATATATATATATATACACAGATATATATATATATAATATATATATATATATATATATATATACAGTACAGACCAAAAGTTTGGACACACCTTCTCATTCAAAGATTTTTCTGTATACTTAACAAAAAAGTGTGATACAACTGAAATATGTCTTATATTCTAGGTTCTTCAAAGTAGCCACCTTTTGCTTTGATGAATGCTTTGCACACTCTTGGCATTCTCCTGATGAGCTTCAAGAGGTAGTCACCGGAAATGGAATTCCAACAGTCTTGAAGCAGTTCCCAGAGATGCTTAGCACTTGTTGGCCCTTTTGCCTTCACTCTGCTGTCCAGCTCACTCACACCATCTCGATTGGGTTCAGGTCTGGTGACTGTGGAGGCCAGGTCATCTGCCGTAGCACCCCATCACTCTCCTTCTTGGTCAAATAGCCCTTGGGGTCATTGTCCTGTTGAAAAATAAATGATGGTCCAACTAAACACAAACCGGATGGAATAGCATGCCTCTGCAAGATGCTGTGGTAGCCATGCTAGTTCAGTATGCCTTCAATTTTGAATAAATCCCCAACAGTGTCACCAGCAAAGCACCCCCACACCATCACATCTCCTCCTCTATGCTTCACGGTGGGAGCCAGGCATGTAGAGTCCATCCGTTCACCTTTTCTGCGTCGCACAAAGACACGGTGGTTGGAACTAAAGATCTCAAATTTGGACTCATCAGACCAAGGCACAGATTTCCACTGGTCTAATGTCCATTCCTTGTGTTCTTTAGCCCAAACAAGTCTCTTCTGCTTGTTGCCTGTCCTTAGCAGTGGTTTCCTAGCAGCTATTTTACCATTAAGGCCTGCTGCACAAAGTCTCCTCTTAACAGTTGTTGTAGAGCTGTGTCTGCTGCTAGAACTCTGTGTGGCATTGACTTGGTCTCTAATCTGAGCTGCTGTAAACCTGCGATTTCTGAGGCTGGTGACTCGGATAAACTTATCCTCAGAAGCAGAGGTGACTCTTGGTCTTCCTTTCCTGGGGCGGTCCTCATGTGAGCCAGTTTCTTTGTAGCGCTTGATGGTTTTTGCAACTGCACTTGGGGACACTTTCAAAGTTTTCCCAATTTTTTGGACTCACTGACCTTCATTTCCTAAAGTAATGATGGCCACTCAGTTTTCTTTACTTAGCTGCTTTTTTCTTGCCATAATACACATTCTAACAGTCTATTCAGTAGGACTATCAGCTGTGTATCCACCAGACTTCTACACAACACAACTGATGGCCCCAACCCCATTTATAGGGCAAGAAATCACACTCATTTAACCTGACAGTGCACACCTGTGAAGTGAAAACCATTTACTGTGACTACCTCTTGAAGCTCATCAAGAGAATGCCAAGAGTGTGCAAAGCAGTAATCAAAGCAAAAGGTGACTACTTTGAAGAACCTAGAATATAAGACATATTTTCAGTTGTTTCACACTTTTTTGTTAAGTATATAACTCCACATGTGTTAATTCATAGTTTTGATGCCTTCAGTGTGAATGTACAATTTTCATAGTCATGAAAATACAGAAAAATCTTTGAATGAGAAGGTGTGTCCAAACTTTTGGTCTGTACTGTATATATATATATATATATACACACACCTATACTATGTGTATATATCTATTCTATCTATTCTATTGTAAGCTGTCATTGTGATTTTACTATACACAGCACATGAATTGCCGCATTTCAAAGGACCCCGGTGCGTATTTTTCACAAGTCACACTGATGGTCTGTGTGGTGTGCGAGTTTTTCTTGCACCCATAGACTTGCAATGGTGATTCTCGGCCGATATACACTGCAAATTGCAGCATGCTGCGATTTCTCTCGCACGTATAATACGGCCGAGAAAAAAAAACGGTGATGGGAGCTGCCCATAGATTAACATTGATCCGAGTGCTATGCGATTTTATCTCGCATAGCACTCGTCCATATTTCTCTCTAGTGTGACTCCGGCCTTAAGATCATGTTAAATAGTAGTCAGTACACAGCTGCTATCATTTACAGTGATTCTGATTAACCCCATATAAATTTTAGTTGTTCTAGTAGGATTTTACTGACATTTTCTTAGCTGCATTTCACAGCAAAAGCCATGGTCTGCCATAAGCTTACAACAAAGCAAAGGGATTAGATTGTTGAAAGTTATCAGTCAGGAGGAGGGTGCAACAAAAATTTCAAGACATTAGATAGAATAGAATATTCTATATTAAATTTGGCACAATAGTGACCTAGAACTGGACGTCCCTCAAAATATTTATAAAACACAAGAAGAAAATTGGTCCAGGATGCTGCCAAAATACCTACAGCAACATAAAAGCAGCTGCAGCAATTTCTAGTAAGTACTGATTGTATAATACATGTGAAACCAATCCCCTGTATCCCCTGTATTCTACATGTATCTGGCCCGTGGAGTAGTGTGGCAAGACAGAAGTCTTTACATACAAAAAAAAGTTCAAACCCAGCTGTTTTGTCAAAATATTCATCAAGTGTGCCAAAAGCAAGTGGGAATACATGTCATGGATTAATGAGGCCAATGTTGAACCTTTTGTCCAAAATTCCAAACTTGAATTTGATGGCAAAGCAAACATTTCATTTTGAAAAAGAATACCATAAATAGCATACCATAGTGAAGCATGGTGGAGGTAGCATTATGCCTTGGGGCTGTTTTTCTTTAGTCAAGATGGAATGAATTATTCTTATAACAACAAGAAAAAGTATCATGTCAATCCTTTAGCACATTTTCTATTAGTAACATGCAACAAAATGCACATTTTGCCAAAAAAACACACACTATTAATACACTCATATTTAAAAATGCTTCAAAAACCATGCTGAAACGCAGGTCAAAATCAGCATCAAAAACGAATTGCTCTTATAAAACCATGCCAGAAAACATATAATTTTAATAGAGGTTTGTAGATGTGAATTTATCAGTCAGGAAAATATCCATCGAAAAATTCCATATGAACATATTCTAAAAGTTTTGTAAGTTATTCTCCCCATCTGCCCTCACTGACAGAGCTGGTCAGGACTAGAGTTGAGCGAATTTGTTCGGATTTGGTTCCGAATACGATTGGAATCAAATATTGTTTTTGCAATATTCGTCAAACACAGCCGAACGTCTTTAGAGCAAGACATACATTCAGCACGAATAGTGTTTGAATATGGCCCGAATATGTCAAAATCATATTCGGGGCCAAAATCCAAACAAATTTGCTAATCTCTAGTCGGTACTAAGCATTTCTTACAGTATTATACGCCGTATAAACACTTTGTCAGTTGCATTACACTAGAGCAGTGTTACATACAAACTTAACTCTCTCCTGTGCTTAGACCTGACAAGAACAGATCTGCTCCTCTTTCTGCAACCAGGGGACCTTCCCCTGAACTAATTGAAAGCACCTGATTGGTCAAAGTAAGAAACTATCTCAAGTTAAACAGTATCAGGTTCTGCTTTAGAACCAATTGAGCGGTTCCGTTTGTAAAGAGGGCATGCCCACCACTTCCTTAGCGTCTTCCAGTGTTAACCAACTGCTCACATACAGTGCAGTGCTGCTGGAGGAGAGTCTTAAAAAGGTAGGTTTTTTGTTATTCTTGAACTAATTGCACCCCTAACATATAAACCTGGAGGCTACCCATGTCAACTGCCTACTCTCACCTACCTCTTCTCTGGCCCTGGTCCCAACAGAGTAAATTGTGATTGTTGCAGACAATAGAGAATGGGAAAAGGAGGCTTCACCTTTGAACTGAGCAAAAACCAAAAACCTGAATCAGACTGAAGGCTGGAATAAATGCAAAGTGTATGAGCATGTTCACACTGTGGCAATTTCACATGAAGATCCATTTTATGAGCTAACTATTCTATCTGCATAGCTTCCCATTGATGGGTGCCTTATTCGGGGCTCTATCCTGCTCTACCCTTATTCACACCGTCGTCTGACACATAGTAAGGTTTTAATACAACTCAGGTTAGGACTAGTGTTGAGCGATATTGCTCGATATCTAAAAATATCGTATCGAAATTGTATCGCCGATAGCACTAAATATCGTCGATATTCGATTTCGATAGCGGAAGTCCCATGTAAGTCTATGGGAACAAAATATCGCAACAAAAAAAACCCTTTCTTACGCTGTAAACACAAAATATACACACATAGAATACATATATATATATATATATATACATGTCATTGTAACATATATATACATATATTTATAGTTTATACACTTCTACATAGTAAAATAGACTCTGATTCAATTGCCGGGTAAAGCCGTGACATACCCCATAGAAGTCGACGGGCTCGGTGCCGAGTACCCCCAAAACCTCTGGCTCTGTGCGACTCAACTTGGGCGTCACGAACAGGATTCTGTAGCTCGCTATAAGCGAGTCCTGTGTGCCTGAATTGAACTGGTTTTGTGCTTGAGAATTGCTAAAATCATCAGAGAATGTATTTGCCATTTTTCCGCCATATCTGCATCACGACGAGGCACTGGTGAAGAAGAAGGGCGTGCTCTTCATGGGTGTACTGTACACTCACTCAGTGACGCGAAAACGATGGCTCTAAATGGTACTGCAATGTAAGATCGTGCCCCACAGCTCTTCAGTTCCGCCTCCTCATCCTCCTCAGTGTGCGGAAACTAACACGAAGGTCCCGCCTCCCTACAAAAGAGGGGCCCTCTCCAGATGCTAATGACACATGTGACTTGGCAGAGATGGCTAATGGACACGAGCAGAAGTGTGAAGGGATGGAGCAGTCAGAGCTCTCCCCCCACGGAAGCGACCCGATCGCCACGGAACCACCGTTGGGCACCCGGCCTGGAAACCCTCCTACGCTGCAAGAAGGATACCCTAAGAGGCCTGGCCCGGCACCGGGAGGAGGTCGCCAGGATGGAAGCGAGCTGGCGTGCCCTAAAACTAAACTTGGAGCGGCGCCAATCCCTCTTACCTGAAGTGTCTGTACCGGAAGGTGAGGCACCCGTTCTAGTAGAGGAGTCCTTGCAATGTGATCCGGTTGACGTTGTCGCAGTGGAGGCACCCGTTCCTGCAAAAACCGCAGCACCATCAGCACCCCAGATCCCGCTGTCTGCCCCCGTCGCTGAGACAGAAGAAGCGACACCCGTCCTCATGGAGGAGGCCGCGCAGGCACCAGAGCACTACCTGCCTGTACCGGAGCCCCGACTGTCATCTGATTTAGAGCCGTCTGCTTCCTCCGCAGGGGAGCGCCGCCAGGACTGGGGGGCGCCAGGAGAGCTGCCGCAAACCGGATACTGTAAGCTGCAGTGGAGTGGTGGAGACATGGAGCAACTGGTGGAGGAGAATTACAACCGCGTCAGGAGGAAGAGTGGAGACGTTGGGAGCGGGAAGCAGAGCGACAAAGGGAGCAGCGAGAAACCCTAAAACTTCGGCAACGTAACCTGGAGAAGGACCGGGCAGATAAGGACCGGATGAGAAAGGATAAAGGAACCCTGTGTGAGCCGCGGCGTAAGGGTGCAGTACGGAGCTTTAAATTGAAAGGTGGTTGGGGCTTCATCAAGGAGCCTGGACTTTATTTAGAAGTCTTTGTGAACTGGCGGGACGTGGAGGCTCACCTCCCAGAAGGACACCCGGGGAGGGACCTGTTGCCAGGAGACTTGGTGACTTACACCCGACACTGGGGTTACAATGGATGGTACGCCCTAAATGTTACCAGGTGCGACCCCTACTCCCCAGTGTGTCAGGAACCTGTGAGACCCTCGGAGCCTTCAGCCTCCCACATCCAGGCCTCTGCAAAAGTGCCCACCCCACGCCGTAAATCTCCCAAGCCTCCCTCAGTGGTCTCCTCAGCAGCCCCAGCTATGGACATGATAAGTATAGCTGGCCCGTACCCGGTGCCTGTTAGGCCCCCTGGGGTTCGTTCAGTCTGGGACATAGGGCTCCAGACCCGGAGGGAGATGAAAGAGGTGGCCACACAGACCCAGATAGCGGGTCACGACTTGACTGTACAGGCCACACGACGTCATCAGGTCCTGGTGGTCCTTGGTGCCTCGGATGTTTGGCAAGCATCAGAAGAGTACCAGGTGGTACCTGGAACACCCCTGCCAAAGAAGTATAAATAACCCGGACAGGGTCCCTGTATGTAGGTGAATGTTTATAAAAAAGTTTTTTAATTTAATAAAAAAAAACAAAACACAGTTTTCATTACTTTTATTACAGTCTCATCCTGCGACGCCATCGATCTCCTGTAAAAAAATGAAAAATAAAGTATACCACCTGACCGACGCAGTCCATAGTAACGAGTGTCCCACGACGATCCAGCTCTGCTACATCAGAATCCCGGCGCAGCACAGCTGATTACCTGCTTCCCCGGCGGTGACGTCATCGGACTGCTTTACGGCCGGGATTACCCTGCAGTCACTGCAGTTATTGCGAAAAACTGCATGTGACCGCCAGGGAGAAGATAATGGCGGCCATCAAGCAGTCCAGGACGTGACCACCGGAGATCTTCTGCCAGGTAAGTGCCGCTGACTCCTGACAGACCCGACCGACGGACACTCACAGTGACAGTGACAAATCCGATTCCGGTATTCGATAAGACGAAAATATCGAAACGAATTATCGAAAGGCCGATAGAGCTAATATCGGCCGATAGCCGATATTTGCATTATCGTATCGCTCAACACTAGTTACGACCATCCCGTTGAGTACACCGTGGGATGGCTTTTATTGATTTTTTAATTAAAATAGCTTTAACTAAGCACCCTATGTTATTTATATGACCCATTCTATTTACTTATTTACTTGCTGTAAGGACTATGTTCTTTTTTCTTGTTTGTTTATTTTACCCATGACCTCAGACTTGACATAAGTTTAGAGGGTTTTTTGTAAGGCATTAGGTTTTATAACAATTTTCAGTTCATAAGTATACAAGCAAAATAATGCACCAGCACTGTGTAAGTGCTATTATGTATGTAAACATTGAACATGTGAAATTCAAACTACATTACTGTTATATAGACTATAGAGTACTTATAAAATGACAGTACTTACAAACTGGCCAATTTATGTGTGCCCATTAGCCACAACATGGTAGCTGTTCTCTGGAGGAACCTTAACCATTTTTATTGGACATGCCTCTTGCAGGCAAAAAGTCAACTCATATAAATAGCAAGTAGGACTCTGCCCTAATAAAAAATAGTTTTAAAAGAGAACCTGTCACAAAAATTTGTATTCATTATTTTAAAAGCTGATGTAATATTATTAATGATTTCACAACAAACTCATAAGCAAAGGATATACCAAACCTGAGAAAAACTCCTCTCAATGGAAATGGATGGAAAAAGTGCTGAATGGAAGATGGACAGCATGGGAAAGACCCCTGGAAGCATCTCTGACTTGCAGATCGCTGCTGCTCCACTTTAAAGACTGAGAATAAAACATTCAAAATCGAAGAGACATTGGAGTTTACAGGAAAAAACGTTAAACATGGTTTCCTGTATAATGACTTGTACATAAGGCAAAATTTTAAAAGGATTAAAAAAATAACAATTTAAGTAAACCATAATTGATTTTTTTTACTAAACATTAGAAATGTCACTACAATTTATGAAGGAGGCAAGAAGTGCCAAAAATTAGGGATTCAGAGGGACCGAGGGCCTCATATACATTCTGTTCAAATTGTCATTAAATTGGCCCAAGCTTTCCACAGTGTATCCCTGCTTTTTGTTCTCTGCCTCAAGAAGAAGAGAAGCAAAGTTCTGCTTGCAGTGTGGATCTAGCAGGGTGAACAACCAGTACTCTTTTTTGGCCAAGATGAATGTAACGCTAGGGTCACTGGAAAGGCAGCGGTACATAAAGTGTGCCATATGTGCCAAGGTCTTTACAGCCAACACTTCCCTGTCTCCACCATGATGACTACTCTCTATCTCCACCTCCTCCATCTCTTCCTTCTCATTCCCCTCCTCAACCCATACATGTAGGAGAGTCGGGATGAAGCTTGTGTGGTTACTAGTCTCTTTTGCGCTATCAGCCAGATCCTGTTCCTCCTCCTCTTCCTCAGCCTCCATGTCCTCATTGTTACCCAATCTGTGTGTGAGCAGATGAGATGAGGCTGGACTGGGTAGTACCTCCCTGTCTCATGTCTACCTCCGTTTCCACCTAATCTACATGCAAAGCTTCATGTTTGTCATCAGCAACTGTTTAAGTAGGCTCAAAAGCAGAATTGCTGCGCTGATGATAGTATCATTGCAGCTCACCATCTCTGTGGAGTCCTCAAACTCTTGAAGAACCACACAAATGTCAGATATCCATGCCCACTCTTCAGTTGTTATTTGTGGAGACTGACCAGAAAACCAACGAGCGTGTTGGAGCTGGTATTCCACAATTGGCCTCTGTTGATCACAAAGCCTTGCCAGCATGTGCAGTGTGGAGTTCCAATGTCAAAGAAATAGTAGGAACCCCAATTAAATATATAATCGCCAGTGGCCGCTGTCCCCGAATCCCATAAGGCACCGTGGCCACGAACTGCGCCTGCGCAAGTGACATTCACGTCACCACTATTCCAGTGAATGTGCAGTAACAGCCACAACTGTGCGCTCTACCCGCGCATGGGCGATAACGACTGTGCGGGGGTCGGCGGGGCTGTCCGGGGGATCTGCGGTGCTGTCCGGTGGGGCTGTGGAGCTGTGTGGGGGTCTGCCGGGGCTGTGCGGAGGTCTGCCGGGGCTATGCGGGGCTGGAAGGAACATCCTCATTCAGACATCTATGTAACATGGTTTATATGGACTACGATGCACGAACTGGCTGCCGGCCTATTGTCATGTATTTGACAGCCTCATATATTCATTCCTATGATGTCACGTTCAGGTCTGGAGACTCATACCCATTCTGTGCATCTTGGTACATACATGGACCACATTGCACAGATGTCTGAATGAGGCTTAGAGTGATTTTTTGGGCTTCTTTATAGTTGTAAACTGCACAGTAAAATAATGGCTAAATATACTGTATACTGGAAATATCACTTGCAAGATAATTATGCCCCCGTCATTTTCTGCAGACACTCACTTAGAATACCAATGTTATCTTCTTGAATATGTCACATAATGTTCTTGGCAGTAAAATAAAACTGTTCTTCAACCACAAGGAATTAAATGATCCACAAAACTGACAAGTGTGTTTAATAGCCAAAAGCCATATCATTAACTTTGAATTTTCTGAAGCATAATTCTAATCATGAATGGAATCATGAATCTGATTTAACCCATTAATACCAATGTGCAGGGAGGATTAAGCCCTGGACAGTTTAGAAGGTTTAACACCCCCCACCAACACCAGATATATCACATGACATGTCGCATGATTCACTTGATACATTATTATTATTATTTATTTATATAGCATCATTGATTCCTTGGTGCTGTACATATGTGTGGGGGATATAGGACAGTAAATGATAATGAATAAAGGGTGTTGGGTTGGGAAGAGCAAATGCTGATGAAATTATGGTTGGTGGTGGATGAGATACAGAAGATGCAAATAAATTGAGGGTGGATGACAGTAAATGATGAATTGAGGGTGGACGGTGGGGGAAAGCAAATCATGAATGAGAGCGCAAATGATGATGAATTGAGGGTTGGGGAGAGTAAATGATGAAGAGTTCTTAGACAGAGCAGAATTATCTCTTCATGGTACAGAAAGAGAAGAAATTCGAAGTGCAACTGAAGAAACAGAGGAATGGAAGCATGTGACCCAGAGAAGCAGGAGGATCAGGAGGCAGTCAGCACCAATTCTGCTCAGGAACCAATACCAGGCTCTTACACAGGAGAACGATGAAGAAATACATCAGGATAAGACTTTGCCCACAAACAACCTTGTACGCCCTCAGAGTCCTCCTGAATGGAGAAAGAAAACTGTTGTGAAGAAGAAACGGAGAGTTGTTGTCATGGGCGATTCCCTGTTGAGAGGAACAGAGGCTGCTATCTGCAGACCGGATATAACCTCAAGAGAAATGTGCTGTCTTCCAGGTGCAAAAATTAAAGATGTGTCTGACAGGATATCAGGACTCTTCAGACCTAAAGATGACTACCCATTCCTGCTAATACATGTGGGGACAAATGACACCGCTAGAAACGACCTGGAAACCATCTGCAGTGACTTTGAAAACTTAGGTAAGAAAGTGAAAGAACTGGGAGCGCAGGTGGTCTTCTCTTCCATCCTCCCAGTGGATGGCCATGGAACAAGGAGGTGGAATAAGATTCTGCAGGTGAACAACTGGCTACGTCGATGGTGCCGTCAGCAAGGATTTGGATTTCTGGATCACGGAGTGAATTACCTATACGATGGACTACTTGCTAGAGATGGGGTGCACCTTACGAAGACTGGAAAACATGTATTTGGAAGTCGCCTTGCTACACTCATCAGGAGAGCTTTAAACTAGAACAATGTGGGAAGGGAAGCAAAATGCCAGCAAAAGCCATACACTTGACAAATACTATTGAGATTTCTGCTATTAGAAGAGAAGAGGAAGAACAAAGACAAAAAAATTTACATAATAAAAATATTGAAGGAAGAGAAACCAATCACAAACTAAAGTGTTTCTATACGAATGCACAAAGCATGGGCAACAAACAAGGAGAACTGGAGCTACTAACGCAGGAGAAGAAATATGATGTCATTGGAATCACTGAGACTTGGTGGGACGATACACATGATTGGAATACAAGGCTAGAAGGATACAACTTATTTGCAAGAAACAGACTTGATAAACGAGGAGGAGGTGTTGCATTGTATGTTAGAAAAGCGTATATCTGCACAGAGATTGACGCTTCAGAGACTGGGAGTTCTGTGGAAACTGTTTGGGTAAGAATACAAGGACAGAACAATGGAAAGGACACCATTGTAGGCATTTACTACAGGCCGCCTGTGCAAGCTGAAGATATGGATGAACTCTTTATGCATCAAATGGCCAAGTTCTCAAAAAAATATGACATAGTGGTCATGGGAGATTTCAACTATCCAGACATTTGTTGGGAATCTCTCTCAGGCAAAACTAACAGGTCCAGGAAATTCTTATCCTCTCTTGCTGACAACTTTATCTTCCAAAAGGTAATGGAGAAAACAAGGGGATCTGCTACCTTGGATCTAATCCTCATAAACAGGGAGGAAATGGTGGAGGAGGTAAGAGTGGCTGGGACTCTAGGAGGTAGTGACCATGCTATTTTAGAATTTTGGATAACAAGAGGAGGAAGACCTGTGAAGACTCAGACGTCAAGGTTAGATTTCAGAAAGGCAGATTTTAAGGAACTCAGAAAGAGAATTGGAGGGATCCAATGGCTGGATATCCTTAAGGACAAAAATGTCCAGGAAGGATGGAAAATCTTGAAAAATGAGATTCTCAAAGCACAATCGTTAACAATTCCGAAAAGAGGGAAGAATGGGAAGCATTTAAGGAAACCAGGATGGATGAACATAGAACTTAAACACATGCTAAAAAGGAAGAAAGAAATGTTTATCAAATGGAAAGAGGGAGGCATATCTAAAGAAGACTATAATGCCGTCTGCAGAACCTGCAGGACACAAATCAGATTATCTAAAGCTGACAATGAATTAAGGCTTGCAAGTGACGTCAAAAGCAACAAAAAAGGATTTTGGGGATACGTCAAAAGTAAAAGAAAAGTCAAAGATGCTATAGGATTTTTACAGGATGAAAATGATGAAATGGTAAGTCAGGATGTTGAGAAGGCTGAACTTTTAAATTCCTATTTTGCATCTGTTTTCTCTCAGAAAGGAAATGTAACATCAACTGATCTTCACTGTCCTATTAAAGGAATAGAAGAATCCAGGATATCTATAAACAGAAAGACAGTGAGGAAACACTTAGCTAACATAAATGAATTCAAGTCTCCAGGTCCAGATGAATTACACCCCAGGGTACTGAAGGAGATAGCAGAAGAAATTCTTGAACCACTGTCCATAATCTTTGAAAATTCTTGGAGAACAGGAGAAGTCCCAGAAGACTGGAGAAGAGCAAATGTTGTTCCTATCTTCAAAAAGGGGAAGAAGGTGGACCCAGGGAACTACAGGCCGGTGAGTCTGACTTCTATACCAGGAAAGATCTTTGAACAAATTATTAAAGAACATGTATGCAAGTACCTGGATAAGAATGAAGTGATTAAACAGAGTCAGCATGGGTTTGTAACTAATAAGTCATGTCAGACTAACTTAATTTCCTTCTATGACAGAATCACTGACTGGGTGGATCAGGGAAATGCTGTAGATATAGTATATCTTGACTTCAGCAAAGCATTTGACAAAGTATCTCACACAATCCTTATTGAAAAAATGACTAAGTATGGAATGGACAAGGCAACTGTTAGGTGGATTCATAACTGGCTTAGTGATCGGACCCAAAGAGTGGTTGTAAATGGCTGCACATCCAGTTGGAAGAATGTCTCAAGTGGGGTACCACAAGGCTCTGTTTTGGGCCCTGTATTGTTCAACATCTTTATCAATGATTTAGATGAAGGAATTGAGGGTAAACTGATCAAATTTGCTGATGACACAAAGCTAGGAGGGGTAGCTAATACTAGAGAAGAGAGAGAGAGGATTCAAAAAGATATACATAAACTGGAGCAGTGGGCAGCAACTAACAGAATGGATTTTAACAGGGAAAAATGCAAAGTACTACATCTGGGCAATAAAAATGAAAAAAGCATATACAAAATGGGAGGAATAGGGCTAAGTAACAGCACATGTGAAAAAGACTTGGGTATACTAATTGATCACAGACTTAACATGAGTCAACAGTGTGATGCAGCAGCAAAAAAGGCAAATGCAATTCTAGGATGTATCAACAGAAGCATGCAGTCTAGATCACGTGAGGTCATTATTGCCCTCTACTCCTCTTTGGTCAGACCTCATCTGGAATACTGTGTCCAGTTTTGGGCACCACATTTTAAAAAAGACATCAACAAACTGGAGCAAGTTCAGAGAAGAGCCACCAGAATGGTGACCGGTCTGCAAACCATGTCCTATGAGGAACGGTTGCAGGATTTGGGAATGTTTAGCTTGCAAAAAAGAAGACTGAGAGGAGACTTAATAGCTGTCTACAAATATCTCAAGGGCTGTCACATTGTAGAAGGATCATCTTTATTCTCATTTGCACAAGGAAAGACTAGAAGCAATGGGATGAAACTGAATGGGAGGAGACACAGATTAGATATTAGAAAAAACTTTTTGACAGTTAGGGTGATCAATGAGTGGAACAGGCTGCCACAAGAGGTGGTGAGTTCTCCTTCAATGGAAGTCTTCAAACAGAGGCTGGATAGACATCTGTCTGGGATGATTTAGAGAATCCTGCTTTGAGCAGGGGGTTGGACCAGAAGGCCCAGGAGGTCCCTTCCAACTCTACCATTCTATGATTCTATGATTCTATGATGAATTAAGGGTGGGGGAGAGCAAATGATGATGAATTGAGGGTGGGGAGAGCAAGTGTCGATGAATTGAGGGTGGGAGGAGGCAGAGAGCAAATGATGAACTGAGGGTGGGGAGTGCAAATGATGATGAACTGAGAGGAGAGCAAATGATGATGAATTGAGAGTGGGGATGGGAGAGAAAATGGTAATGTATTTGATGGTAAAGGATGGGAGAATAATTGATGATGAATTGAGGGTGGGGTAGAGCAAATGATGATGAACTGATTGTGGGGGGTGAGGGAGAACAATTGATTATGAATTGAAGGCAGGTGAGAACAAATGATAATGAATAGAAAGAGTGGGGGTGAGAGAGAGAAAAATAGAGAGGACATGATGTAATGAATTGGCGTGGAAGGGCATTGAGGATGCAGAAGTGTGACTGGTTATAAGTTGGAGGAAAGAGTACAGGACCTAATTAATTTATATATTTATTGAGTGGGAAAAAGTGTCTATATATAGTTGGTGAGGGGGCACAGTGATGGATTTACAATTCACATTTGTAATGGTAGGTTGCATAACTAATTATATATTTATGGTGTGTGCATGTCTGTACTGTATTCATCGATGCTGTGCTGGAGATTCCTTATTTAGGAAACATACATATGTGACCTTTTTATTTTCAGGGGCACAGTGATTAGTGCATCAAACTGCATTGACCAAGTCCCAACGTTAGGACGTCGCCATGAAGGTTTAAAAAGATGAAGAAGACAAAAGCTTGAAATCAGATGAGACTTCAGCGGTGAGTTACTAGATGTGAATTTCTATTCTGCATGAGGGCATAATTACACAAATTGACCAACAGCAGAGAACGACCACCAATGGGTAAACCATTAATGCTCAGCTGTCATTTATTGTGGTCTGTCTGTTTAAACAGGCTATTAAAGGGGTGGTCCAAAACTAAATTTTATTTAATATCATAATCTAATATTTTTTGTAACATACTTAATACCAGTGCATGTTGGGATACTCACACAAAGTATCAGTGTCCGCCTCATCCTATTCCCCCTTTCTGAAACAAAGCATCATAAGTAATGTCTGTTTCAGGGGCTAGGCTGGTCTCTGCTCTACTGAGCATTGCTGTCACTGTGCACTATTCTACCCAGTGCACAGTGACAATACATGCTTTCGCCGGCTGTTATAAGTGACGCTATTTGCAGGTGCGGGGCTGGCCTCTGATTGATCGTTCTCTCCTTACAATGTGCAATGACTATCCGCTCTGTTGTCGACTCATCATTTCTGATTGGAGCCAGTGAGAGAGCGCATTGCCACTGTGTACTGGAAAGTGCACAGTCACAGGAATCTACTGAGCATCCACCAGAATTGACAACTGGTGCATGCTCAGTACATCAGGGTCCAGGACAACCTCTGACAAAGAGGTCACTAATGAAGCTTCATTTCAGTGAAAGGGCAGGGGCTTTGGTAGTGACTGCAGCCTCTGCTCCCTGATGGCACTTCATTTCATTATCCAGCATGCACTGTGATTCTCAAATGAAACGTCATCAAAGAGGAAGCAGTAGAAAAAAAAATAAAGCATTTAGTTGTTAGTGAAGGATAGGCAATTCGTAATTAAAGTATATTAAAAAAATAGATTATGACAGAGTTTAGGATGAAAATATAATTTAGTTTCAGGCCATCCCTGAAATCCTGATGCACAATAAGCAATATGTCCAATATTATATAGCGCTGTCCCTTATTACATAGAATTTCTTTTTTCATGTATAGCACTGTCCCGTATTATATAGCATCCTCTTGTTATGTATAACGCCATTTCTTATTTTATAGTCTCATTTTTTATATATAGCTCTGTTATTTATAGTGCTGTACATAGGGGTAAAAAATTTGCTATGCGAGTCGCTGTCTTTGTCATCTTAAATCTGCAAATGTGCACAAGTGAGTTAATCAGATCACCTATCACATGATTTCTCACGGTGATCATGTGATACAGTACAGACCAAAAGTTTGAACACACCTTCTCATTTAAAGATTTTTCTGTATTTTCATGACTATGAAAATTGTACATTCACACTGAAGGCATCAAAACTATGAATTAACACATGTGGAATTATCCATTACACTTTACAAAAAAGTGTGTAACAACTGAAATTATGTCTTATATTCTAGGTTCTTCAAAGTAGCCACCTTTTGCTTTGATGACTGCTTTGCACACTCTTGGCATTCTCTTGATGAGCTTCAAGAGGTAGTCACCGGAAATGGTCATGAAAACACAGAAAAATCTTTAAATGTGAAGGTGTGTCCAAACTTTTGGTCTGTACTGTATGTCAAGCAATACATCTGGGGCTGAGGGGCCCAACTGCCACTAAACTGGCCAGTGCCATGGTTACTCTTAATCTGCCATTGTTGACCTTTTTTTGAGATGATACAGGTGTCATCTTTAAATGTAACATAATTTCCTTATCTAGTGAGTTTGTTCACAGATAACAGATTGCTTTCAAGACTAAAGGTACTGCCACACTAAACAATCCCGCTAGCGATCACGATAACGACGCATACTAATGCGATCGCTAGCGGGATTGTTTCTATATATCTAGTAGCAGCCTATTTTAGCGATGTCGTTAAGGACGCTATCGCAGTTAGCGATCTCCTTAACGACTTTAGCGGTACAAAAGTACCGCTAAATCGCTAACAAAAGGTGCTACACTCAGCGATATATACTTACCCAGCGGGGGCGCCGACGATAAAAATAGGGTCCGGAACGATGAGAACGACGAGCGAGATCACAGCAGGATCTCAGCAGGGGCCACGTCGCTGGTAGATGCCGCACACAACAACATCGCTAACGGGATCGCTAAATAGTGACGTTTTTTAGCTATCCCGTTAGCGATGTTGTTTAGTGTGGCATACCCTTAATAGCCCCATCACATATAGCGACACACCAGCGATCCCGACAATGATATGCACTTGTCAGGATCGCTGTGTGTCGCTACATGATCGCTGCTGAGCTGCCACACAGGCAGCTCAGGGAGTGATCAGGACAGCGACACTGCGGGTAACGTCGCTTAGTTACCCGCAGTGTATGTTGGATACCAGCCCGCTGGTGCAGGGAGCTGGTAACCAAGGTACACATCGGGTTTCCAGGCGCTGTGCGGCACCTGGAAACCCAATGTGTACCTTGGTTACCAGCTGATAGCTGGTCTCCTGCCTGCCACACGCAGATGCGTGCTGGCCAGCAGGAGACCAACCATCAAAAAAATGTCCAGGACATTCAGCGACGATCAGCGATACCCAGCAGGGGGGCTGATCATCGCTGAACGTCACACACAGCGATATCGCTGGGGAGATCGCTGTTGCGTCACAAAACTAGTGACTCAGCAGCGTTCTCGCTAGCGAGATCGCTGTGTGTGACGGGGGCTTAAGATCATAGACCACATCATTTACTGGGATCTTTCTGCTTTGTGTTGGGGAGATTTGACAATTAATGTAACCATCTCCTATTCCCTCTGAATACATATACTGACCATTAGCTAAGATCACTTTCTCTGACTTACATTAGTCAAGGTTACAGAAGAAGCTTCTGTCATTAGTCATATGACTAGTTGCCCCAGAGTCTGTACACAATACATGATTTGATATACTTGCATTAACAGTAAACACACCTTCAGTACTTGAAGTGTAATATTATTCATTAATGGCTTTTTCAGCTGATTCATTCTAGCTTTCCAGACTCTGCAGTCTGCAAAATTGTCTGGAATCAATGGTTGCGCCATGTCACGTTCGGAGACCCCCTGATATACCTACACAGTGGAACCCCCCAATTCTAACTCCAAACCTAACCCCACACACCTCTAGCCCTAATCACAACCCTAACCGTAACTCTAACCACAACCCTAACCCCAACACACACCTAACCCTAATCCCAACTCTAACCATAACCCTAACCACAAACCTAACTCTAACACACCTCTAACCCTAATCACAACCTATCCGTAATCCCAACCATAACCACAACCTTAACTTTAGCCCAACCCTAACTCTAGGCCAACCCTGACCCTAGCCAAACCCTAACTCTAGCCCAACCCTAACCCTAACTTTAGTCCAACCCTAACTTTAGCTCAACTCTAACCCTCATGGAAAATGGAAATAAATACATTTTTTTTTATTTTATTATTTTTACCTAACTAAGGGGGTGATAAAAGAAGGTTTGATTTACCACTTTTTTTATCACTGTGAAAGGGTCTATCTCAGTGATCAATATGAACCAATAGGAAAAATTTCCTATTGTTGCCAGGTGCCGACCGGCAGATCTCGGCGGGTGCATGCACCCGTCATTTTCTTCCCAGAAGAAGACACCGGCGGCAGGGGGACTTCACAGGGGGATGCAAGGAAAACGGAGGTACCGCTGAGAATCAGGGGACCCCATTTCTCTCTCCTCTGATGTGCGTTCACATCAGAGGAGAGAAATTAAATGGGAAATCGGACTTTTTGTTTTTGCGGTTGCCATTGTTTCCTGAATAACTGCAATCACAACACTGAGGTCGGTAAAAACCGTCCTGAATCATGTTCTCTGGTGTCTCGGCTACCCCCAGTAGCCAAGACCCTAGAGAAATTCTGACTCTGGGGGCTCTATACACTTATTTCTCAGTGCCGTTAAAAAGCAGCGCTGAGGCATAAGTACCCTTAACTGCCGCCGTTAAAAGGTTTTTCCCACGGTGCTAGCAGGGATGTCATATAATGCAGCAAAGGTGAAAGATAAAATATAACTTTTAATAAATATTAAAAATAAAATTAATATAGTGAGTCACCCAATAAAAGGAAAGGTGCTGCTTATTCAAATAATCAGTTATTCAATATATAATGAACATAATGGAAACTAGCACCCATCCATAAGGATACAAATTGGCCCCTCAATACATAGAGGAGGCAATAGGATTAAAAATCACAGCCGAAGCATGACAAGTTAACCAACCAAATGTCCAAGACTGTGACAAAAAATGTACATATAGTATATACACCGTACAAAAATATGTGTGATGCGAAAAGAATTCTCACCACCAACATGCAAAAACATATATTTATGATGAGCAAAAGGAACAATCTCACCGCCAATATGGAGATATAGCAGGAGCCACTTCAGGAACCTCGTGGAATGCGATGAATCTCTGGTACTTTGAAGGGAAGACAATACCCTGTCGATCTCTATGGGGCTATCATAATACTGACCCCAATGCTCCTGCCCTAACAAGGGCAGTCCACAGCTAACCCTGCCACAAAAAAAGCCCTGCACTTTCCCTAGTGGATGTCCCGACACGTTTCCTTCAAGCCTATTCATCAGGGGACTAGCTTGTTGATAAAGGGCAATAGTGCTGTAAACTAAGGACACATAAGGCCCTTCTGCTCTCAAAGCTGTCTGCTGGGAGCAAACTGGGCCAAAAGGGGCATATAAATAAGGTAAAAGATAACACATCATTTCCTGTAAGGAACAGTCCAATACCATCGCTGCAGTTAACCCACATGTAGTGCCTGTAGGCAATGTCACCAAGGTCCCCGCAGTTCAGCCCGGTAGAAAACGGAGCCTCAGTGACCAGAGGTTACCTTAATGATGTCACCACCGGTCACTGACGCTGCGCTCACAGCCACACAGTCACCAGTGGTTTTCATCTTGGCACTGTCCAGGTTGAAAACTGTTTATCCCCCACATATGGATTACAGCGTGGGACAGAATGATGAACAGATATTGCGTCACAATATCCTGATGTCCTATGCATTCCTGTATGAGATCTCTGGACACTTCCGGTATTTGGAGCGCACTGCTCTCCAGCTAATAGCACTACACCTCTTCAGCAGTTCTTGGGGCGCCCTATGGAGCAAAGTGAGCTCCATTTACATCAATCTGAGCATGCATATAGTATCCTTTGTTACAGGATCGGATAGGTCCTTTACTGCAATGTAGGTCACATGACCGGATAGGTCCTAAATTCAAATGCAGGAGACCGGGTTCACTATTGGTTATTAACCATCAGGTCATCACTAATGTTGAGCATTCCGATACTGCAAATATCGGGTATCGGCCGATGTTCGCTGTATCGGAAT
>JARQOD010000004.1:192825885-192909997 GCA_033576555.1 Oophaga sylvatica | reverse complement strand
TACCTTCAAAAGCAGCTCAGGCAAATTGAGTAGGTTGTCAGAAAACGCTGAACCACTAAGTTGAGTACGTGTTTCAGCTTGTCAATCTTCACAGCTATCACCAGGTTACAGCTATTTTCACACACGACTATAGCGGCGAGAGCCACATATCTGTCTGGTCTGTTAGACCTTTCAAAACTTTACAGTGGTGTGCTGTTTGTCACCTAAAAAAATGAGTTTCAGCAGAGCCTATTGCCACTTCACCGATGTAGTGCTGCAGTGCTTCCAGCTTGTCATTGATATGAATGATAATTCAGAGATGGAAGATGAGGGGATGCAGAAACTGGTGTAGGAGGTGGGGGGAACCCTGATGTAACTAGGGCCACAATTCTAGGCAACCATAGTATGTGTGCCATTCCCAGGGTCCGACTCAGTCCCGGTCTCCACAAGGTTCACCCATTGTGCCTTCATGGAAATGTAGCATCCCTGGCCACAAGCACATATCCATGTGTCTATTATTAAGTGAAACTCTCCCAGTAACTGCATTGGAGAGGGAAACCGGTGATGTTATGGGACACGTACTTGAATAAGGCGGAGACTGCACACCAGTAGAAATAGTGGCAACTGGGGACCGAGTACCAAGTGATGGCCGCCCCCATGAAGTTGCGGAAAGCCTCAGTGTCCACAAGCCTAAACGGCAACATTTCTAGGGCAAGCAATCTAGAAATGTGGCTGGTTAGTGCTTGGCCTGTGGGTGGCTGGCTGCACATTTCAACCTGCATTCCAAGACCCACGGATCCCTTCCCCTCTGCGCTGCTGTGCTCACACTGCATGCCAGCTTGTCAGGTTGGGTCAGTGACTTTATTTTCCACCACTTTGTCTTCCACTTCCGCACTCTGATCCTCGTCTTGAGTTGTTGATTTAGCAATATGACTTGTTGGCAACTGTGTGTCTCATCATTATCCACTTCTTGAGACAGTAATTGAAGTTACCCACCATCAACTTCTTCTTTCCGTGACTACTCAAATACTTGGGCATCATCACACACAATCTTCTCATGTCCCTCTTGAAATGTGCATGTCTAGAGGCCAGAAGAAGCACTGAATGGAAAGGTAGAAGTCTCCTCAGAGTGTACGAGATCACTTGTCTCCTGGGACTTGCATGGTGGAGGAAGGAGGATCAAAGTGCCTATTATGTGGTCCAAACTCTTGGCTAGTGAGACTAGACCAAGTGAAAGACAGGGTGGAGCTGTGAAACTTGGAAGTGTTATCCAACCCACCACCTGTTCAAAACAGTTCTGGCTTCAACAGTGGTGGCCCGCCACCCCCCCCACGTCACCATCAGCGGGATGTCCACTCCTCGTCCATTACCGCATGCCTTGCACATTTTAAGTTTGGTATGCAGCTAAGAGCAGTTTTATTAGGAACTAAAATAGAATAGATGTAGGCCTGAAAAGTACTTTTGGTTTTTACGTTGCTGCAGCAAGGTAAGGAAATAACCCCATCCTAGATGCCTCTAATGCTAAACTAGTCCTTTCCAGCAACTCTCCTTACACTGAATGCAGTTATCAGTGGTATTAATAGGGAATAAAATAGATTAGATTTATCCGGAAAAGTAATTTTGTTTAGCGTTGCAGCAGCAAGGACTGTAAGGTAATAATCCCTGCCTAAATACCGTATATACTCGAGTATAAGCCGACCCGAGTATAAGCCGACCCCCTAATTTTGCCACAATAAACTGGGAAAACTTACTGACTCGAGTATAAGCCTAGGGTGGAAAATGAGATGATGCCCTATATGCTGCCCATGTATTATGCCCCCATAGATGCTCCATAGATTGTGCCCCATAGATGATCCATTAGACTGTGCCCCCATAGATGATCCATAGATTGTGCCCCATAGATGCTCCATAGATTATGCACCCATAGATGCTCCACAGATTGTGCCCCATAGATGCTCCATAGATTGTGCCCCCATAGATGCTCCACAGATTGTGCCCCCATAGATGCTCCATAGATTGTGCCCCCATAGATGCTCCACAGATTGTGCCCCCATAGATGCTCCATAGATTGTGCCACCTTAGATGCTCCACAGATTGTGCCCCCATAGATGCTCCACAGATTGTGCCCCATAGATGCTCCACAGATTGTGCCCCCATAGATGCTCCATAGATTGTGCCCCCATAGATGTTCCACAGATTGTGCTCCCATAGATGCTCCACAGATTGTGCCCCATAGATGCTCCATAGATTGTGCCCCATTGATGCTCCATAGATTGTGCCCCCATAGATTGTGCCCCCATAGATTATGCCCCATATATGATCCATAGATTGTGCCCCCATAGATTGTGCCCTCATATGTGATCCATAGATTGTGCCCCCCTAGATTATGCCCCCATATATGATCAATAGATTGTGCCCCATAGATTGTGCCCCATAGATTATGCTTCATAGTATAGGCCTCAATTGCTGCCACTGCTGCTGCAACCGAAAAAAAAAAAAAGACATACTCACCTCTCGTTGCTGGGGGCCAGGTGCCGGTGTCCTGAGCAGGCGGGGACACTGGCGCGCTATGGGGGACAGGTGCCGGTGTCACCGCTCGCTCAGGGCACCGGCACCTGAGATATTTACCTGTCACCCGGTGTACCACTGCTCGCCGCTGTCTTCCGGGTCCTCCAGCAGTCAATGATCAGGCAGAGGGCGCTGTGCGCAGTAACTACGTCATCGCGCCGTCTGCCTGAACATCGCCGCAAGAGGACCCGAGGACACAGCTGAACGGGACAGGTAAATATCGCTTATACTTACCCCTCCGCCGGCGCGGTCTCTGAAGCCCCTGCTCTTCTCCCACGGCCTTGGCGCCAGTGTTCAGCGGTCATGTGTTACCGCTCATTAAAGTCATGAATATGTGCATATTCATGACTTTAATGAGCGGTAGCAGCTGACGCTGAACACAGGCGCCGGGACCGTGGGAAAAGAGCAGGGGCTGCAGGGACCGCGCCGGCGGAGGGGTGAGTATATAGGACAGCTGCGCTCCCCCTCCCCCGCCGACCCCCTGGTATATGACTCGAATATAAGCCGAGAGGGGGACTTTCAGCCCTAAAACATGGACTGAAAATCTCGGCTTATATTCGAGTATATACGGTACCTCTAATACACTATCCTGTCTACAGCAGCTCTCTCTACACTAATGCAGTTAAGAGCATTATTAATAGAGAATAGAATAGATTTGACTTAGCCTTGAAAATGGACTCTTGGTTTCACATTGCAGCAACAAAGATTGTAAGTCAATAGTCACTCCAATACACTATCCCTTGTGCAGCAGCTCTCCCTACACTATTTCCAGGTACAGGGTGGCGAGCATGGCGTCACTGGGTCTTATAAAGACCCAATGACGCAATTTAGCAGGCCAATCACAGTAATAGTCGGTAGCCAACAGGGCAACAACATTACCATGATTGGCAGACAATCCCGTATGTTTAGTGGCTGAAAAACAGACGTGACACATGTGGGGCGGAGAATCGAATATGATCTCAAGCACAATGCGATACTCAGCCATCTAACAAGCATGCCTGAGAATCCTGATGCTCGATCGAGTATCAAGAAGTGCCAAACATGCTCACTCATCCCTACTGCTGGCTGCTCCCTTTGTAATTGTTGATCAATGATGTGCCAGATGTGCTGTCTCCCATTGATGTTATGATAGACAACTCAAAAGACACCCCATGACAAGGTAGCACGTTTAGGCCATATTGGCTGTGCTAAGTAACACGAGCAACATGCTGACTGATGTTCTCGTATCAAAAAACAACTTCTAGGACACATTGGAGAAATGGTCATACCACTGGTTCCATTACCAAATCAAAGTAACACTGAGCTGTAAGTGTACAGTACCTGTAATGAAGAACAGAGGGGGTCCGACTACTATACATTATGGCACCACACACCATAATACCATTGGTAGGATTGGCGGGACATTCCCTCATGAAGGATCCTTCATGATGTTGCACATCTAGTTTCCAGACCAATTTCCGGAAATCATCAAATTCAAGAGAGATGCGGAACAGACATACATTCCAACCTCCATTGCTCCATTGCGGTCTTCAGGCTCCATCTGAAGACTACTTTGGCTATGCCATGAAGTGGCTTTCACAAGGAACATCAAACCAGTCCTACTGCCTGGAAAATGGTGTTACATTGATTTGATGATGGAACAAGTGGTACGACCATTTCTCCAAAGTCTCCCAGGAGCTGTTTTTCAACACAACAACGCAAGGCTGCTTGTTGGTCATACTACTGTAAACAGCCTACATGGCCTAATCATGCTATCTTGGCTTGCAGTGTCTATTTACTTATCTCCATTCAAGCAGATCTGGGTCACCATTGGTCAGCAATTGCAAAGGGAGCTGCCAGCAGTGGGTCCTGATGATTTGTGTTCCAAAGTTTCTTCGGCATGGCAGAACTTTTTTCAGGCAACCGTTAAAGCACCATTACAGCGTTTTTTCTTATTGCAGCACTGGAGTGGTGCTACTAACTAAGTTACCTGCCTCTATACTTACTAGTTGCCGTCTTCGTCTTTTATCAGCATCGCTACGGTTGTTCTCTAGCAGTTCAAGACCTGCCGGATTGCTACAGTGTTTGCTAGAGTGTTCCAGAAGTCACAAATCAATGTAAGTATATGAAAGCCAGAACAAGGCTCTCATAGACTTGATTTGAGAGCTTGTGACCATTACCTCTGACTTTCCGTCATTCATAACTTGCGGTCACTAGAGATGAGCGACTTTCTCTTTTTTCGGGTCGAGTCGGGTTTCAAGAAACCCGACTTTCGCAAAAGTCGGGTCAAGCGAAATCGGCCGACAATTGGGAGAAGTCGGTGATTCGGCCGAAACACGAAACCCATTGCAAGTCAATGGGGAATACAAGTCGGCAGGGGTGGAGGACAGTAAACACACCTACAGTGCCTATTTTCAGAGCTGGCAGGCGGCTCAGCCAAAGAGCGGTGCCGGCGCAGCTTTGAGCGGCGCGGGATTCAAATCCCCTGCCAAAGCTGCACCGGCACCGCTCAATGGCTGAGCCGCCCGCCGGCTCAGCCAATGAGCGGAGCGGGATTCAAATACCCTGCCATGCGGCACTGCTTATTGGCAGAGCCGGCGGGCGGCTCAGCCAATGAGCGGCGTGGGATTCAAATCCCCCGCCATTGGCTGAGCCGTGCTGCCCGGCTTTGCTATGTGTGTGTGTGCGAGGGTGTGTGTGTGTGCGCGAGGCTGTGTGTGTGTATGCAGGCATCGTCCGATGGGACTACAAGTCCCATCCGGCTATGCCTGCTACACTGTCAGTGAGTGACACATTAGCCTATGATGGGACACTAGTAGTCCCATCATCCGGCTAATGTGTTGAATGTAAAAAAAAAATACATTACATACACAACATACAGAACATACAACATATAACACAGAACATACATATAACACAGAACATACATACATATAACATACATATAACACATAACATACAGAACATACATATAACATGCAACACATAACATACATATAACACATAACATACATATAACACATAACATACAGTACATACATATAATAAAAAACACATAACATACATATAACATACAACACATAACATATATGTAACATACAACACATAACATGCAGAACTTACTATATAACACATAACATACAGAGCATACATATAACACATTACAGTACGTACATATAACATACAACACGTAACATACATATAACACATAACATACATATAACATACATATAACATACAACACATAACATACATGTAACATACAACACACAACATACAGAACATACATATTACACATAAACAAGAGCATAGATATAACACATAACATACAGTAAATACATATAACATACAACACGTAGCATACATATAACATACAACACATAACATACATATAACATACAACACATAACATGCAGAACATACATATAACACATAACATACAGAGCAAACATATAACACATAACATACAGTACATACATATAACATACAACACGTAACATACATAAAACACATATCATACATAAAACATACATATAAAATACAACACATAACATACATATAACATACAACACATAACATACAGAACATACATATTACACATAACATACAGAGCATACATTATAACACAAAACATACAGTACATACATATAACATACAACACATAACATATAGAACATACACATAACATATAACATACAGAACATACACATAACAATACAACACATAACATAGAGTACATACTCACCAATCACCTATTCCCCGATGCCATCGTCTCCTGTAATAAAAATAAAATAATAAAGCAACCTATACATCACATGTTCGCCGTAATCCAGATAATAACGAGTTTCCCACGACGATCTCCAGTCTAGAACGCTGACATCGGGTGATGTCAGCGCTCTACACCGCCCCTGCGATGCACTGACATCGATGCTGGGAGACAATGACGTCACTTCCATTCATTCTCTCACTGGCAATGCTGGGTAAGAAAATTCCCACGCAGCATTGCCATAAAGTGAGAGAATGAACTCAGTGATGCACTGCAGGAGCCCATTGACTCCTGTCAGTGCATCACTGGGAGGCCCTACAGAGCAGTGGCATCACCTGATGTCACTGTTCTATAGGAGAGACCGTTGTGGGACATTCGTTATTAGTTGGATTGCGTTGGACAGGGAGTATACAGTTGTTTTATTTTTTTTACGTTTTATTACAGGAGATCGAGGGCGTCGCTTGGATCTGAGCGTATAATAATGATATGAAAACCGTGTTGTGTTTTATTTCATTTAAAATACTTTATTCTTTTGCGTGTGTTGTTTTTTAACCCTTTTTTAATATAAGATTAATAATAGAGGGCGTCTTATTGACGCCTCTCTATTATTAACCGGGCTTAATGTCACCTTACAATAGCAAGGTGATATTAACTCCTTTATACCACATATCACACCGCTACAGGGGAGTGGGAAGAGAGGGGGCTAAGTGCCTAGAATTGGCGCATTCATACAGATGCGCCAATTCTGGGGCGGCTGGGTGCTGGTATTTTTAGCCAGGGGATGCGCCAATATCCATGGCCCCTTCCCAGGCTATGAATATTCAGCCCGCTGTCACGCTGTATAGCAGATATATATATGTGATGACAATAATCTATATCAAAAGGGCAACATACTATATAACATGCGCATAGCTATATGATAACATAGATTTACCTGACAGAAAGTCCAGTGGGTCAAAACGGAATCCGTTTTTTACGCTGTCTCCGGTAGAGGGTGACCGGGGTCTAAGCTGACCCTAACTGGGGTCCTAACTAATCCTCAACCTGGAGGTACTGTTAAAGGTACAGAGGTCCAGGCCACCAGCGTAAACCCTGTCTCCTATCAATCCCTGCCAACTGTATTCTAGTCCTAAGAAGGACCTGAATACCACCAAAGGGAATGACCGGGTAACGGTTAATGAACAGAAAGGACATACAAGAAGATAAGAAATAAAGTAAATAAAGTCTTACATACAACACTCACACACAGTAGGAACACCTTAGGTCTCAGAGATAAACTATAAGCTGTAAGAGTAAAAAACAACTAAGGAGCTCTTAGCTTAAGTATTCCAGAAACCGATCCAGTCTGCTAAAACTATATGAATGCTTTCACCGGCATCTAACACCCAGACTGGCAGAATATATAAAGGAAACTAATTAGAACATAATCAAAAGCAGCCGGGCGAGGCTGCACCTAGCCTTAGCAAAGAGCTAGGAAAAATTAACTCTTCATTACCAAAAAACAAAGAAACAGCAGCTCAGCTGTGAGAAGTCAGAATGTGCAATCGCGACGATTTCATGGCGATGCACCCATGACAGTACCCCCCTTCTACGAGGGGCCTCCGGACCCTCATGACCAGGTCTGTCGGGTGAGTTGTGTGAAGGTCCGAAACCAATCGATCTGCGTTAACATCAGAGCAGGGACCCACGTCCTCTCCTCAGGACCATACCCCCTCCAATGAACTTCCACGTTATCAATGACTACCACTGAAGGAGGAGGTAGAGGTGACGGTATGACTGGTGCCACATACTTTTTAAGTAATGACTTGTGAAACACATTATGAATTTTAAACGTAGGAGGGAGGTCCAGACGAAATGCCACAGGATTAATTATGGAACTGATCCTGTATGGCCGATGAATCTGGGACCAACCTCCAGGAGGGAACTTTAAGTTTTATATTCCTGGTAGACAACCACACCAGATCGTTCACCTTCAGATCTAGACCAGAAACTCTCCTCCTATCGCCATCCGTTTGTAAGGGTTCTCCGTAACCTTCAGTCTTAAGCGATCTGGAAACTATCAGTCTCCCTGGAAGTCCCACAGGGGGTTCCCCTGAGCCCCCAATACCTCCCCCTCAAGCTCAGAGCATACAGCTGACACTACAACTCCCTCCTGGGGAATAGGAAACCGGATCATCCGTCTTCCCGACCTCTGGGAAAGTACGAGATAAGCATCAGGAAGCAACTTTATTGAGCAGTTCATATGTGCGATGAGGAGGTAACTCCTTACACCCCTCTCTGAGAACTTCTCCCAAAAGTCCTCCAGAAAAGGAGGCAAAGTCCTAGGCACAACCGCACCGAATGACCGTGCTCATACAGTTATTCTTGCAAAATTCCCCCACTGGCTTATCTTTCTGGATTGCCAATCAATCATGGGTTATGTTTAGCCAACCAAGGAAGTCCCAAACACAATAGGAGCAGGCAGACCCTCCAACACATAACAAGACAATTGCTCTTTATGTATTGCCCCTACTCGAAGATCTATGTTATGAACAGCTTGTACCAAGCTACCTTGACCAAGAGGTCTAGAATCAATAGAGAGTTTAGGGCCCGGTTTGGCCAATAACTCAGTTGCATACCATGCACCTGGGCAACCGAGTGTCCACCAGATTAGCCCCGGACCCACTATAAAAGAAAAACAAAAAATCCTCTCAGTTCTAGTACCAATCACCACCTCGCAGGCACGAGAAAACGAGAGGGTTTTGGGGACGAAATACACACTCCCAGGTTAACTCCTTGGTTCAAAGAGGTCCGGGATGGACACCCCCCAACAAAATGTCCCTCTCTCCCGCAAGAAGAAACACCTTCTAGTCTTGCGGCTCACCGCTGATTCCCTCCTACAAAATGTGTCCCCCCCAACTGCATGGGTTTTCCTCAGAACAGACCAGGGGAACCTCAGTATAAGGGACTTTAGTAGTAGGTGGAGTCATCACAGGGGGCGGAGTTACCTCGCGGTCTTCCCGAAGAGTCTATCAATGGGAATAGGAGGGCCATAGCAGCCTCCAGTGATGGAGGAGAATCATACTGAGCCAACAACTCTTTTAATTTGTCAGACAACCCTTGACAAAACTGGCTCCTATGAGCTGGGTTCATTCCATGAGTATCTGTTGCCCATCTACGGAACTCAGAAGAATATTCCTCCGCTGGACGATTTCCTTGCCGTTTTTTTACTTTAACCCTTGTTTCAGCAAGGGAGACTCGATCCGGATCATCATATACCAGACCCAGGGCAGTAAAAAATCGATCCACTGACTGGAGATCTGGGGAGCCTGGAGGAATAGAGAACGCCCAAGTTGAGGGTCCCCTTGTAAGAGCGAGATAACAATTCCCACCCTCTTGCTTTTCACTCCCAGATGACCGAGGCCGCAGCCGAAAGTACAATTTACATGCCTCCCGGAAAGTAAAAAAATTTGTCCCGCCCACCAGTGAACCTGTCCGGGAGAGCAAACCTTAGGTTCAGATCTGGTTTGCTCCGGGGGGGACAAAACCTTGGATTAATGTCTGCCTAACTCCATGGACAATCCCTGCAACTGCCGGGCCAGCTGGGCTACTGGATCCATGATAGCGGGGGGAGAATCTTTAGTTTTGGCGGTGAAAATGTCACGCTGTATAGCAGATATATATATGTGAGGGCAAATAATCTATATCAAAAGGGCAACATATATATTAACATGCGCATAGCTATATGATAACATAGATTTACCTGACAGAAAGTCCAGTGGGGGCAAAAAGGAATCCGTTATACGCTGTCTCCGGCTAGAGGGTGACCCGGGGGCTAAGCTGACCCTAACTGGGTCTAACTAATCCCTCACCTGGAGGTACTGTTAAAGGTACAGAGGTCCAGGCCACCAGCGTAAACCCTGTCTCCTATCAATCCCTGCCAACTGTTTTCTAGTCTAAGAAGGACCCTGATTACCACCAAAGGGAATTGACCGGGTAACGGTTAATGAACAGAAAGACATACAAGAAAGATAAGAAATAAAGTAAAATAAAGTCTTACATACAACACTCACACACAGTAGGGAACACCTTAGGTCTCAGAGATAAACTATAAGCTGTAAAGAGTAAAAACAAACTAAGGAGCTCTTAGCTTAAAGTATTCCCAGAACCGATCAGTCTGCTAAAAATTATGAATGCTTTCACCGGGGATCTAACACCCAGACTGGCAGAAATATAAAGGAAACTAATTAGAACATAATCAAAAGCAGCCGGGCGAGGCTGCACCTAGCCTTAGCAAAGAGCTAGGGAAAAATTAACTCTCTCATTACCAAAAAACAAAGAAACAGCAGCTCAGCTGTGAGAAGTCAGAATGTGCAATCGCGACGATCTTCATGGCGATGCACCATGACACCCGCAGCTATCTGCGTAGCCTTTCTGGCTATAAATTTAAATGGGGGGCCCCACGTCAATTTTTTTGGGGGTCCCCCCATTTTAATAGCAGTAAAGGCTGCTGCGGGCTGATATTCATAGCTGGGAAGTTCCATGGGTATTAACCCCTTCCCAGGCCAGAAATATTGGCCCGAGCCATTGGCTTTCCCCTTGGCGCAGAAAGTAGGCGGGAAAATTTTGTGTGTGTGTTGTGTGCGTGGGTTTTTAACTATTTATGAACCATTCTATCTATTATCTATCTATTTTTATCTATCTATCTATCTTTATTCTATCTATCTGTCATCTATCTATCTTCTATTATCTGTCTATCTTCTATCTATCTATTATCTATCTGTCTATCTATCATCTTTTTATCTATTATCTATCTATCTATCTATCTATCTATCTATCTATCTATCATTTCTATCTGTTATCTATTTTTTATTATCTATCTATTATCTAGCTATCTGTCTATCTATCTTATTATCTATTTTATTTATATATCTGTCTTATGGCCGGAGTAACACACACCGTATTAAAAATCGGACCGTATTTTATGGCCGTATTACGCAGAAAAAGTCCCCTGAACAGTGATCCGTATGTCATCGTGTGCAATTTTGAGGATGCGATTTCCTCGCATCAAAATATCCATGTGTCATCCGTTATGGCATCCTTTACGGCGAGATTTTGTCGCGGCTTGCAAAACCGGCATTTTAAATGGATCCAAATGACAGTTTTAAAATCAATAAGAAAAGAAATTTAGATTTTTATACAAATAGAATGCTTATATATACAGTCATGGCCAAAATTTTTTGAGAATGACACAATATTATATTTTCACATGATTGCTGCCCTCGGGTTTTTTTTATGTGTGTTTCACAGATGTTTTCATCACAGACAGAAATATAATTGCAATATATTATGGTAGCAAAAGCTTATATTGGACAGTTAGAATGAGTTAATGCAGCAAGTAAAATATTTGCAGTGTTGACCCTTCTTTTCAGGACCTCTGAAATTCTCCCTGGCATGCTTCAATCAACTTTGGACCAAATCCTGATGATAGCAGTACATTCTTGCACAATCAATGCTTTCATTTGGTCAGAATTGTTGGTTTTTTTTTGTCCCCCCGCCCTCTTGATGATTGACCACAAGTTCTCAATTGGATTAAGATCTGGGGAGTTTCCAGGCCATGGACCCAAAATCTCTATGTTTTGTTCCCTGAGCCATTTTGTTATGACTTTGCTTTATGGCAAGGTGCTCCATCATGCTGGAAAAGGCATTGTTGATTCGTCAAACTGCTCTTAGAGGGTTGGGAGAAGTTGCTCTTGGAGGACTTTTGGCCCATTCTTTTTCATGGCTGTGTTTTTAGGCAAAGACTGTGAGAGAGCCGATTCCCTTGGCTGAGAAGCAACCCCACACTTTGAATGGTTTCAGGTTTGCTTAACAGTTGGCATGAGACAAGATGGTGGTAGCGCTCACCTTGTTTCTTCCGAATGAGGCGTTTTCTGATGTCCCAAAACAATCGAAAAGGGGATTCATCAGAGAAAAATAACTGTCCCCCAGTCCTCAGCAGTCCACTGCCTGTACCTTTTCCCAAAATATCAGTCTGTCCATGGTTTGTTTTTTTGGAGGAAGTGGCTTCTTTGCTGCCCTCCTTGAGCCCAGGCCTTGCTCCAAGAGTCTCCGCCTCACGTGCGTGCAGATGCACTCACACCTGCTGCTGCCATTCCTGAGCAAGCTCTGCACGCTGGTAGCCCAATCCCACAGCTGAAACATTTTAAGAGACGGTCCTGGCGCTTTGCTGGTCTTTCTTGGGCACCTGGAGCCTTTTTGGCAACAATGGAACCTCTCTCCTTGAAGTTCTTGATGATGCGATAGATTGTTGACTGAGGTGCATCTTTTAGCTGCGATACTCTTCCCTGTTAGGGGCATTTTTGTGCATTGCAATGATGACTGCACGTGTTTCTTTAGAGAAACCATGGTTAACAGAAGAGAAACAATGATGCTAAGCACCGGCCTCCTTTTAAAGTGTCAGTGGTGTTCATTCTTACTTAATCATGACAGATTGATCTCCAGCCATGTCCTCATCAACACCCACACCTGTGTTAATGGAGCAATCACTGAAAAGAGGTTAGCTGGACTTTTTAAGGCAGGGGCTGCAATGTGTTGAAATGTGTTTTGGGGGATAAAGTTCATTTTCTAGCCAAATATTGGGCTTTGCAAGTAATTGCTGTTAAGCTGATCACTCTTTATAACATTCTGGAGTATATGCAAATTGCCATTAGAAAAAGTGAAGCAGTAGGGCTTTGTAAAAAATTAATATTTGTGTCATTCTCAAAACTTTTGGCCATGACTGTACAGTACATATATACATGTATTGTGACACATATATAGGGTACATACCCTTATATTTTATATATATATTATATATATATATATATATATATATACAGTACAGACCAAAAGTTTGGACACACCTTTCATTCAACGATTTTTCTGTATTTTCACGACTATGAAAATTGTTAGAATTCAACACTGAAGGCATCAAAAAATATGAATTTAAACATGGGGGAATAGAGTTGAGCGATACTTTCCGATTTTCCTTAAAAATATCGGAATCGGAATGGTATCGCCGATATCACTAAAAAAATCGGCGATACCGATTTCCGATACCGGAAGTCCCATGTAAGTCTATGGGAAAAATATCGCAACTAAAAAAACCCATTCTTTCCTTGTAAACACTAAATATACACACATAGAATACATATTATATTATTTTACATGTCATTGTGACATTTATTATATACATATATGTATAGTTTATACACTTCTACATAGTAAAATATCCTCTCATTCAATTGCCGGGTTAAAGCGGCTTCAGTGAAAAGACAGAAGCACCCGACATGAAATGACACTTGGTGTACATAGGGTTAACCATGTCTTTTCATGTCGTTTGCTATCTGATTTGCACAAAACTTTAAATAGACTATGTGTGCAAAATTTCACACCTGTAGGGGTTAATTAAAGGTTGTAAATTCGTTGTAAAAAAAAAACGGACTTTTTTGTACGAATTTACACCTTTAATTAAACCCCTACAGGTGGGGAAATTTTTCACACATAGTCTGATTTAATTGTTTGTGCAAAATTAGATTAGCAAAGGACATGAAAAGACAATGGTTAACCTATGTACACCAAGTGTCATTTCATGTCGGGTCACCGACATGAAATGACACTTGGTGTACATAGGGTTACCATGTCTTTTCATGTCCTTTGCTATCTAATTTGCACAAACAATTAAATCAGCTATGTGTGCAAAATTTCACACCTGTAGGGGTTAATTAAAGGTGTAAATTCGTTGTAAAAAAAACGGACTTTTTTGCTACGAATTTCACACCTTTAATTAACCCCTACAGGTGTGAAATTTTGCACAACATAGTCTGATTTTAATTGTTTGTGCAATTAGATAGCAAAGGACATGAAAGAAATGTTAACCCTATGTACACCAAGTGTCATTTCATGTCGGGTTCTGCATTTTCACAAAAGCCGGCAATTGAATTAGCGGCTATTATACTATGTAGAAGTGTATGAAATACAAATATAAATATATTATATATGTGTCACAAATTCAATGACATGTATATATATATATGAGGTGTAAAATTGCTGAAAAAAATGCGTGGGCTCCCGCCCTATTTTCGCAACCAGACAGACAAAGCCAGTGAGTGGGGGCAGATAATTAATAGCCCAGAGAGGGGACCATTATTTTTCCCCCCCCCCCCCGGCTACTAACATCTCCCCCCAGACACCCCAGGAAAGACAAATCTATAATTAGATTCGCCTTTCTGGCAACTTTGCCCGTCTATTCCCATTGCCTGTAGCGGTGGCGAATGGGTTAATATGGGGTTTAAAGCCACCTTGCTATTGAAAGGTGACCTTAAGCCAGGTTAATAATTGAGAGCTGTCAATTAGACAAACTATCAATTATTAATCCTATTGCATGAAATAAAAATAAAACACACACACTTTAATTAAAAATATTTTTAATGAAATAAAGACACATGTTTTTTGCCCTCTTTTATTTTACTGCAAAACCATTTCCTGTAAAAAAATAAAATAAAAAAGCAAAATTATTCTTACCTATCCATGCACAGTCAGGTCCACGGTTGTTAATCCTTCAGAAAGGGTTAATGTTTACTGCAGGGACCGCAGCTAATGCTGCAGCCTCACAGTAAACCCCAAAATGAATGAGTTCCTCTCCTGCCTGACAGGAGGAGTAAAGGCTGGGTGTCACATAACGATACACCAGCGATCCCGACAACGATATTGCACTTGTTCGGATCGCTGGTGTATCGCTACATGATCGCTGCTGAGCTGCCAAACAGGCAGCTCAGGCAGCGATTGGGACAGCGACACTGCGGGTAACATCGCTTAAGGGGCCCGTCTCAACATAGCGATATCGCTACCGAGATCGCTGCGAGTCACTAGTTTTGTGACGCAGCAGCGAGCTCACCAGCGATATCGCTGTGTGTGACATTCAGCGACGATCAGCCCCCCTGCCGGGGTATCGTGATCGTCGCAGAAATGTCAGGACCTTTTTTTGATCGCTGGTTTCCCTCTGACAGGCAACGCATCGCTGCGTTGTGACAGGCGGGAGACCAGCGATTCGTGGTAACCAAGGTACACAGGGGTTTCCAGGCACCGCGCAGCGCTTGGAAACCCGCTGTGTTATGTTACGGTAGCTGAGGAGTGCAGGTAAAAAAGGAAAATACACCAGAGCAGTTGGGAATCTATGAGATTGCAGTACCTGACTAACCACCGCAACTAGAGGCAGCCGTTGGAGGTTCTACGTGGTCCTAGAGCCTTCGTCACAGCCTGAGAAACTAAACTACACCTAAAGATAGAAATAGGAAAGCTATCTGCCCGGAGCAGAACCCAAAGATAATAGAAAGCCCCAAAACGTAATGGCGGTTAGACAAGAGGAAATACTGACCAGGAAAGAAAATAGTATGAGCAAACGATGGGGCCCAAACTAAACTAAATAGAAAAGGATAGGAAGGGGTACTTACTGCAATCCAGAAAATCCTGAAAAGCGCCAACTCTACTAATTTCAAAATCACCTGAGATCACACGACCTCTACCACCTAAATTAGTTCTCTGGTGTAACAAAAACAGCAGCCACTGAAAAAAACTGCAAAAGCAAAAGTACAAAACACAGTGGCTGGACTAAACTGAGAGGGCAAAAGCCCCCGGGGGGACCCAGAAGGGCCCCCACAGAAGTGCAGGACAAAATGCAAAAATATAGCAAAAACCACAAAATAAGAAATTGTCTTATCTGATAGCAGGAGATGCAGACACGACACAGCAGGTTACAAGGGAAACTGGGAAGAAGGATTCAGACCAGAACAATTGATCACCGGCAACCCTGATGGGAAAATGATTCCTTAAATAGGACCAATCAGTAAAACCTGATTCCCAATCCTCACTAGTACCGCTTGTAACCACCAGAGGGAGCCTCTGCTCAGAACTCATCTCAAAACCATTCACAACAGTACCCCCCTTGAGGAGGGGTCACCGAACCCTCATTTGAGCAACCAGGTCAGTCAGGATGAGTTCTATGATACGCACGGATAAGTCTCCTAGCATGGATGTCCGAAGCAAACACCCAAGAATTGTCTTCCTGACCATAACCTCTCCATTTAACCAAATACTGGGTCTTCGTCTAGAAAAACGAGAATCCAATATTTTCTCAACCACTTACTCAGATTGGCCCTCAACCAAAACAGGGTCAGGAGGCACAGCGCAGGAACCACTGGTTCAACAAACTCTTCAACAAGGACTTTGTGGAACACGTTAGGATCTTAAATGTCCCTGGAAGAAGCAAACGAAAAAGAAACAGGATTAATAATCTCCATGATCTTATAAGGTCCAATGAAACTAGGCTTAAATTTAGGAGATGCTACTCTCATAGGAATATTCTTTGAGGACAACCAGACCAGTCCCCACTTTAACCGAGGACATCAGTCCTATGCCGGTTAGCAAACCGCTGGGCCTTCTCCTGAGAGAGGGACAACCTCTCCACTACTGGTCCAATCTGCTGCATACGCTCAACAACAGAGTCAACAACCTGGACAGACAGAAGCCTCCGTCTGTCCTGAAGAAAATCGAGGGTGAAACCCAGAATTACAGAAAAAAACGGAGACATCAAAGTGGCAGAGCTAGCCCTATTATTAAGAGCAAACTCAGCCAAAGGCAAAAAAGAGACCCAGTCATCCTGATCAGCAGACACAAAGCATCTTAGATAAGTCTCCAATGTCTGGTTTGTTCTCTCAGTTTGACCATTGGTCTGAGGATGAAATGCCGAGGAGAAAGACAATTGAACACCCAGTTTAGAACAAAAAGTCCTCCAAAATCTGGAAACAAACTGGACTCCTCTGTCAGACACAATGTTCTCAGGAATGCCGTGTAAACGAACCACGTGCTGAAGGAACAACGGCACCAATTCAGAGGAGGAAGGCAACTTAGGTAATGGCACAAGATGTATCATTTGGAAAACCTATCACAAATTACCCAGATGGTGGTCATTCTCTGAGAAACAGGAAGATCGGAAATGAAATCCATAGAGATATGGGTCCATGGTCTCTTGGGCACAGGCAATGGCATCAACAAACCACTAGGGCGAGAGCAAGGCTTGGAGCGAGAGCAAGTCCCGCAGGACTGCACAAATTCCCTGACATCGCGAGACAAGGTAGGCCACCAAAAGGACCGACTAACCAAGTCTCTGGTACCAAAAATTCCGGGATGCCCAGCCAATGCGGAACAATGAATCTCAGACATCACACTCTTTTTCCATTGGTCCGGGACAAACAATTTTCCAACAGGGCAGCGCTCGGGCCTATCCTCCTGACACCCCTCCAGAGCAAGTCTCAAGTTAGGCGAGATGGCGGAAAGAACTACACCCTCCTTCAAAATAACAGAGGGATCAGATAGCTCAGGAGAGTCCGCAAGGAAACTCCTCGAGAGGGCATCCGCCTTAACATTCTTAGTGCCAGGAAGAAAGGAAACCACAAAATTAAAACGTGTGAAAAACAAGGCCCACCTGGCCTGTCTAGGATTGAGTCGCTTGGCAGATTCCAGATAGACCAGATTCTTATGGTCCGTAAGGACCACCACCTGATGTTTGGCTCCCTCCAGCCAATGTCTCCACTCTTCAAAAGCCCACTTCATGGCCAATAACTCCCGATTACCCACGTCATAATTACGTTCAGTAGGAGAAAATTTTCGAGAGAAAAGGCACAAGGGTTACTTTTAGAGGTCTCTGGATCTTTTTGGGACAAAACGGCACCTGCCCCAATTTCAGAGGCATCAACCTCCACCTGAAATGGCAGAGAAACATCAGGCTGCCGTAGAACAGGAGCAGAAGTGAATCTCTGCTTAAGTTCCTGAAACGCAGAGACTGCCTCAGGAGGCCAATTCACCACATCAGAACCCTTTCTGGTCAAATCAGTTAATGGTTTAACAATAACAGAGAAATTACCAATAAATTTACGATAAAAATTGGCAAAACCCAAAAATCTCTGAAGAGCCTTTAATGAAGTAGGTTGGACCCAATCACAGATGGCCTGAACCTTGACCGGGTCCATTTCAATAACAGATGGGGACAAAATGAATCCCAGAAATGAGATCTTCTGTACGCCAAAAAGACACTTTGATCCCTTCACATACAGAGCATTCTCTCTCAAAATCTGGAATACAGTTCGAACATGTTTCACATGAGAGTCCAGTCATTAGAAAAAATCAAGATATCATCCAAATAAACAATCAGAAACTTGTCCACAAAATCCCTGAAAATGTCATTCATGAAGGACTGGAAGACGGAAGGAGCATTAGTGAGCCCAAAGGGCATCACAAGGTACTCAAAATGCCCTTCAGGGGTGTTAAATGCCGTCTTCCATTCATCCCCGTGCTTAATGCGAATAAGGTTATACGCCCCCCTGAGGTCAAGCTTGGTAAACCAAGTAGCGTTTTTCACCCTGGAAAACAGGTCAGAAATCAAGGGTAACGGGTATTGATATTTCACAGTAATATTGTTCAAGAGACGATAATCAATACACGGCCTTAATGAACCATCTTTTTTGGCCACAAAGAGAAAAACCGGCACCTAAGGGTGAAGAGGATGGTCTGATATGACCCTTCTCCAATGATTCCTTGATATAAGACCGCATAGCGTCATGTTCAGGTACAGACAAGTTAAAAAGGCGACCCTTAGGGAATTTACTACTGGCACTAATTCAATAGCGCAGTCATAACTCCTATGGGGAGGTAAGGATGCAGATTTACTTTCGCTAAACACATCAGAAAAATCAAACAAAAAGTCAGGAACATCCTCAGCCTGGGGGGAGGCAGAAAAAACAGGAGTGTTGGCATTAACACATTGGCAGCCCCAACTGGTTACAGACACAGATTTCCAATCCAAAACAGGATTATGAGACTGTAACCAAGGGAAACCCAGCACGATAATGTCATGCAGATTATATAGAACCAAAAATTTGCAGCACTCCTGGTGATCAGGTTCAATCCTCATTATCACCTGAGTAGAAAACTGGGTTTATTCTCAGCCAAAGGGTAGAATCGATCCCCAGTAGGGGAATAGACTTCTGTAGGGTATCAAGAGAAATCCACAACGTTTAGCAAAATCATAATCCATCAGGTTAATAGCTGCTCCAGAATCAACGAAAGCCTGAGCAGAAAATGAGGACAGAGAGCATATCAGAGTGACAGTTAATAAAAACTTAGTCTGAACACTACCCAAGACAACTGAGCGTGCAAAACGTCTTCCCCGCTTAGGGCAGACTGAAATAGCATGAGATGCATCACCACAGTAGAAACATAACCCATTGCGCTTTCGAAACTCATGACGCTGTGCCCCAGACACCACTCCATCACACTGCATGGCTCAGCAGCTGGCTCACAAGGCAACACCACTCCAAGCATACTTCTCCGCTCACGCAAACGTCTGTCAATTTGAATCGCTAATGACATAGAATCATTGAGACCAGAGGGGACAGGGAATCCCACCATAACATCCTTTACATTATCCGACAGACCCTTCCGGAAAAGGGCCGCCAAAGCGTCGTCATTCCACTTGGTCAGGACTGCCCACCTACGGAATCTCTGACAGTATAACTCAGCGTCATCAAGCCCCTGATTTAATGCCAACAAGGCTTTTTCAGCTTGATCAGTGACATTAGGCTCATCGTACAATAACCCCAAAGCCTGAAAAAATGCATCAACATCACTCAAAACAGGATCCCCAGGTATCAGGGAAAAAGCCCAATCCTGAGGATCGCCGCGCAGGAGAGAGATGATAATTTGAACCTGCTGCGCTGCGTTTCCTGAGGACTTAGATTTTAAGGCAAAAAACAATTTACAATTATTTTTGAAATTCTGAAACTTAGCTCGATCCCCTGAAAACAAATCTGGCATGGGGATCCTAGGTTCCACAACAGGCAACCTAGCAAGATATGCAGCAATACTCCGAACCTCAGTGGCAAGCTGATCCACACGGCCAGACAACTGTGCAAACTCCATTGGGAGAAAAGATCCTCCCCAGCACCCAGAGATACAGAGGGAAAAAAAAAAAAAAAAATGCAACAAACAGAAAAATATCTCTGACAACTTTTCTTCCTTCAAAATATTTTTTCCCTTCTGTGAGTACCATACAATTTTTAGGGCCGGTGATACTGTTATGTTACGGTAGCTGAGGAGTGCAGGTAAAAAAGGAAATACACCAGAGCAGTTGGAATCTATGAGATTGCAGTACCCTGACTAACCACCGCAACTAGAGGCAGCCGTGGAGCGTTCCTACGATGGTCCTAGACGCCTCGTCACAGCCTGAGAAACTAACTACACCTAAAGATAGAAATAGGAAAGCTATCTGCCCCGGAGCAGAACCCCAAAGATAATAGAAAGCCCCCAAACACGTAATGGCGGTTAGACAAGAGGAAATACTGACACAGAAAGAAAATAGTATGAGCAAACGCTGGGGCCCAACTAACTAAATAGAAAAGGATAGGAAGGGTACTTACTGCAATCCCAGAAAATCCTGAAAAGCGCCAACTCTACTAATTTCAAAATCACCTGAGATCACACGACCTCTACCACCTAAATTAGTTCTCTGGTGTAACAAAAACAGCAGCCACTGAAAAAACTGCAAAAAGCAAAAGTACAAAACACAGTGGCTGGACTAAACTGAGAGGGCAAAAGCCCCCGGAGGGGACCCAGAAGGCCCCCACAGAAGTGCAGGACAAAATGCAAAAATATAGCAAAAACACAAAATAAGAAATTGTCTTATCTGATAGCAGGAGATGCAGACACGACACAGCAGGCTACAAGGGAAACTGGGAAAGAAGGATTCAGACCAGAACAATTGATCACCGGCAACCCTGATGGGAAAATGATTCCCTTAAATAAGACCAATCAGTAACACCTGATTCCCAATCCTCACTAGTACCGCTTGTAACCACCAGAGGGAGCCTCTGCTCAGAACTCATCTCAAACCCATTCACAACACCGCTGTGTACCTTGGATACCAGCTCCCTGCATCAGGGCGCTGGTATCCAAGGTACACAGCGGGTTTCTAGGCACAGCCCCGCGCCTGGAAACCCGCTGTGTACCTTGGTTACCAGCGGATCGCTGGTCTCCCGCCTGTCACACGCAGCGATGTGTGCCTGTCAGCGGGAAACCAGCGATCAAAAAAAGGTCCTGACATTTCAGCGACGATCAGCGATACCCGGCAGGGGGGCTGATCGTCGCTGAATGTCACACACAGCGATATCGCTGGTGAGCTCGCTGCTGCGTCACAAAACTAGTGACTCAGCAGCGATCTCGGTAGTGATATCGCTATGTGAGACGGGCCCTTAAGTGGAAAGCTTAATTGATTGCTTTCCACTTTCACTTCAGGTCAGCCAGGGACACAATCAGTGACGTCAGAGGGAACTGATTAACAAAAATAGGGGTTCCCTTCGAAAAAAAAATGGCGTGGGGTCCCCCCTATTTTTGTTAACCAGCCAGATGAAGCAGACCGCTGAGGCCTGGATTTTCAGGCTGTTAAGGAGCCAAGATGCATGGACCTTGCCAGCCTGATAATACTAGGCCACAGCAGTCTGCATATCTTGGCTGATTAACAAAAATAGGGATCCCCTCGAAAAAAATTGGCGTGGGGTCCCCCCTATTTTTGTTAACCAGCCAGATGAAGCAGACCGCTGAGGCCTGGATTTTCAGGCTGTTAAGGAGCCAAGATCCATGGACCTTGCCAGCCTGATAATACCAGGCCACAGCAGTCTGCATATCTTGGCTGATTAACAAAAATAGGGGATCCCCTCGAAAAAAATTGGCGTGGGGTCCCCCCTATTTTTGTTAACCAGCCAGATGAAGCAGACCGCTGAGGCCTGGTTTTTCAGGCTGGTAAGGATCCAATATCCATGGACCTTGCCAGCCTGATAATACCAGGCCACAGCAGTCTGCTTAGCTTGGCTGGTTAACAAAAATAGGGGATCCCCTCGAAAAAAAAACGGCGTGGGGATCCCCCCTATTTTTGTTAACCAGCCAAGTAAAATGCAGACTGCTGCGGCCTGGTATTAAAAGACTGTCAAGGCCCATGGATTTTGGCCCTCAACAGCCTGATAATACCAGCTACAGCAGCCCCACATTTGGCGCATCAAAAGATGTGCCAATTGTGGCACTTTACCCGGCTCTTCCCACTTGCCCTGTAGCGGTGGCAAGCGGGGTAATAAGGGGTTAATGTCACCGTTGATTGCACGGTGACAATAAGCCCGGTTAATAATGGAGAGGCGTCAATAAGACACCGATCCATTATTAATCCCAAAGTTATTAAATGTTTAAAAAAAAGACACAGCAAGAAAAAAGTATTTTAATGAAATAAAAGAGACAACACAGTTTTCATTAATTTTATTGTACTCTCATTCCTGCGACGCCATCGATCTCCTGTAAAAAAAGAAAAAAAACAAACCAACAGTATACCACCTGTCCGACGCAGTCCATAACGACAGTCCCACGACGATCCAACTCTGCTACATCGCAATGACAGGCAGAGCCAGTCATCGCGACGCAGCACAGCTGATTACCTGCTTCCCCGGCGGTGACGTCATCGGACTGACTGCTTTACGGCCGGGATTACCCAGCAGTCACTGCAGTTATCGCGAGAAACTGCATGTGACCGCCGGGGAAAGAAGATTGCGGCCATAAAGCAGTCCAGGACGTGACCGCCGGAGATCTTCTGCCAGGTAAGTGCCGCTGACTCCTGACAGACCCGACCGACGGACACTGACAGTGACAGTGACATCCCGATTCCGGTATCCGATAAGACGAAAATATCGGAATTCGGAATCGGAATTCCGATACAGCCAATATCGGCCGATACCCGATATTTGCAGTATCGGAATGCTCAACCCTAATGTGGAATTATACATTACACTTTACAAAAAAGTGTGAAACAACTGAAAATATGTCTTATATTCTAGGTTCTTCAGAGTAGCCACCTTTTGCTTTGATTACTGCTTTGCATGCAGAAAAGGTGAACGGATGGACTCTACATGCCTGGTTCCCACCGTGAAGCATGGAGGAGGTGGTGTGATGGTGTGGGGGTGCTTTGCTGGTGACACTGTTGGGGATTATTCAAAATTGAAGCGGTGAGCGGTCGAGCTCACCCCAAACCATCTCGATTGGGTTCAGGTCTGGTGACTGTGGAGGCCAGGTCATCTGGCATAGCACCCCAACACTCTCCTTCTTGGTCAAATAGCCCTTACAAAGCCTGGAGGTGTGTTTGGGGTCATTGTCCTGTTAAAAAATAAATGATGGTCCAACTAAATGCAAACCGGATGGAATAGCATGCTGCTGCAAGATGCTGTGGTAGCCATGCTGGTTCAGTATGCCTTCAATTTTGAATAAATCCCCAACAGTGTCACATAGCAGAATAGCCGCTAATTCAATTGCCGGCTTCTGTAAAATCATTACAGAATCTGACATAAATTGACACATGGTTTACATAGAGTAAACCATTTCTTTTCATGTAGTTTGATATACAGTTTTAATTAACAATTACATGAGTGCATGTGTGCAAAATTTCATACATGTACGTGTTAATTAAGGGTACATACAAACGGTCCGTTTTCTGGATGGAAAAACGGTCCAACTCTATGCAATTGTCATGCGATTGTCATGCGATTTGTATGCGATTTTTAATCGCACCATCCGTTTTCCATCAGTTTTCCATCCGCATGCAATGCGCTTTTAACATGAGGTTTTACATAGAGCAGTTCTCTCCAATGTCTACATGTAAAAAATCATGTTAAAATAACATTGTAAAAAAAAAAACTGTACACAAAAACCAAATAATTATATATATATTGTGACAGTGTCACTGGTTTTATATGTGAGGGGAGGTATGTGTCACACAGGATGCTCTCCTGTGTGAACTAAAACCTACTTTATTTATCTGCCAGCATGTTATATGCTGGTAGGTTTACTCTGTTAAAGGAGGTGCGGTTTTATGGGAATGTCAAAGAGGCCGGGAGGCATTCCCCCTACCTCCCCTCAGGGTGTGGCTGAGCAATGGATAAAAGCTCAGTCCTGTTTTTTTTTCTCTAGTGTGTGGTCTGGAGAGGCAAGTCTCCAGACAGTGTAGTGGAAGCTGCAGAGCTTTCCACAAGGACTTTAGCCGTGCAGTTTATGCTACCGAGAGCGGGTGGAACCCACTCATCTATGGACTGAGTTATTGTTTTTTTTTTTTTTTTTATGTTTTTCCCGTTTAACCCCTTAACGACCGCCGATACGCCTTTTAACGGCGGTCATTAAGGGTACTTAAACCACAGCGCCGTTAATTAACGGCGCTGTGGAAAAAGTGAATAGCGCCCCCCAGAGGCGCATTTTCTCCGGGGTCTCGGCTGCCAGGGGTAGCCGAGACCCCAGAGAACATGAATCGGGTCGGTTTTTACCGACACCGATGTTGCGATCGCCGTTATTAACCCTATAACGGCGACCGCAACAAAAAAAAAAAAAAAAAATGTGCCATTTAATTTCTCTGTCCTCTGATGTCATCGGACATCAGAGGACAGAGAAAAAGGGTCCCCGGGACCCCCACTGTGGCCCCCGAACCCTCCTCATGGCCCCAGGGCCCTCCGGTGTCCCCCGGTGCCGGCGCCATGCTTTAAAATGGCGGGCGCACGAGTGCTGCGCCCGCCGCGAGGTGACGGGGGGGATGGGCGATTTTCTCTGGGGTCTCGGCTGCCTGGGGTAGCCGAGACCCCAGAGAACATAATAGGGGCCCCCCCAATCACCACTCTTTTGCGATCGCCATATACTGGCGATCGCAAAAGAGAAATCAATGCTGCGATCCCTGCCTGTAAATTTCTCTCCCCTCTGATGTGATCGCACATCAGAGGGGAGAGAAATAGTGTCCCTGGACCCCCGATCTCACCCCCCCCTGTACCTGGAGGGGTCCCGTGTCCTCCGATCCCCCCCGGTGCGGTCCAATCCTCCCCCTCGCCTCCGGTCCTCCCCTGGCCTCCGTTCAGCCGGCGTCTTCTTCCAGTAAAAAAAAAATGGCGGGCGCATGCGCAGTGCAAAAAAAATATTCATTCATTCTCTAAAAGTACATTTTGATCACTGTGATAAACTATCACAGTGATCAAAATAAAAAAACAGTACATAAACCCCCCCTATATCACCCCCTTGGTTAGGTACATATAATAAAATAAAGAAATTTTATTTATTTTCATTTTTCCATTAGGGTTAGGGTTAGGGGTATAATTAGGGTTATAATTAGGGTTAGGGTTATAATTAGGGTTGGGATTAGCGTTAGGGTTAGGCTGGGTTCATATTGCGTTATGGCAGTCCGTTAGACGGACTGCGTTACACCGCGGTATAACGCGGTGTAACGCAGTCCGTTAACGCTGCCATTCACCCGCATTTGAGGGCGCATCGCGACGCATGCCGCTTTACGTAAAGCGGCATGCGTTCGCGACGTGCCGTCATTCAGTGACGGAGCATCGGACACGGCCTGCAGCGTCTGGGCTCCGTCACCGCTAGCGCAAATGAATCATCGCTGATTCCTCTGCGCTAGTGAGTATAGCATAACGCGATCGCGTTATGCTATACCGTTACCAGCCCGTCAACGCTATGTGTTGAATGGGCTGGTAAAGCGCAATATGAACCCAGCCTTAGGGTTAGGGTTATAATTAGGGTTAGGGTTATAATTAGGGTTAGGGTTGGAATTAGGGTTAGGGTTACAACTAGGGTTAGGGTTACAATTAGGGTTAGGGTTACAATTAGGGTTAGAGTTAGAATTAGGGTTGGTATTAGGGTTAGGGTTGAGATTAGGGTTAGGGGTGTGTTGGGGTTAGGGTTGGAGCTAGAATTGAGGGGTTTCCACTATTTAGGCACATGAGGGGGTCTCCAAAAACGCAGTGGCGTTCAAAAAGTCAAATGGCGCTCCCTCCCTTCCGAGTCCTGCCGTGTGCCCAAACAGTGGTTTACCCCCACATATGGGGTATCAGCGTACTCAGGACAAATTGGACAACAACTTTTGTGGTCTAATTTCTCCTGTTACCCTTGAGAAAATAAAAAATTAGGGACTAAACAATCAGGTTTGTGGAAAAAATATGATTTTTTATTTTCACGCCTGGGCGTTATAAACTTCTGTGAAGCACTTGGAGGTTCAAAGTGCTCACCACACATCTAGATAAGTTCCTTAGGGGGTCTAGTTTCCAAAATGGGGTCACTTGTGGGGGGTTTCCACTGTTTAGACACATCAGGGCCACTATAAACGCGACATGGCGTCCAGCCAATTCTGCGTTGAAAAAAGTCAAACGGTGCTCCTTCCCTTCCAAGCTCTGCCAAGCACCCAAACAGTGGTTTACCCCCACATATGGGGTATCAGCGTACTCAGGACAAATTTTACAAAAACTTTTGGGGTCTTGTTACCCTTGGGAAAATAAAAATTGGGGTGAAAAGATTGTTTTTGTGGAAAAAATATGATTTTTTATTTTCACGGCTCTACATTACAAACTTCTGTGAAGCACTTGGAGGTTCAAAGTGCTCACCACACATCTAGATAAGTTCCTTAAGGGGTCTAGTTTCCAAAATGGGGTCACTTGTGGGGGGTTTCCACTGTTTAGGCACATCAGGGGCTCTCTAAACGCGACATGGCGTCCAGCCAATTCTGCATTGAAAAAGTCAAACGGCGCTCGTTCCCTTGCGACCTCTGCCGTGCGCCCAAAAAGTGGTTTACCCCCACATATGGGGTATTGGCGTATTCAGGAGAAATTGCACAACAAATTTTGTGGTTCATTTTTTCTTTGAACAGTTGTGAAAATAGAAAAAATTGGTTCCGAAGTAAAGCTTTTGCAAAAAAGTTAAATGTTAATTTTTTCCTTCCACATTGCTTCAGTTCCTGTGAAGCACGTAAAGGGTTAATAAACTTCTTGAATGTGGTTTTGAGCACCTTGAGGGGTGCAGTTTTTAGAATGGTGTCACTTTTGGCTATTTTCTATCATATAGACCCCTCAAAGTGACTTAAAAGTGATGTGGTCCCTAAAAAAAAATGGTGTTGTAAAAATGAGAAATTGCTGGTCAACTTTTAACCCTTATAACTTCGTAACAAAAAAAAATTTTGTTCCCAAAATTGTGCTGATGTAAAGTAGACATGTGGGAAATGTTATTTATTAAGAAATTTGTGTGACATATCTCTCTGATTTTAGGGCATAAAAGTTGAAAATTTGAAAATTGCTAAATTTTCAAAATTTTCGCCATGTTTCCGTTTTTTTCATAAATAAGCGCAAGTCAGATAAAAATTTTTTACCACTAACGTGAAGTACAATATGTCACGAAAAAACAATCTCAGAATCAGCGGGATTCGTTAAAGCGTTCCAGAGTTATAACCTCATAAAGTGACAGTGGTCAGAATTGTAAAAATTGGCCCGGTCATTAAGCTGCAAAATGGCTCTGTCACTAAGGGGTTAACCAGAGGGGTCATGTTTACTTTTCCTGCGAAACCTGCATGAGTTTAAGGCTGATAATAAACCAGCAGAAGGAAAACCTGAGAACGTGTGTCCTGAGTCTACCTCCTGGAGAGCCGAGCGAGTCATTTTACCACAGTTGGTGTGAGAGTGCGTGCAGGATTCCAGGAACACGTGAGCCTGCCACAAAGACCGGTGGATGTCCTGGGTGAAGGCTGCCAGACAGCTAGAGAAGTCCGGCAGCATGGAGGAGCTCGTTAAGCACCTGGTCCAGGCCCAGCAGAGCATACAGCAGCAACACCTACAGAGCCAGCAGAGCATACAGCAGGCCCAGCAGAGCATGCAGCAGCAGCACCAGGAGACGACCAAACTGTTGCTTCAGCAGATCCAGTTGCAGCAAAAGTCGCAGCAGCAGCACCAGCAGGAGGCGCAACAACATATACAGCTTTTGGCGGACGCCATCCAGAGCCGGGCGGCCACCCCAACCCCAGGGCCGACTGATGATTCTCACGTCAGGAAGGCGGTAAGGCGGGCCATGCAGAAGATGACCCCTGGGATGATGTTAGAAGCATTTCTGACTGTTTTTGAGAGGGTGGCTGATCGGGAGAGACTTCCACCAGCACAGTGGGCAGAGGTTCTGGCGCCATATTTATCGGTTGAACCCCAAAAACGTATTTTGACTTGGCGCTACAAGATGCTAAGGAGTATCCCAAACTAAAGACAGAGATCTTAGCACGTCTGGGAGTAAATATGGCAGTAAGAGCCCAGCGAGTTCATCACTGGGCGTATGCTAGCAACAAACCCCCTCGTTCGCAGATGTTTGACCTATTGCATCTTGTTCAGAAGTGGCTACAACCAGAGTCCTCCACTCCGGCCCAGATGGTTGAGCGGGTGGTGATTGATAGATTCATGCATTCCCTTCCCAAGTCAGTACAGACCTGGGTTGCCCAGGGTGATCCCCAGAACGCAGATGACTTTATCGGCCTGGTAGAGAGGTACCAGGTAGTTGAGAGATCTTTTGGGAAACCGGATGCAGTCATTTCTCCCTACTGGGATACCCAAAAGGGGTGGGTTCACCACGGAAGGGGTCTAGAGCCACCACTGGGGGGCGTCCCACTCCTATTGAAGGGGCCTTTAGAACAAATGGGAAAGATATAGTTTGCTGGCGATGTCACAACCCTGGACATGTAGCTGCCAAGTGTCAAATATCCCCTGAGCCCATGGACTGCAGCCTAGGCAGACGGGTCTCCTATTATGCCTATCCAGCCTGTAGCGTGGACTGTCAACCCGGCAAGGGACCGCAGGCGTGTGCAGTATCCATTAATGGAATAAAAGTGCTTGGGCTGTTGGACTCCGGGAGTCTGGTGACCTTGATCAGAGCATCCCTTCCCCACCAGTTGATCCCTTCATGAGCAAGGTGATGAAGGAGCTTTGCAGAGTCCTTCAGATAACTCAGCTGCGGACCTCGGTTTATCATCCACAAACGGACGGCCTAGTGGAACGCTTCAACAAGACCTTAAAGGCGATGCTCAAGAAGGTCGTTGAAAAGGATGGGAGAGACTGGGACTACCTGCTCCCATTTTTGCTTTTTTCAGTCAGAGAAGTTCCTCAAGCCTCCACAGGCTTCTCTCCATTTGAGCTCCTATATGGGCGGCATCCAAGAGGTCTCCTAGACATCGCCAAGGAAACTTGGGAGGCTGAAGTCACGCCACACCGGAGTATCATCGAACATCTCGCCCAGTTACAGGAGAGAATGTCAAAGGTGATGCCCATCGTAAAGGAACATCTCCTCCAGGCGCAGGAAGCCCAGGCGAGAGTCTATAACCGGTCGGCGAGAGTAAGACAGTTCCAGCCCGGAGACCGTGTTTTGGTGCTGATCCCTACCGTCGAGAGCAAGTTTCTCGCCAAATGGCAAGGTCCACATTACCGAGGTGGGTGGAGGAAGAGTCAGCCCAAGTAGTTGTTGTTTAGCGAAAACGATACTGCAAATATCGGTATCCGGCGATTTAGCTGTATCGGCTTTCGATTCCGATACGATATTTCGTCATATCAAATACCGGAATCGGATTGTCACTGTACTGTGAGTGTCCGTCGGTCGGGTCTGTCAGGAGTCAGCGCACTTACCTGGCAGAAGATCTCGGCGGTCACGTCCTGGACTGCTTGATGGCCGCCATTATCTTCTCCCCGGCGGTCACATTGTCACGCTGTCTCAGGATAGAGGTGGACCGGGGTCTATGCTGACCTAAACTGGGGTCCTGACTAGTCCCCTACCTGGAGGTACTGTTAATGGTACAGAGGTCCAGGCCGCCAGCCTAACCTGTCTCCTGTAGATCCTGACCACTGTAATCCAGTCCTGAGAAGGACCTGATTACCACCAAAGGGAATGGGGAGATCACAGCTTACTAACATATTAGACACACGAGACAGACAAGGGTAAAGTAAATACTGCTTGATACAAAAACTACAACACAGAGGGAACACAAAGGTTAAGGATAAACAATAGCAGGAAGGATTAACCACAACAGCACTCTTAGCTTAAGTCTTCTCAGAAACGATCCGCTCTGCTGGTCAGAATGAATGCTTTCACCGACATCTCCCAAGCAAACTGGCAGGTATATGAAGGGAGCTAATTAGTGCATAATCAACTGCAGCCGGGCGGGGCTGGACCTAGTCTTAGCACAGAGCTAGGTAGAATTAACTCCCTCACTGCCAAACACAAAGCACCAGCAACTCAGCTGCGAGAAGTCAGAATGTGTAATCGCGACGATCTTCGTGGCGATACACCCATGACAGTACCCCCCTTCTACGAGGGGCCTCCGGACCCTCAGGGCCACGTCTGTCCGGGTGAGTTGTGTGGAAGGTCCGAACCAAACGATCTGCGTTAATATCAGACGCAGGAACCCACGTCCTCTCCTCAGGACCATACCCCTTCCAATGAACCAAGTACTGAAGGGACCGGCGATTCCGACGTGAGTCAATGATCTTCGACACCTGAAATTCCAAGTTACCATTGACCACCACTGGAGGAGGAGGTAGAGATGACGGTATAACTGGCGCCACGTACCTTTTAAGCAACGATTTGTGGAACACATTGTGGATTTTAAACGTAAGAGGGAGGTCAAGACGAAATGCCACAGGATTAATTATAGAACTGATCCTGTATGGCCCGATGAACCTGGGACCCAGTTTCCAGGAGGGAACCTTAAGTTTTATATTCTTGGTAGACAACCATACCAGATCATTCACACTAAGGTCCGGACCAGACACTCTCCTCCTATCAGCCATACGTTTGTATCGGTTCCCCATAGCACTCAGATTATTCAGCACTCCTCTCCACACTGAAGCAAGTGACGACGAGAATCGTTCCTCCTCAGGAACCCCAGAAGGGCCCCCCCCATTGAAAGTACAAAACTGGGGGTGAAAACCATATGCCCCAAAAAATGGGGACTTACCAGTGGACTCGCTCCGCCTATTGTTAAGAGCGAACTCTGCCAGAGGCAAGAAAGAAGACCAGTCCTCCTGGTTCTCTGAGACAAAACACCGAAGATATGTCTCTAGGCTCTGATTCAGACGCTCTGTCTGACCATTGGTCTGCGGATGAAAAGCCGAGGAAAATGACAATTGCATCCCCCGACGTGAACAAAATGCCTTCCAGAACTTGGACACAAACTGAGACCCCCGATCTGACACCACATCAGAAGGCAACCTGTGAAGTCTCACAATCTCTCCAATGAACACCTGCGCCAGAGTTTTAGCATTAGGAAGAGCAGGAAGAGCAATAAAATGTGCCATCTTACTGAACCTGTCAACTACAACTAGTATGACAGTTTTCCCTGATGACGGAGGGAGGTCCGTAATGAAGTCCATTGACAGATGAGTCCATGGACACTCCGGGATTTTCAAAGGTAAGAGGGCCCCAGAAGGACGGGTATGTGGGGTCTTAGAGCGCGCACAAACCTCGCAGGACGCGACAAAAGTTACCACCTCTTTATTTAAGTTAGGCCACCAAAACCGGCGTGAAAGGAGATCCACAGTTGCTTTACTCCCTGGGTGTCCTGCCAAAGCAGAATTATGATGTGCCTCGATAACCTTTTGTCTTAACTGATCTGGAACAAACAGTTTCCCTGGAGGTCCTACAGGGGCGTCCCCCTGAGCCTCCAATACCTCCTCCTCAAGCTCAGAGCATACAGCCGACACAACAACTCCCTCCTGAAGAATAGGAACCGGGTCATCCGTCTTCCCGGCCCCTGGGAAACTACGAGATAAGGCATCAGCCTTTACATTTTTTGACCCAGGACGATATGTGACGACAAAATTAAACCTGGTAAAAAACAACGACCATCTAGCTTGTCTGGAATTCAGAAGTTTTGCCGATTCTAGATACAGCAGGTTCTTGTGATCAGTAATGACGGTGACCGGGTGGACTGCCCCCTCCAAAAAGTGACGCCATTCCTCAAAAGCCAACTTAATGGCCAAGAGTTCCCTATTGCCGACATCATAATTCCTCTCGGCGGACGACAATTTTTTAGAGAAGAAGGCGCACGGATGCCATTTACCAGGAGAAGGACCTTGAGATAATACCGCACCCACCCCTACGTCAGATGCGTCTACCTCCACAATGAACGGTTGTGATGCATCTGGTTGAATGAGTATGGGTGCCGAAGCAAAACATTTTTTCAAGGAGGAAAATGCTTGACAAGCTTTGTCAGACCACCTAGAAAAATCCGTCCCTTTTTTAGTCATGTCAGTGAGAGGTTTGACAACAGATGAGAAATTACGAATAAACTTCCGGTAGTAGTTAGCAAACCCCAGGAAACGCTGCAGTGCTTTAAGATCCTCTGGCCGATCCCATTCAAGCACAGCTCTTACTTTCCCAGGGTCCATACGGAAACCGGAAGCTGACACCAGGAAACCCAAAAACTGAAGTTCCTGTACGGCGAATACACATTTTTCCCATTTGGCGTACAGTTTATTGTCTCGCAAGATCTGCAACACCTGTCTCACATGCTCCTGATGAGACACAAGATCCGGCGAGTAAATTAAGATGTCATCTAAATAAATGACCACAAACTGTCCCACAAGGTGGCGAAAGATGTCATTAACAAAATGTTGAAACACCGCCGGGGCAGTAGTCAGACCGAAAGGCATGACAAGGTTCTCATAATGTCCCTCCGGAGTGTTAAACGCCATCTTCCACTCATCCCCCTCCTTTATCCTAATCAGATTATACGCCCCCTGAGATCCAACTTAGAGAACCATTTGGCGCCCACAATCTGATTGAAGAGATCAGGAATAAGTGGGAGCGGATACGGATCTTGGACAGTAATCCGATTAAGCTCACGGAAATCCAGGCAAGGGCGTAGGCCTCCATCTTTTTTCTTCACAAAGAAGAACCCCGCGGCCACTGGGGAAGATGAAGGTCTAATATGCCCCTTGGCCAGACTTTCCGAAATATAGTCCTTCATAGCCTGCCTCTCAGGACCAGAAAGGTTATATAACCTAGATTTAGGTAACTTAGCATCAGGAAGCAATTTTATAGAACAGTCATACTCGCGATGAGGAGGTAATTCTTGACACCCCTCCTCTGAGAACACATCCTCAAAGTCCTCCAGAAAAGGAGGTAAGGTTCTAGGCACGACCGCACTGATGACCGTGTTCATGCAGTTACTATTGCAAAATTCACCCCACTGGCTTATCTCTCTGGTTTGCCAATTAATAACTGGGTTATGTTTAGTTAACCAAGGAAGACCCAACACAATAGGAGTGGGGAGACCCTCCAACACATAACAAGACAATAGTTCTTTATGTATTGCCCCCACTCGAAGGTCAATGTTATGTACGGCTTGCAAAAAGCTACCTTGACCGAGAGGCCTGGCGTCGATAGAGAATATGGGGATAGGTTTGGCTAGTACACTCAGTTGCATACCTTGAACCTGGGCAAACCGAGCGTCCACCAGATTAGCCCCGGCCCCACTATCCAGAAGAACAGAAATCCTCTCAGTTCTCGTACCTACCACCACCTCCGCTGGTACGAGAAACTGAGACGGACCTGGGGACGAAATACATACTCCCAGATTGTCGTCCACCACACAACCTGGGATTAATAGTTTTCCGGCGACTTCTTGCTCAGTGCAGTACGGGATGGACACCCCTCAATAAAATGTCCCTTTCTCCCGCAGAAGAAACACCTTCTTGTTTTGCGGCGCACCGCCGACCCCCTCCCTCGGTATGATGTCCCTCCCAACTGCATAGGTTCCTCGGAACAAACCAGGGGAACCTCAATATTAGGGACTTTAGAAGGAGGTGGAGTCATCACAGGGGGCGGAGTTACCCCACACCTCTCCCGAAGCCGTCTATCAATGCGAATTGCAAGAGCCATAGCGGCCTCCAGTGACGGGGGAGAATCATACTGAGCCAACACATCTTTTAATTTATCAGATAAACCTTGACAAAACTGGCTCCTAAGAGCCGGGTCATTCCACTGAGTATCCGTGGCCCACCTACGGAACTCTGAAGAAAATTCCTCCGCCGGACGATCTCCCTGCTGTATCCTACGTAACTTCATTTCAGCAAGGGAGACCCGATCCGGGTCATCATATACCAGACCCAGGGCTGTAAAAAATCGGTCCACTGACTGGAGAGCCAGGGAGCCGGGGGGAGAGACAATGCCCAGGATTGAGGGTCCCCTTGTAAGAGCGAGATGACAATTTCCACCCTCTGATCCTCACTCCCCGACGACCGCGGCCGCAGCCGAAAATACAATTTACATGCTTCCCGGAAAGTAAAAAACTTGTCCCGCCCACCAGTAAACCTGTCCGGGAGAGCCACTTTAGGTTCAGATCTGGCTTGCTCCCGGGGGTACAAAACCTTGGATTTAACGTCCGTCAGCTCCATGGACAAACTCTGCAACTGCTGAGCTAAATGGGCTACTGGATCCATGGTGGCTGGGGAGAATCTTTAGTATGGTCGGTGAAAATGTCACGCTGTCTCAGGATAGAGGTGGACTGGGGTCTATGCTGACCCTAAACTGGGGTCCTGACTAGTCCCTCTACCTGGAGGTACTGTTAATGGTACAGAGGTCCAGGCCGCCAGCCTTACCCTGTCTCCTGTAGATCCCTGACCACTGTAATCCAGTCCTGAGAAGGACCCTGATTACCACCAAAGGGAATGGGCAGATCACAGCTTACTAACAGTATTAGACACACGAGACAGACAAGGGGTAAAGTAAATACTGCCTTGCATACAAAAACTACAACACAGAGGGAACACAAAAGGTTAAGGAGATAAACAATAAGCGAGGAGAGGATTAACCACAACAGGCACTCTTAGCTTAAGTCTTCTCAGAAACGATCCGCTCTGCTGGTCAGAATGAATGCTTTCACCGACATCTCCCAAGCAAACTGGCAGGTATATGAAGGGAGCTAATTAGTGCATAATCAACTGCAGCCGGGCGGGGCTGGACCTAGTCTTAGCACAGAGCTAGGTAGAATTAACTCCCTCACTGCCAAACACAAAGCACCAGCAACTCAGCTGCGAGAAGTCAGAATGTGTAATCGCGACGATCTTCGTGGCGATACACCCATGACACACATGCAGTTTTTCGCGATAACTGCAGTGACTGCAGGGTAATCCCGGCCGTAAACCAGTCCGATGACGTCACCGCCGGGCAAGCAGGTAATCAGCTGTGCTGCGCCGGGATGACAGGCTCTGTCTGTCATTCTGATGTAGCAGAGCTGGATCGTCGTGGGACACTCGTTACTATGGACTGCGTCGGACAGGTGGTATACTTTTTTTTTTTTTTTTCATTTTTTTACAGGAGATCGATGGCGTCGCAGGATGAGACTGTAATAAAAGTAATGAAAACTGTGTTTTTTTTTTTTTTATTAAATTAAAAAACTTTTTTATGAACATTCACCCGTCCGGGTACATCAACAATTTAACTATTTACATACAGGGACCCTGTCCGGGTTATTTATAATTCTTTGGCAGGGGTGTTCCAGGTACCACCTGGTACTCTTCTGATGCTTGCCAAACATCCGAGGCACCAAGGACCACCAGGACCTGATGACGTCGTGTGGCCTGTACAGTCAAGTCGTGACCCGCTATCTGGGTCTGTGTGGCCACCTCTTTCATCTCCCTCCGGGTCTGGAACCCTATGTCCCGGACTGAACGAACCCCAGAGGGCCTTACAGGCGCCGGGTACGGGCCAGCTATACTTATCATGTCCATAGCTGGGGCTGCTGAGGAGACCACTGAGGGAGGCTGGGGAGATTTACGGCGTGGGGTGGGCACTTTTGCAGAGGCCTGGATGTGGGAGGCTGAAGGCTCCGAGGGTCTCACAGGTTCCTGACACTCTGGGGAGTAGGGGTCGCACCTGGTAACATTTAGGGCGTACCATCCATTGTAACCCCAGTGTCGGGTGTAAGTCACCAAGTCTCCTGGCAACAGGTCCCTCCCCGGGTGTCCTTCTGGGAGGTGAGCCTCCACGTCCCGCCGGTTCACAAAAACTTCTAAATAAAGTCCAGGCTCCTGGATGAAGCCCCAACCACCTTTCAATTTAAAGCTCCGTACTGCACCCTTACGCCGCGGCTCCCACAGGGTTCCTTTATCTTTCTCATCCGGTCCTTATCTGCCCGGTCCTTCTCCAGGTTACGTTGCCGAAGCTTTTGGGTTTCTCGCTGCTCCCTTTGTCGCTCTGCTTCCCGCTCCCAACGTCTCCACTCTTCCTCCTGACGCCGGTTGAAATTCTCCTCCACCAGCAGCTCCATGTCTCCACCATCAAACTGCAGCTTACAGTGTCCGGTTTGCGGCAGCTCTCCTGGCGCCCCCCAGTCCTGGCGGGCTCACCTGCGGAGGAAGCAGCCGGCTCTGGAACAGATGACAGTCGGGGCTCCGGTACAGGCAGGTAGACCTCTGGTGCCTGCGCGGCCTCCTCCATGAGGACGGGTGTCGCTTCTTCTGTCTCAGCGACGGGGGCAGACAGCGGGATCTGGGGTGCTGCCGGTGCAGAGTTTTTTGCAGGAACGGGTGCCTCCACTGCGACAACGTCAACTGGATCACATTGAAAGGGCTCCTCTACTAGAACGGGTGCCTCACCTTCCGGTACAGACACTTCAGGTAAGAGGGATTGGCGCCGCTCCAAGTTTAGTTTTAGGGCACGCCAGCTGGCTTCCATCCTGGCGACCTCCTCCCGGTGCCGGGCCAGGCCTCTTAGGGTATCCTCCGCTTCTTGCAGCGTAGGAGGGTTTCCAGGCCGGGTGCCCAACGGTGGTTCCGTGGCGATCGGGTCGCTTCCGTGGGGGGAGAGCTCTGACTGCTCCATCCCTTCACACTTCTGCTCGTGTCCATTAGCCATCTCTGCCAAGTCACATGTGTCATTAGCATCTGGAGAGGGCCCCTCTTTTGTAGGGAGGCGGGACCTTCGTGTTAGTTTCCGCACACTGAGGAGGATGAGGAGGCGGAACTGAAGAGCTGTGGGGCACGATGTTACATTGCAGTACCATTTACAGTGGTCGACCATCGTTTTCGCGCCACTGAGTGAGTGTACACCCACGAAGAGCACGCCCTTCTTCTTCACCAGTGCCTCGTCGTGACGCAGATATGGCTGAAAAATGGCAAATACATTCTCTGATGATTTTAGCAATTCTCAAGCACAAAACCAGTTCAATTCAGGCACACAGGACTCGCTTATAGCGAGCTACAGAATCCTGTTCGTGACGCCCAAGTTGAGTCGCACAGAGCCAGAGGTTTTGGGGGTACTCGGCACCGAGCCCGTCGACTTCTATGGGGTATGTCACGGCTTTACCCGGCAATTGAATCAGAGTCTATTTTACTATGTAGAAGTGTATAAACTATAAATATATGTATATATATATGTCACAATGACATGTATATTATATATATATATATATATATATGTATTCTATGTGTGTATATTTTGTGTTTACAACGAAAGAAAGGGTTTTTTTTGTTGCGATTTTTTGTTCCCATAGACTTACATGGGACTTCCAGTATCAGAATCGGATATCGACGATATTTAGTGATATCGGCGATACCATTTCGATACGATATTTTTAGATATCGAGCAGTATCGCTCAACACTATCAGCGAGGTTAATTATAAAGTCCACCAGCCTGGCCGAAGGAAGACACATCAAATATATCATATAAACTTGCTCAAGCCGTGGCGGGACCGTGAACCTGTGGAAACTCCTTGCCTGGGAGCCGCACCAGAAGGCAAGGTGGAGGAGGTCACTATTGCAGAGACTCTATCACCGGCCCAGAAGCAACAGTGTCGAGAATTATTACAGCGGAATCGGGACCTGTTCTCAGAGTTGCCAGGGCATACACAAGTGATAGAGCATGACGTGCTGACAGAACCGCATGTACGAGTGAATTTGAAGCCGTATCGGATTCGGAAGCACGCCGGGAGGTGATCTCGGCTGAGGTGAAGAGGATGTTAGACCTCGGGGTAATAGAGGAGTCAAAGAGTGGGTGGTCGAGCCCAATCGTCCTCGTGCCGAAACCAAATGGAGAGTGGAGGTTTTGTAATGACTACCGTCGACTGAATGAGGTATCCAAGTGTGACGCGTACCGATGCCCGCGTCGATGAACCCATCGAGAGGCTTGGACCGGCGAGGTACATCACCACTCTTGACCTGACGAAGGGCTACTGGCAGATCCCCATGTCCCAGATGGCTAAAGAGAAGACGGCTTTCTCAACACCTGATGGCTGTTTTCAATACAAGCGGATGCCGTTCGGACTACAGGGGGCTCCAGCCACTTTCCAGAGGGCTATGGATCGGATCCTAGTCCCACATAAGAAGTATGCCGCAGCCTACCTCGACGACATTGTGGTCTTTAGCCCAGACTGGGCTAGTCACCTACCTAAACTACAGGCCGTTTTGGACGCACTAAGGAAAGCAGGATTTACCATAAATCCGAAGAAGTGTGCCATCGGAAAAGAGGAGGCCAAGTACCTGGGCTATGTTGTTGGGAGAGGTGAAATAAAGCCGCAAATCAAGAAAGTGGAGGCAAATCAAACCTGGCTGCAACCGCTCTCAAAGAAGCAGGTGAAAGCATTCCTGGGAATGGTGGGATACTACCGGCGGTTTATCCCGAATTTCGCCACGATGGCCGCCCCACTAACAGATCTTCTAAAAGGCACCAAATCAACCATGGTGAAATGGACGGAAGAAACGGAGACCGCATTTCAAAAGCTGAAGCTAACACTGTGCAAGCAGCCTGTCCTGGTCGCGCCAGACTTTAAAAAATAATTTGTGGTCCAGACTGACGCATCAGAGGTTGGTCTAGGGGCCGTACTCTCCCAAGAAATAAATGGGGAAGAACATCCCATTCTCTATCTAAGCCGAAAGCTGTCCTCCTGCGAGAAGAACTACGCCATAGTAGAAAAGGAGTGTTTAGCCATAAAATGGGCCGTAGATACACTGAAATATTACCTACTAGGCCGGAAGTTTAAATTAGTATCAGACCATGCCCCGTTGAGATGGTTGAGGGAAAAGAGGGGAAAAAATGCTAGGGTAACTAGATGGTTCCTAGAGCTTCTAGATTTTAACTTTCACGTGGAGCATAGGCCAGGGAAGTTACATGGGAATGCAGATGCCCTCTCTAGGATTCCCTGTCTGGTGTCAGAAGTTGCCCAAACCCCCGGCTTTGGGCAGAGGGGGGGAATATGTGACAGTGTCACTGGTTTTATATGTGAGGGGAGGTATGTGTCACACAGGATGCTCTCCTGTGTTAACTAAAACCTACTTTATTTATCTGCCAGCATGTTATATGCTGGTAGGTTTACTCTGTTAAAGGAGGTGCGGTTTTATGGGAATGTCAAAGAGGGCGGGAGGCATTCCCCCTACCTCCCCTCAGGGTGTGGCTGAGCAATGGATAAAAGCTCAGTCCTGTTTTTTTTTCTCTAGTGTGTGGTCTGGAGAGGCAAGTCTCCAGACAGTATAGTGGAAGCTGCAGAGCTTTCCACAAGGACTTTAGCCGTGCAGTTTATGCTACCGAGAGCGGGTGTGAACCCACTCATCTATGGACTGAGTTATTGTTTGGTTTTTTTTATGTTTTTCCCGTTTAACCCAGAGGGGTCATGTTTACTTTTCCTGCGAAACCTGCATGAGTTTATGGCTGATAATAAACCAGCAGAAGGAAAACTTGAGAACGTGTGTCCTGAGTCTACCTCCTGGAGAGCCGAGCGAGTCGTTTTACCACAAAATATATATATATATATATATATATATATATATATATAGGCATACACTTCTACATAGCAGAATAGCTGCTAATTCAATTGCCGGCTTTCATTACAGAATTCAACATGAAATAACACATGGTTTACATACAGTAAACCATTTCATTTCATGTAGTTTGATATATGGTTTTAATTAACAATTACATGAGTGCATGTGTGCAACATTTCATACATGTAGATGGTAATTAAATGTGTAAATTCGTTGAAAAAAAAATGAGTGGGTATTTTCGCCACCAGACAGGGAAAGCCAGTGAGTGAGGGCAGATAATAATAGAATAGGAAGGGTCCATTTTTTTGTGCCCCCCTTGGCTACTAACATCTGCCCCAAGCCATCCCAGAAAAGGCACATCTATTATTAGATGCGCCTTTTCTTGCACTTAGCTCGTCTATTCCCATTGCCCTATAGCGGTGGCTAATGGGTTAATAATGGGTTAATGCCACCTTGCTATTGAAAGGTGACAATAAGCCAGGTTAATAATGTAGAGTTGTCAATTAGACAACTATGCATTATTAATCCTATAGTATTAAAGGGTTAAAAAAATACACACACATTAATTAAAAATGATTTTAATGAGATAAATACATAGCTTTTTACAATGTTATTTTAACATGATTTTTTACATAGAGAGAACTGCTCTATATAAAACCTCATGTTAAAATCGCATTGCATACGGATGGAAAATGGATGGTGCGATTGAAAATCGCATACAAATCGCAAGAAAATCGCATACCAATTGCATAGAATCGGACCGTTTTTTCCATCCAGAAAACGGACCGTTTTTTTTCTCGCAAATAGGTATGTACCCTATATATGTGTCACAATGACATGTGTATATATATATATATATATATATATATATATATATATGTATTCTTTGTGTATATATTGTGACAGTGTCACTGGTTTTATATGTGAAGGGAGGTATGTGTCACACAGGATGCTCTCCTGTGTGAACTAAGACCTGCTTTATTTATCTGCCAGCATGTTATATGTTAAAGGGTGTGGCTGAGCAAGGTATAAAAGCTCAGTCCTGTTTTTTTTTCTCTGGTGTGGTCTGGAGAGGAAGGTCTCCAGACAGGATAGTGGAAGCTGCAGAGCTTTCCACAAGGACTTTAGCAGTGCAGTTTATGCTACCGAGAGCGGGCGGAACCCACTCATCTATGGACTGAGTTATTGTTTTTTTTTTTATGCTTTTCCTGTTTAACCCAGAAGGGTCATGTTTACTTTTCCTGCGAAACCTGCATGAGTTTATGGCTGATTATAAACCAGCAGAAAGAAAACCCAGAGAACGTGTGTCCTGAGTCTGCCTTCAGGAGAGCCGAGCGAGTCGTCTTACCACAGTTGGTGTGAGAGTGCGTGCAGGATTCCAGGAACACGTGTACCTGCCACAAAGACCGGTGGATGTCCTGGGTGAAGGCTGCCAGACAGCTAAAGAAGTCCGGCAGCATGGAGGAGCTCGTTAAGCACCTGGTCCAGGCCCAGCAGAGCATACAGCAGCAACACCTACAGAGCCAGCAGAGCATACAGCAGGCCCAGCAGAGCATGCAGCAGCACCAGGAGACGACCAAACTGTTGCTTCAGCAGATCCAGTTGCAGCAAAAGTCGCAGCAGCACCAGCAGGAGGCGCAACAACGGATGCAGCTTTTGGCGGACGCCATCTAGAGCCGGGCGGCCACCCCAACCCCAGGGCCGACTGATGATTCTCACGTCAGGAAGGCGGTAAGGCGGGCCATGCAGAAGATGACCCCTGGGGATGATGTAGAAGCATTTCTGACTGTTTTTGAGAGGGTGGCTGATCGGGAGAGACTTCCACCAGCACAGTGGGCAGAGGTTCTGGCGCCATATTTATCAGGTGAACCCCAAAAAGCATATTTTGACTTGGCGCTGCAAGATGCTAAGGAGTATTCCAAACTAAAGACAGAGATCTTAGCACGTCTGGGAGTAAATATGGCAGTAAGAGCCCAGCAAGTTCATCACTGGGCGTATGCTAGCAACAAACCCCCTCGTTCGCAGATGTTTGACCTATTGCATCTTGTTCAGAAGTGGCTACAACCAGAGTCCTCCACTCCGGCCCAGATGGTTGAGCGGGTGGTGATTGATAGATTCATGCATTCCCTTCCCAAGTCAGTACAGACCTGGGTTGCCCAGGGTGATCCCCAGAACGCAGATGACTTTATCGGCCTGGTAGAGAGGTACCAGGTAGTTGAGAGATCTCTTGGGAAACCGGATGCAGTCATTTCTCCCTACTGGGATACCCAAAAGGGGGTGGGTTCACCACGGAAGGGGTATAGAGCCACCACTGGGGGGCGTCCCACTCCTATTGAAGGGGCCTTTAGAACAAATGGGAAAGATATAGTTTGCTGGCGATGTCACAACCCTGGACATGTAGCTGCCAAGTGTCAAATATCCCCTGAGCCCATGGACTGCAGCCTAGGCAGACGGGTCTCCTATTATGCCTATCCAGCCTGTAGCGTGGACTGTCGACCCGGCAAGGGACCGCAGGCGTGTGCAGTATCCATTAATGGAATAAAAGTGCTTGGGCTGTTGGACTCCGGGAGTCTGGTGACCTTGATCAGAGCATCCCTTCCCCACCAGTTGATCCCTTCCAAAACCCTGGGTGTTCGGTGCATCCATGGTGACGCCAAGGACTATCCCGTGGCCACAGTAACAGTGGGGACAGACTGTGGTGCCCAGTCCCATGAAGTCGGGGTGGTAAAGGACCTGATACATCCCGTCATATTGGGCCGTGATTTTTCCTTATTCTGGGACTTGTGGTGGAAAGGGAACTGGACTAAGTAGCATGGGGAGAAGCGAGATCCTTGAAGAAGAACCCCGACAGAATCTCAGAGAGAGGAGTTCCCACTGTGCGTCCTTGTCGGTGATGAGGGTGAGACGGTGACCGAGGAGGCCGACCTACCTGCGTTAGATATGTCCAGAGAGAACTTTGGGACTGCTCAAGTTCGAGACCTGACCTTAAAAGGGGCGTTCGACCAGGTTACTGTATGTAATGGGGTTGCCCAAGAGCCGGGGCCGACACCAGATTCCCCCACTTTGCAGTACAGAGGGAGTTGCTATATCGGGTGGCCAAACTGAGGGGCGGTGAGATAGTGGAACAGCTGTTAGTGCCGGGGCCATACAGACGGCGGGTGCTAGACATGGCCCATTCACATGTTCTTGGGGGACACCTAGGGGTCGAGAAAACTCAGGAGAGGATACTGAGGAGGTTTTATTGGCCAGGGTGTTATCGAGAAATTCAAAACTTTTGTAGGTCCTGCCCCACCTGCCAAATAACCGCTCCCTCCTCCCACTTCCGTAGCCCCTTAGTTCCACTACCTGTGATAGAAGTTCCCTTTGAGAGGATTGCCATGGACCTCGTGGGCCCCATAGTCAAATCAGCTCGGGGCCACCAATATATCCTGGTCGTCATGGACTATGCGACTCGGTATCCAGAAGCGGATCCCCTAAGGAACATGTCCAGTAAAAGTATAGCCCGAGAGTTGGTCCATATTTTTGCTCGGACAGGTCTACCAAAAGAGATTCTAACAGACCAAGGAACCCCCTTCATGAGCAAGGTGATGAAGGAGCTTTGCAGAGTCCTTCAGATAACTCAGCTGCGGACCTCGGTTTATCATCCACAAACGGACGGCCTAGTGGAACGCTTCAACAAGACCTTAAAGGTGATGCTCAAGAAGGTCGTTGAAAAGGATGGGAGAGACTGGGACTACCTGCTCCCATTTTTGCTTTTTTCGGTCAGAGAAGTTCCTCAAGCCTCCACAGGCTTCTCTCCATTTGAGCTCCTATATGGGCGGCATCCAAGAGGTCTCCTAGACATCGCCAAGGAAACTTGGGAGGCTGAAGTCACGCCACACCGGAGTATCATCGAACATCTCGCCCAGTTACAGGAGAGAATGTCAAAGGTGATGCCCATCGTAAAGGAACATCTCCTCCAGGCGCAGGAAGCCCAGGCGAGAGTCTATAACCGGTCGGCGAGAGTAAGACAGTTCCAGCCCGGAGACCGTGTTTTGGTGCTGATCCCTACCGTCGAGAGCAAGTTTCTCGCCAAATGGCAAGGTCCATACGAGGTGGTGGAGAAAGTCAGCGAGGTTAATTATAAAGTCCACCAGCCTGGCCGAAGGAAGACACATCAAATATATCATATAAACTTGCTCAAGCCGTGGCGGGACCGTGAACCTGTGGAAACTCCTTGCCTGGGAGCCGCACCAGAAGGCAAGGTGGAGGAGCTCACTATTGCAGAGACTCTATCACCGGCCCAGAAGCAACAGTGTCGAGAATTATTACAGCGGAATCGGGACCTGTTCTCAGAGTTGCCAGGGCATACACAAGTGATAGAGCATGACGTGCTGACAGAACCGCATGTACGAGTGAATTTAAAGCCGTATCGGATTCCGGAAGCACGCCGGGAGGTGATCTCGGCTGAGGTGAAGAGGATGTTAGACCTCGGGGTAATAGAGGAGTCAAAGAGTGGGTGGTCGAGCCCAATCGTCCTCGTGCCGAAACCAAATGGAGAGTGGAGGTTTTGTAATGACTACCGTCGACTGAATGAGGTATCCAAGTGTGACGCGTACCCGATGCCCCGCGTCGACGAACTCATCGAGAGGCTTGGACCGGCGAGGTACATCACCACTCTTGACCTGACGAAGGGCTACTGGCAGATCCCCATGTCCCAGATGGCTAAAGAGAAGACGGCTTTCTCAACACCTGATGTCTGTTTTCAATACAAGCGGATGCCGTTCGGACTACAGGGGGCTCCAGCCACTTTCCAGAGGGCTATGGATCGGATCCTAGCCCCACATAAGAAGTATGCCGCAGCCTACCTCGACGACATTGTGGTCTTTAGCCCAGACTGGGCTAGTCACCTACCTAAACTACAGGCCGTTTTGGACGCGCTAAGGAAAGCAGGATTTACCATAAATCCGAAGAAGTGTGCCATCGGAAAAGAGGAGGCCAAGTACCTGGGCTATGTTGTTGGGAGAGGCGAAATAAAGCCACAGATCAAGAAAGTGGAGGCAATTCAAACCTGGCCGCAACCGCTCTCAAAGAAGCAGGTGAAAGCATTCCTGGGAATGGTGGGATACTACCGGCGGTTTATCCCGAATTTCGCCACGATTGCCGGCCCACTTACAGATCTTCTAAAAGGCACCAAATCAACCATGGTGAAATGGACGGAAGAAACGGAGACCGCGTTTCAAAAGCTGAAGCTAACACTGTGCAAACAGCCTGTCCTGGTCGCGCCAGACTTTAAGAAAGAATTTGTGGTCCAGACTGACGCATCAGAGGTTGGTCTAGGGGCCGTACTCTCCCAAGAAATAAATGGGGAAGAACATCCCATTCTCTATCTAAGCCGAAAGCTGTCCTCCTGCGAGAAGAACTACGCCATAGTAGAGAAAGAGTGTTTAGCCATAAAATGGGCCGTAGATACACTGAAATATTACCTACTAGGCCGGAAGTTTAAATTAATATCAGACAATGCCCCGTTGAGATGGTTGAGGGAAAAGAGGGGAAAAAATGCTAGGATAACTAGATGGTTCCTAGAGCTTCAAGATTTTAACTTTCACGTGGAGCATAGGCCAGGGAAGTTACATGGGAATGCAGATGCCCTCTCTAGGATTCCCTGTCTGGTGTCAGAAGTTGCCCAAACCCCCGGCTTTGGGCAGAGGGGAGAATATGTGACAGTGTCACTGGTTTTATATGTGAGGGGAGGTATGTGTCACACAGGATGCTCTCCTGTGTGAACTAAAACCTACTTTATTTATCTGCCAGCATGTTATATGCTGGTAGGTTTACTCTGTTAAAGGAGGTGCGGTTTTATGGGAATGTCAAAGAGGGCGGGAGGCATTCCCCCTACCTCCCCTCAGGGTGTGGCTGAGCAATGGATAAAAGCTCAGTCCTGTTTTTTTTTCTCTAGTGTGTGGTCTGGAGAGGCAAGTCTCCAGACAGTATAGTGGAAGTTGCAGAGCTTTCCACAAGGACTTTAGCCGTGTGTTATGTTTCGGTAGCTGAGGAGTGCAGGTAAAAAAGGCAATACACCAGAGCAGTTGGAATCTATGAGATTGCAGTACCCTGACTAACCACCACAACTAGAGGCAGCCGTGGAGCGTTCCTACGTTGGTCCTAGACGCCTCGTCACAGCCTGAGAAACTAACTACACCTAAAGATAGAAATAGGAAAGCTATCTGCCCCGGAGCAGAACCCCAAAGATAATAGAAAGCCCCCAAACATGTAATGGCGGTTAGACAAGATGAAATACTGACACAGAAAGAAAATAGTATGAACAAACGCTGGGGCCCAAACTAACTAAATAGAAAAGGATAGGAAGGGTACTTACTGCAATCCCAGAAAACCCCGAAAGGCACCAACTCTACCAATTTCAAAAACACCTGAGATCACACGACCTCTTCCACCTAAATTAGTTCTCTGGTGTAACAAAATCAAAACAGCAGCCACTGAAAAAACTGGAAAAAGCAAAAGTACAAACATCAGTGGCTGAACAAAACTGAGAGGGCAGAAGCCCCCGGAGGGGACCCTGAAGGCCCCCACAGAAGTGCAGGACAAAATGCAAAAATATAGCACAAACACAAAAGAAGAAAATGTCTTATCTGTTAGCAGGAGATGCAGACACGACACAGCAGGCTACAAGGGAAACAGGAATAAAGGATCCAGACCAGAACAATTGATCACCGGCAACCCTGATGGGAAGGTGACTCCCTTATATAAGACCAATCAGTAACACCTGATTCCCAGTCCTCATAATCTTCACTGGACAGACTAGCACCGCTTGTAACCACCAGAGGGAGCCTCTACTCAGAACTCATCTCAAACCCATTCACAACAGTACCCCCCCCTTGAGGAGGGGTCACCGAACCCTCATTTGAGCAACCAGGTCGGTCAGGATGAGTTCTATGATACGCACGGATAAGTCTCCTAGCATGGATGTCCGAAGCAAACACCCAAGAATTGTCTTCCTGACCATAACCTCTCCATTTAACCAAATACTGGAGTTTCCATCTAGAAAAACGAGAATCTAATATTTTCTCAACCACATACTCCAGATTGCCCTCAACCAAAACAGGGTCAGGAGGCACAGCAGCAGGAACCACTGGCTCAACAAACCTCTTCAACAAGGACTTGTGGAACACGTTATGGATCTTAAATGTCCCTGGAAGAAGCAAACGAAAAGAAACAGGATTAATAATCTCCATGATCTTATAAGGTCCAATGAACCTAGGCTTAAATTTAGGAGATGCTACTCTCATAGGAATATTCTTTGAGGACAACCAGACCAAGTCCCCCACTTTAAACCGAGGACCATCAGTCCTATGCCGGTTAGCAAACCGCTGGGCCCTCTCCTGAGAGAGGGACAACCTCTCCACTACCTGGTCCCAAATCTGTTGCATACGCTCCACAACAGAGTCAACACCTGGACAGACAGAAGCCTCCGTCTGTCCTGAAGAAAATCGAGGGTGAAACCCAGAATTACAAAAAAATGGAGACATCAAAGTGGCAGAGCTAGCCCTATTATTAAGAGCAAACTCAGCCAAAGGCAAAAAAGAGACCCAGTCATCCTGATCAGCAGACACAAAGCATCTTAGATAAGTCTCCAATGTCTGGTTTGTTCTCTCAGTTTGACCATTGGTCTGAGGATGAAATGCCGAGGAGAAAGACAATTGAACACCCAGTTTAGAACAAAAAGTCCTCCAAAATCTGGAAACAAACTGGACTCCTCTGTCAGACACAATGTTCTCAGGAATGCCGTGTAAACGAACCACGTGCTGAAGGAACAACGGCACCAATTCAGAGGAGGAAGGCAACTTAGGTAATGGCACAAGATGTATCATTTTGGAAAACCTATCACAAATTACCCAGATTGTGGTCATTCTCTGAGAAACAGGAAGGTCGGAAATGAAATCCATAGAGATATGGGTCCAAGGTCTCTTGGGCACAGGCAATGGCATCAACAAACCACTAGAGCGAGAGCAAGGCTTGGAGCGAGAGCAAGTCCCGCAGGACTGCACAAATTGCCTGACATCACGAGACAAGGTAGGCCACCAAAAGGACCGACTAACCAAGTCTCTGGTACCAAAAATTCCGGGATGCCCAGCCAATGCGGAACAATGAATCTCAGACATCACACTCTTTTTCCACTGGTCCGGGACAAACAATTTTCCAACAGGGCAGCGCTCGGGCCTATCCTCCTGACACCCCTCCAGAGCAAGTCTCAAATTGGGCGAGATGGCGGAAAGAACTACACCCTCTTTCAAAATGACAGAAGGATCAGATAACTCAGGAGAGTCCGCAAGGAAACTCCTCGAGAGGGCATCCGCCTTAACATTCTTAGTGCCAGGAAGAAAGGAAACCACAAAATTAAAACGTGTGAAAAACAAGGCCCACCTGGCCTGTCTAGGATTGAGTCGCTTGGCAGATTCCAGATAGACCAGATTCTTATGGTCCGTAAGGACCACCACCTGATGTTTGGCTCCCTCCAGCCAATGTCTCCACTCTTCAAAAGCCCACTTCATGGCCAATAACTCCCGATTACCCACGTCATAATTACGTTCAGTAGGAGAAAATTTTCGAGAGAAAAAGGCACAAGGGTTACTTTTAGAGGTCTCTGGATCTTTTTGGGACAAAACGGCACCTGCCCCAATTTCAGAGGCATCAACCTCCACCTGAAATGGCAGAGAAACATCAGGCTGCCGTAGAACAGGAGCAGAAGTGAATCTCTGCTTAAGTTCCTGAAATGCAGAGACTGCCTCAGGAGGCCAATTCACCACATCAGAACCCTTTCTGGTCAAATCAGTTAATGGTTTAACAATAAACGAGAAATTACCAATAAATTTACGATAAAAATTGGCAAAACCCAAAAATCTCTGAAGAGCCTTTAATGAAGTAGGTTGGACCCAATCACAGATGGCCTGAACCTTGACCGGGTCCATTTCAATAACAGATGGGGACAAAATGAATCCCAGAAATGAGATCCTCTGTACGCCAAAAAGACACTTTGATCCCTTCACATACAGAGCATTCTCTCTCAAAATCTGGAATACAGTTCGAACATGTTTCACATGAGAGTCCCAGTCATTAGAAAAAATCAAGATATCATCCAAATAAACAATCAGAAATTTGTCCACAAAATCCCTGAAAATGTCATTCATGAAGGACTGGAAGACGGAAGGAGCATTAGTGAGCCCAAAGGGCATCACCAGGTACTCAAAATGCCCTTCAGGGTATTGAATGCCATCTTCCATTCATCCCCGTGCTTAATGCGAATAAGGTTATACGCCCCCCTGAGGTCAAGCTTGGTAAACCAAGTAGCGTTTTTCACCCTGGAAAACAGGTCAGAAATCAAGGGTAACGGGTATTGATATTTCACAGTAATATTGTTCAAGAGACGATAATCAATACACGGCCTTAATGAACCATCCTTTTTGGCCACAAAGAAAAAACCGGCACCTAAGGGTGAAGAGGATGGTCTGATATGACCCTTCTCCAATGATTCCTTGATATAAGACCGCATAGCGTCATGTTCAGGTACAGACAAGTTAAAAAGGCGACCTTTAGGGAATTTACTACCTGGCACTAATTCAATAGCGCAGTCATAGCTCCTATGGGGAGGCAAGGATGCAGATTTACTTTCGCTAAACACATCAGAAAAATCAATCAAAAAGTCAGGAACATCCTGAGCCTGGGGGGAGGCAGAAAAAAATCCTCCTCAGCACCCAGAGATACAGAGGGAAAAAAATGCAACAAACAGGAAAATATCTCTGACAACTCTGACAACCTTTTCTCTTTCACAATATTTTTTCCCCTCTGTGAGTACCATACAATTTCCAATTTTTAGGCCAGTGATACTGTTATGTTTCGGTAGCTGAGTGCAGGTAAAAAAGGTAATACACCAGAGCAGTTGGAATCTATGAGATTGCAGTACCCTGACTAACCACCACAACTAGAGGCAGCCGTGGAGCGTTCCTACGTTGGTCCTAGACGCCTCGTCACAGCCTGAGAAACTAACTACACCTAAAGATAGAAATAGGAAAGCTATCTGCCCCGGAGCAGAACCCCAAAGATAATAGAAAGCCCCCAAACATGTAATGGCGGTTAGACAAGATGAAATACTGACACAGAAAGAAAATAGTATGAGCAAACGCTGGGGCCCAAACTAACTAAATAGAAACGGATAGGAAGGGTACTTACTGCAATCCCAGAAAACCCCAAAAGGCACCAACTCTACTAATTTCAAAAACACCTGAGATCACACGACCTCTTCCACCTAAATTAGTTCTCTGGTGTAACAAAATCAAAACAGCAGCCACTGAAAAAACTGGAAAAAGCAAAAGTACAAACATCAGTGGCTGAACAAAACTGAGAGGGCAGAAGCCCCCGGAGGGGACCCTGAAGGCCCCCACAGAAGTGCAGGACAAAATGCAAAAATATAGCACAAACACAAAAGAAGAAAATGTCTTATCTGTTAGCAGGAGATGCAGACACGACACAGCAGGCTACAAGGGAAACAGGAATAAAGGATCCAGACCAGTACAATTGATCACCGGCAACCCTGATGGGAAGGTGACTCCCTTATATAAGACCAATCAGTAACACCTGATTCCCAGTCCTCACAATCTTCACTGGACAGACTAGCACCGCTTGTAACCACCAGAGGGAGCCTCTGCTCAGAACTCATCTCAAACCCATTCACAACAGCCGTGCAGTTTATGCTACCGAGAAACCTGCATGAGTTTATGGCTGATAATAAACCAGCAGAAGGAAAACCTGAGAACGTGTGTCCTGAGTCTACCTCCTGGAGAGCCGAGCGAGTCGTTTTACCACAAATATATATATATATATATTATATATATATATATAGGTCATACACTTCTACATAGCAGAATAGCTGCTAATTCAATTGCCGGCTTTCATTACAGAATTCGACATGAAATAACACATGGTTTACATACAGTAAACCATTTCATGTAGTTTGATATATGGTTTTAATTAACAATTACATGAGTGCATGTGTGCAACATTTCATACATGTAGATGGTAATTAAATGTGTAAATTCGTTGAAAAAAAAATGAGTGGGTATTTTCGGCACCAGACAGGGAAAGCCAGTGAGTGAGGGCAGATAATAATAGAATAGGAAGGGTCCATTTTTTTGTGCCCCCCTTGGCTACTAACATCTGCCCCAAGCCATCCCAGAAAAGGCACATCTATTATTAGATGCGCCTTTTCTTGCACTTAGCCCGTCTATTCCCATTGCCCTTTAGCGGTGGCTAATGGGTTAATAATGGGTTAATGCCACCTTGCTATTGAAAGGTGACAATAAGCCAGGTTAATAATGTAGAGTTGTCAATTAGACAACTATGCATTATTAATCCTATAGTATTAAAGGGTTAAAAAAATACACACACATTAATTAAAAATGATTTTAATGAGATAAATACATAGCTTTTTACAATGTTATTTTAACATGATTTTTTACATAGAGAGAACTGCTCTATATAAAACCTCATGTTAAAATCGCATTGCATACGGATGGAAAACGGATGGTGCGATTGAAAATCGCATACAAATCGCAAGAAAATCGCATACCAATTGCATAGAATCGGACCGTTTTTTCCATCCAGAAAACGGACCGTTTTTTTTCTCGCAAATGGGTATGTATCCTATATATGTGTCACAATGACATGTGTATATATATATATATATATATATATATATATATATATATGTATTCTTTGTGTATATATTGTGACAGTGTCACTGGATTTATATGTGAAGGGAGGTATGTGTCACACAGGATGCTCTCCTGTGTGAACTAAGACCTGCTTTATTTATCTGCCAGCATGTTATATGTTAAAGGGTGTGGCTGAGCAAGGTATAAAAGCTCAGTCCTGTTTTTTTTTCTCTGGTGTGGTCTGGAGAGGAAGGTCTCCAGACAGGATAGTGGAAGCTGCAGAGCTTTCCACAAGGACTTTAGCAGTGCAGTTTATGCTACCGAGAGCGGGCGGAACCCACTCATCTATGGACTGAGTTATTGTTTTTTTTTTTTATGCTTTTCCCGTTTAACCCAGAAGGGTCATGTTTACTTTTCCTGCGAAACCTGCATGAGTTTATGGCTGATAATAAACCAGCAGAAAGAAAACCCAGAGAACGTGTGTCCTGAGTCTGCCTTCAGGAGAGCCGAGCGAGTCGTCTTACCACAATATCTATTCTTTCTTTCGTGATTTTAAAACTGTAATTTGGATACATTATATGTTGGTTTTGCAAGCCAGCGAGAAAATCTCGCCGTACGGATGCCATACGGAAGCCATACGGATGACATACGGATATTTTGATGCGAGGAAATCGCATCCTCGCATTGCACACGGATGACATACGGCTCACTGTTCAGGGGACTTTTCTGCGTATTACGGCCGTAAAAAAAAATTCGATTTTTATACGTTGTGTGTGACTCCGGCCATAGATAGATAGATAGATAATAGATAGATAGACAGATAGATAGATAATAGATAGATAATAGATAGATATTAGATAGATAGATAGATAGATAATAGATGGACAGATAGATAGATAGATAGATAGATAGATAGATAGATAGATAGATAGATAGATAGATAGATAGATAGATAGATAGATAGACAGATAATATATAGACAGATAGATAGATAGATAGATAGATAGATAGATAGATAGAAACTAGATAAATAATAGATAGATAGATATTACATAGATAATAGATAGATAGAATGGTACATAAATAGTTAAAGACCCACGCGCACACACACAAAATCTTCACGCAATTGCGTTAATTTAAAAAAAAATGGGGAAAAAATGCCATGGGCTCCCGCTCAATTTTCTGCGCCAGAGGGGAAAAGCCGACGGCTCGGGCCAATATTTCTAGCCTGGGAAGGGGATAATACCCATGGAGCTTCCCAGGCTATGTATATCAGCACGCAGCTAGCCTTTACTGGCTATTAAAATAGGGGGACCCCCAAAAAAATGACGTGGGGTCCTCCAGTAATTTATAGCCAGAAAGGCTACGCAGACAACTGTGGGCTGATATTCATAGCCTAGGAAGGGGCCATGGATATTGGCTCACCCCCCCTGGTCAAAAATACCAGCACCCAGCCGCCCCAGAAATGGCGCATCTGTACGATGCGCCATTTCCGGCACTTAGCCCCTCTCTGCTCACTCCCCTGTAGCGGTGGGATACGGGGTAATAAGGGTTTAATATCACCTTGCTATTGTAAGGTGACATTAAGCCCGGTTAATAATAGAGAGGCGTCAATAAGACGCCTATTCATTATTAATCTTATATTAATAAAGGGTTAAAAAACAACACACACATAAGAATAAAGTATTTTAAAGAAATAAAACACAACACGGTTTTCATATCTTTATTATTCGCTAAGATCCAAGCGACGCCCTCGATCTCCTGTAATAAAACGTAAAAAAATAAAACAACGTATACTCCCTGGTAGACGCAGTCCAATTAATAACGAATGTCCCACGATGGTCTCCCCTATAGAACAGTGACATCAGGTGATGCCACTGTTCTGTAGGGCCTCCAAGTGATGCACTGACAGGAGATAATGGCTCCTGCAGTGCATCACTGAGTTCATTCCCTCACTTTATAGCAATGCTGCGTGGGAATTTTCTCACCCAGCATTGCCGGTGAGAGAATGTACTGTAGTGACGTCATTCTCTCCCGGCGTCTGAGCGACACACAGGAGTGTATCGCAGGGGCGGTTTAGAGCGCTGACATCACCCGATGTCAACGTTCTATACCGGAGATCTTCGTGGGACACTCGTTATTATCTGGACTATGGCGGACAGGTGATGTATAGGTTGCATTATTATTTTATTTTTATTATAGGAGACGATGGCATCAGGGAATAGGTGATTGGTGAGTATGTACTCTATGTTAAGTGTTGTATGTTATGTGTATGTTCTATGTTATGTGTTGTATGTTATGTGTATGTACTGTATGTTGTGTTGCATGTTATATGTATGTTATGTGTTGTATGTTATATGTATGTTACATGTTGTATGTTATATGTATGTACTGTATGTTATGTGTTGTATGTTATATGTATGTACTGTATGTTCTGTGTTGTATGTTATATGTATGTACTGTATGTTATGTGTTATATGTATGTTATGTGTTGTATGTTATAAGTATGCTCTATATGTTATGTGTTATATGTATGTTCTGTATGTTATGTGTTGTATGTATGTTCTGTATGTTATGTGTTGTATGTAATATGTATGTTATGTGTTGTATGTTATATGTATGTTACGTGTTGTGTGTTATATGTATGTACTGTATGTTATGTGTTATATGTATGTTGTGTTGTATGTTATATGTATGTACTGTATGTTATGTGCTATACGTATGTTATGTGTTGTATGTTATATGTATGTTCTGTATGTTATGTGTTATATGTATGTTATATGTATGTTACGTGTTGTATGTTATATGTATGTACTGTATGTTATGTGTTATACGTATGTTATGTGTTGCATGTTATATGTATGTTCTGTATGTTATGTGTTATATGTATGTTATATGTATGTTACATGTTGTATGTTATATGTATGTACTGTATGTTATGTGTTATACGTATGTTATGTGTTGTATGTCATATGTATGTTCTGTATGTTATGTGTTGTATGTTATATGTATGTCATGTTTTGTATGTTATATGTATGTTATGTGTTGTATGTTATATGTATGTACTGTATGTTATGTGTCATACGTATGTTATGTGTTGTATGTTATATGTATGTTTTGTATGTTATGTGTTATATGTATGTTATATGTATGTTACGTGTTGTATGTTATATGTATGTTACATGTTGTATGTTATATGTATGTACTGTATGTTATGTGTTATACGTATGTTATGTGTTGTATGTCATATGTATGTTCTGTATGTTATGTGTTGTATGTTATATGTATGTCATGTGTTGTATGTTATATGTATGTTACGTGTTGTATGTTATATGTATGTACTGTATGTTATGTGTCATACGTATGTTATGTGTTGTATGTTATATGTATGTTCTGTATGTTATGTGTTATATGTATGTTATATGTATGTTACGTGTTGTATGTTATATGTATGTACTGTATGTTATGTGTTATATGTATGTTATGTGTTGTATGTCATATGTATGTTCTGTATGTTGTGTTGTATGTTATATGTATGTTATGTGTTGTATGTTATATGTATGTACTGTATGTTATGTGTTATACGTATGTTATGTGTTGCATGTTATATGTATGTTCTGTGTTATATGTTTAATAATAATAATAATAATCTTTATATAGCGCCATCATATTCCGCAGCGCTTTACAGTTTAACAGTTTCAAAACACAAGTCATAAGTAACAACGTTAACAATACAATAATTAAAGCAAAATAAGACGACCCTGCTCGTGAGAGCTTACAATCTACAATGAGGTGGGGGAGATACAAAGTACAGGGGTGTATATACAATGGTGCATTTATATATTTATATGTATGTTATATGTATGTTACGTGTTGTATGTTATTTGTATATTCTGTGTTATATGTATGTTATGTGTTATATGTTGTATGTAATGTATGTAATGTATGTTTTTTTTTACATTCAACACATTAGCCGGATGATGGGACTACTACTGTCCCATCATTGGCTAATGTGTCACTCACTGACAGTGTATCAGGCATAGCCGGATGGGACTTATAGTCCCATCGGACGATGCCTGCATATATACACACACACACACACACACAAAGCCGCTTGAGCCAATGCTGCACACGTCATCTCGTTACCCACAGTGTACTTCTCTGCTCATTGGTGAATAAAAGGCCTCTGCAAGCGGCGAAACTCGACCCCGACTTTAGCGCTCGGGTCGCCAAACGTTCGGCCGACTGCACGCTATGGTCAGGTTTCGTTTCATGAAACCCGACTTTGGCGAAAGTCTGCGATTTTTTAATCTGATTGACCTGACGCTCAACTCTAGCGGTCACAAGATGATGGTGTGACACCAAAACCTTAAGGCTGTGGCTGGTAAGTATAAGACTATGGTCAGGTAATTTAGATTAGTAGCACCACTCCGGGGTTTAAATGAAAAAAAAAAACCACTGCGGTTGTACTTAAATAAGCTCATTTATACCAGGCCAAGGCAAGTGGTTATATGTGGTTTTCTTCACATGGTGCTAATTCTCACGACTAACAATTCAACATGTTTTAAAAATTTTGTTTCCCTGATGAAATGTCCGAAATGTGGTTCGGAAAGAACGGACTTATATCATGGGATTTGGCAGTGCGGAAAAAATGAGGGATTTTGTAAGCAAGTTCAAGGGTTGGTTCTAACAATCTGGAATAGGAACATGAAGCTGGAACTAATGGCTTGGCTATTCCATTATCATCATCAGGAGGGAAGGGATAAAGAAGGGGGTACAATACCATCTCTCTTCCACGATATAGTCATAATAAGTAAAAGGGCAATTCTCCAGAAATGGTTGGTGAGAGAAATTCCCTCGAGAGAAGAGGTGATAAACCAGATGAAAAAAACGCTCATGCTAGAGAAAGTGGTGGTGGAGAGGAGCAAGGAAAGATCGACAGCAATTTTTTTCAGTAAATGGAGAAAGTTCATAAGTGGTATATGCTCAGAAGATGAAATAAGACAAATAATGTTAATATTTGTATCTACTGAATGGTACATGAAGGAGGATCTGTTAGGATCCCTAGGTAAGCTGAAAAAATAGGGGGAGGTTCCGAGGCCGAGTCGCATGGGGAGTGGGAGGGAAAGGGGGAAGGGTTAGGGTTGTTAAGTAAGTTTGGATTTAAGACATAAGAAACTGTTGAAGGTTTGGAGGAGGAAAATAGGAAGGAAGACTATATAAGGAGGGGGAGGTGATAGAGGCAAACTGGAAGGATTTTGTGAATTTAGTGAGATTCCTTGACGTTTGATATATTCTTATATGCTAATACTTATCCTTTCTAATATACAATTTGTATATTGTATGCAAGAAAATCAATAAAAAGCTGGTTTAACCCCTTAACCCCCAAGGGTGGTTTGCACGTTAATGACCGGGACAATTTTTACAATTCTGACCACTGTCTCTTTTATGAGGCTATAACTCTGGAACGCTTCAACGGATCTTCACGAATCTGAGAATGTTTTCTCGTGACATATTGTACTTCATGATAGTGGTAAAATTTCTTCGATATAACTTGCGATTATTTATGAAAAAAATAGAAATATGGCGAAAATTTTGAAAGTTTTGCAATTTTCAAACTTTCAATTTTTATTCCCTTAAAACAGAGAAATATGTCATACAAAATAGGTACTAAATAACATTTCCCACCTGTCTACTTTACATGAGCACAATTTTGAAACCAAATTTTTTTTTTGTTACGAAGTTATAAGGGTTAAAAGTTGACCAGCGATTTCTCATTCTTACAACAAATTGTACAAAACCATTTTTTTTAGGGACCACCTCACATTTGAAGTCACTTTGAGGGGTCTATATGGCAGAAAATACCCCAAAGTAACACCATTCTAAAAACTGCACCCCTAAAGGTACTCAAAGCCACATTCAAGAAGTTTATTAACTCTTCTGGTGCTTCACAGGAGCTGAAGCAACTTGGAAGGAAAAAATGAACATTTAACTTTTTAGTCACAAAAATTATCTTTAACAAGCAATTTTTTTATTTTAGCAAGGGTAAAAGGAGAAAATGGACAGAAAAAGTTGTTGTGCAAATTCTCCTGAGTACGCTGATACCCCATATGTGGGGCAAAACCAGTGTTTGGGCGCACGGCAGGGCTTGGAAGGGAAGGAGCGCCGTTTCACTTTCTTCAAACCAAATATGGCTGGAATTGAGATTGGACGCCATGTCGCGTTTCGAGAGCCCCTGATGTGCCTAAACATTGGAAACCCCCACATGTGACACCATTTTGGAAACTAGACCCCCTAAGGAACTTATCTAGATCTGTTGTGAGCACTTTGAACCCCCAAGTGTTTCACTAAAGTTTATAATGCCTGGGTGTGAAAAAAAAAATTTCCACAAAAATGATTTTTTAGTCCCCAATTTTTGATTTTTCCCAAGGAAATTGGACCCCAAAAGTTGTTGTCCGATTTGTCCTGAGTACGCTGATACCCCATATGTGGGGGAGAAATACTGTTTGGGCGCACTTCAGGGCTCGGAAAGGAAGTAATGACGTTTTGGAATGCAGACTTTGATGGGTGTCATGTTCAGTTTGCAGAGTCCCTGATGTGCCTAAACAGTGAAAAACCCCCACAAGTGACCCCGTTTTGGAAACTAGACCCCGTAAGGAACTTATCTAGATCTGTGGTGAGCACTTTGAACCCTCAAGTGCTTCACACAAGTTTATAATGCCGGGGCGTGAAAATAAAAAATCCTATTTTTTTCCCACAAAAATGATATTTAAGTCACCAATTGTTTATTTTCCCAAGGGTAACATGAGAAATTGGACCATAAAAGTTGTTGTCCAATTTGTCCTGAGTACGCTGATACCCCATATGTGGGTGGGAACCACTGTTTGGGCGCATGGCAGAGCTCGGAAGGGAAGAAGTGCCATTTGACTTTTTCAAACCAAAATTGGCTGGAATCAAGATTGGACGCCATGTTGCATTTTGATAGCCCCTGATGTGCCTAAACAGTGGGAATCCCTCACAAGAGACCCCATTTTAGAAACTAGATGTCATGTATAGTGTACAGTTCCTATAGCGTCTTGTGCTTGGGTGCGAGGAAAACACAGGAGACATAGGTTGAAATGAAATGACTTGTATTACTTCATACAAGCATGCTGAAAAGTTCACACAGTTTGCAGGAACAGCGACAGGAGACACAGCAGGCCAGAGTAACTTCAAGCACTACAATAAATCTCCAAAGCAGGTTCAGGATCTCTTCTCTGTACCGTAATTCCTCTGCAAACATGGATTCACCAAACAGCAGGTTTCCAGAGTCCAAAAGTGTTCCAAGGTTCCTCAGTAGGGAATAGCTGGAGTACAAGTCCAAGGCTTCCAGGAGTCAGGTCACAGACTGACTGAGGCTTGATTCAGGAGCACTGATTGTTCAGCTGAGGCTGCTTAAGAAGCAAGAGGGAAGAATTAGGGCGGGAACATGAAAACTGGAAACTCCATATTAACTGAGGGCAAGAGCTGCAGAAAGACAGAAAGTAAAATGGCCGACGGAAAACTGAGTTTCAAGGAACATGTCAACAGAGACAAAGAACCTACACTAGACTCCATAAGGAACTTATCTAGATCTGTGGTGAGCACTTTGAACCCCAAGTGCTTCACACAAGTTTATAACGTAGAGACGTAAAATTAAAAAATCATATTTTTTCCACAAAAATTATCTTTTCACCACAATTTTTATTTTCCAAAGGGTAACAACACCTCAAAAGTTATTGTGCAATTTGTCCTGTGTATGCTGATAACCAATATGTGGGGGTAAACCACTGGGTGCATAGCAGAGCTTGGAAGAGAAGGAGCGCAGTTTGACTTTTTCAACACAGAATTAGCTGTATGCCATGTCACGTTGGGAGAGCCCCTGATCTGACTAAACAGTGGAAACCCCCCACAAGTGAAACCATTTGGAAACTAGACCCCCTAAGGAACTTATCTAGATCTGTGGTGAGCACTTTGAACCCGAAGTTTTTCACTAAAGTTTATAATGCCTGGGTGTGAAGAAAAAAAAATTCCACAAAAATGATTTTTTAGTCCCCAATTTTCCAATTTTTGATTTTTCCCATGGAAATTGGACCCCAAAAGTTGTTGTCCAATTTGTCCTGAGTATGCTGATACCCCATATGTGGGGGGGAATACTGTTTGGGCACACGACAGGGCTCGGAAAGGAAGTAATGACATTTTGGAATGCAGACTTTGATGGTTGTTGCAGAGCCCCTGATGTGCCTAAGCAGTGGAAACCCCCCACAAGTGACCCCATTTTGGAAACTAGACCCCCTAAGGAACTTATCTAGATCTGTGGTGAGCACTTTGAACCCCCAAGTGCTTCACACAAGTTTATAATGCCCGGGCATGAAAATAAAAAATCCTATTTTTTCCCACAAAAATGATCTTTTAGTCACCAATTTTTTATTTTCCCAAGGGTTAGGGGAGAAATTGGACCCCAAAAGTTGTTGTCCAATATGTCCTGAGTACGCTGATACCCTATATGTGGGAGAAAACTACTGGCACACGTTGGGGCTCGGAATAGAAGTAGTGATGTTTAGTAATGCAGACTTTGATGGAATGGTCTGTGGGTGTCATGTCGAGTTTGGAGAGCTCCTGATGTGCCTAAACAGTGGAAACCCCCACAAGTGACCCCATTTTGGAAACTAGACCCCCAAAGGAACTTATCTAGATGTGAGGTGAGAACTTTGAAGCCCCAAGTGCTTCACAGAAGTTTATAACGCCCGGGCGTGAAAATACAAAAAATTATATTTTTTCCACAAACATGATCTTTTAGTCCCCAGTTTTTTATGTTCCCAGGGGTAACAGGAGAAATTGGACCCAAAAAGTTGTTGTCCAATTTGTCCTGAGTATGCTGATACCCTATATGTGGGAGAAAACTACTGTATGGGCACACGTCGGGGCTCGGAAGTGAAGTATTGTAGACTTTGATGTAATGGGCACACGTCGGGGCTCGGAATAGAAGTAGTGACGTTTAGTAATGCAGACTTTGATGTAATGGTCTGCCGGTGTCATGTCGCGTTTGGAGACCCCTGATGTGCCTAAACAGTGGAAACCCCCTACAAGTGACCCCATTATGGTGGTGGGAGATACATGGGAGATACATATCACAAAGGAATAAAGAGATTTATGCTTAATGGCTTGATACATCGGATGTACTGTCATCACTAAGCTATTTTGTTGTTATGTTATGTTTTTTGGTGTATTGATTTATTTTTGCAGATGGCAGGATTTTTTTATACATCTAGCCCTCACACTCTGTTCTATCTTGACCGCTTTGAGTCTTCTGATAAATTGCTACATAATTTTGAAATATACAGTTTTTTAACTTTGTACTATCCCATGTTTAATAAAAATTGCTGCTTTTTGATATCACTTATTGTGTTTGGTGTCTTTGCTCCATTTTTTTGGTGTTGAAAATATTGTCTAGGAGCTTCACTTAGGACACTGCCCTGTGTTGTCGGTGTGGGGACAACCATTGCAATATTATTAAACTATTGATTGTCATGTCCTTTCCTGAGATTATGTTTCTCAGCGATACCTCATTTGTAGCATTTTTTTATGTTTTGGTGCTTTTATACAATAAAAACGATTATATATAAAAAATTATTATTTTTGCATCGCTTTATTCTGCGAGCTATAACTTTTTTATTTTTTCGCTGATGATGCTGTATGGTGGCTCATTTTTTGCAGGACAAGATGACGTTTTCAGCGGTACCATGTTTATTTATATTGGTCTTTTTGATTGCATGTTATTCCACTTTTTGTTTGGCGGTATGATGATAAATCATTGTTTTTTAACCTTGTTCTTTTTTTTTTTCAAGGGGTTAACTAATGGGACAGGTTTATAGGACGGGTCGTTACGGACGCAGCGATACTAAATAAGTGTACTTTTATTGTTTTTTTTTATTTAAATGAAGAAATACATTTATTGGGGAATATTTTTTTTTTTCCTTTATTTTGGAATTTTTTTTTTACACATCTAATTTTCACTTTTTTAACTTTTTTACTTTGTCCCGGGTGGGACATCACAGTATAAAGTCAGATCGCTGGTCTTACAGTGTGCACAGCACTCTGTGAAACCAGCGATCTCACAGGCACTGCTGCAGGCTTTCTCAGCGCCTGCTCTCAGCAGGCACTGAGGAAGCTGCATCCCTGCAGGACCCGTCGGCCATCTTGGATCCGGGGTCTTGCAGGGATGAAGGCCTCAGAACAGCGCGATCACATTGCGCTGTTCTGAGGGTCTCAGGGGAGCACGTAGGGAGCCCCCTCCCTGCGCGATGCTTCCCTGTGCGCCCGGTACACCGCGATCATGTTTGATCGCGGTGTGCCAGGGGTTAATGTGCCGGGAGTGGTCCGTGACCTCTCCTGGCACATAGTGCCGGGTGTCAGCTGTGATAATCCGGGGGGAGCGCAGCTGATCGCATGTGACGCATGGGACGTACTATTCCGTCCCTGGGATTTAAGTACCAGGTCACATGGACGGAATAGTACGTCGGATGGGATTAAGGGGTTAAAAAAAAATTTGTTTCCATTTTCTAGCATTTGCATAAAATTAACATGTCTAACGATCCTGTGATTCCCACAATTCCATAAATTATCTTTTTTGGCTCTGCAATATCAATGTTGAGGATCAGTTGCATGCATAGAAATCACAGGTCACTATAGCAGTTGTTCTAAATGCCATCCCCTTCTAAAAAATATATATACATATTTCATATATACAGTTAAGTCCAGAAATATTTGGCCAGTGACATAAGTTTTGTGTGACGCTAGTCACTTCTCACGGCCAAGACGTGAGTCAGAATAGTCAAGGAGTCCAAGGTCAGAAGCCATGAGGGTACGTCATAAACAGAAGGAAGAGACAAAAGCATACAGTCATGGCCAAAAGTTTTGAGAATGACACAAATATTAATTTTTACAAAGTCTACTGCTTCACTTTTTCTAATGGCAATTTGCATATACTCCAGAATGTTATAAAGAGTGATCAGCTTACCAGCAATTACTTGCAAAGTCAATATTTGGCTAGAAAATGAACTTTATCCCCCAAAACACATTTCAACATCATTGCAGCCCTGCCTTAAAAGGACCAGCTAACCTCTTTTTAGTGATTGCTCCATTAACACAGGTGTGGGTGTTGATGAGGACATGGCTGGAGATCAATCTGTCATGATTAAGTAAGAATGACACCACTGGACACTTTAAAAGGAGGCTGGTGCTTGGCATCATTGTTTCTCTTCTGTTAACCATGGTTATCTCTAAAGAAACACGTGCAGTCATCATTGCAATGCACAAAAATGGCCTAACAGGGAAGAGTATCGCAGCTAGAAAGATTGCACCTCAGTCAACAATCTATCGCATCATCAAGAACTTCAAGGAGAGAGGTTCCATTGTTGCCAAAAAGGCTCCAGGGCGCCCAAGAAAGACCAGCAAGCGCCAGGACCGTCTCTTAAAAGTGTTTCAGCTGCGGGATCGGGCTACCAGCAGTGCAGAGCTTGCTCAGGAATGGCAGCAGGCAGGTGTGAGTGCATCTGCATGCACTGTGAGGCGGAGACTCTTGGAGCAAGGCCTGGTTCAAGGAGGGCAGCAAAGAAGCCACTTCTCTTCAGAAAAAACATCATGGACAGACAGATATTCTGCAAAAGGTCCAGGCATTGGACTGCTGAGGACTGGCGTAAAGTTATTTTCTCTGATGAATCCTCTTTTCGATTGTTTGGGACATCAGGAAAACGCCTCATTCGGAGAAGACAAGGTGAGCGCTACCACCAGTCTTGTCTCATGCCAACTGTTAAGCATCCTGAAACCATTCATGTGTGGGGTTGCTTCTCAGCCAAGGGAATCGGCTCTCTCACAGTCTTGCCTAAAAACACAGCCATGAATAAAGAATGGTACCAGAATGTCCTCCAAGAGCAACTTCTCCCAACCCTCCAAGAGCAGTTTGGCGATCAACAATGCCTTTTCCAGCATGATGGAGCACCTTGCCATAAAGCAAAGGTGATAACTAAATGGCTCAGAGAACAAAACATAGAGATTTTGGGTCCATGGCCTGGAAACTCCCCAGATCTTAATCCCATTGAGAACTTGTGGTCAATCATCAAGAGACGGGTGGACAAACAAAAACCTTAAAATTCTGACAAAATGAAAGCATTGATTGTGCAAGAATGGACTGCTATCAGTTAGGATTTGGTCCAGAAGTTGATTGAGAGCATGCCAGGGAGAATTGCAGAGGTCCTGAAGAAGAAGGGTCAACAGTGTTTGACTCAACACTGCAAAAATTGACTTGCTGCATTAACTCATTCTGTCAATATAAGCTTTTGTTACTCATATGTTTGCAATTATATTTCTGTCTGTGATAAAAACATCTGTCAAACACACACATAAAAACCAGAGGGCAGCAGATCATGTGAAAATATAATATTTGTGTCATTCTCAAAACTTTTGGCCATGACTGTACTCACAAAGTTCCCTGGTCAGAATATCAGGAGAATAACAGATTAGAGCAGAAGGGGTTAAACAGAGGCTGGTCAGAACAAAGTCCAAGGTGAGGCAACAAAAGGTCAAGGATACAGAGCTCAAGGCACAGGAAGCACAAACCTCACTAGCTGAAAGTACATCTGGCAGATGTCTGAGAGAAACAGCTCAGTTAAGTAGCATGACAATCACCTGGGATAATGAATATTTGGAGACAGCCAATGCCTCCCAGTCTCAGGTTGGATAGTGGAGCTGTCAATCAACACACTGACAGCTCAGCACGCCCCAGTACCAGGCAAGATGGCTGAGCTGTCAATCAAAGTACTGACAGCTTCAGCATGCCCCTGTAACAGATTGACGTCCAAGCTGTCAGTAACTGCATAACAGACACACTGAGGGCTGGAACCGTGACATTTTGACATTTTAGCTGTTTAGCAAAATATATTCAAGATATAATTATATAATCAATATGGGCATAAGGGACAGATTCTCAGTTTTAATTTGAGGGTGTTTACATCCTAATTGGAGTAAGGGTTTAGGAATTACAGCTCTTTAATTTGTAGCTGCCTCTTTTAAAGGGAATCAGGGATGAAAATTAGCTTGACAGTTATCTCAAAAGCTCTTTAAAACCATGCATGGGCTATTGGCTTGCTAATTCATCATCAATTATGCAGTAGTGATGAGCGAACGTGCTCGCCACTACTCGTCACTCACCTGAGTATCACGGTACTCGGTGTACTCGGCGAACACCGAGCATTTCCGGATTACTCAGCGGGAACTCGGGTCTCCACCTAGCTTTTTTGGCGGTCTTTAGAGACCCAATCACGATGCAGGGATTGTCTGCCAGGCAATGAAACGCCGCAGCCATCTTTGTTGTGGTTGTGCAGTGATTGGCTGGCCGCACAGCATCATCAGGGGTATAAGAGACCGGACACCGCCCTGGTCGATGCATTCAGCTCCGGATTTAGATAGTGTAGGGAGAGCTGCTGCAGAGATAGGGTCAGATTTGGGGATTTATTAGTCAGTGTATTAGTCATTGTGAAGGACAACCCCCGTCCTTCCACGTCACCAATGTGACGTAACTCCACAGGCACAGCTCTCCGGCGCCCCCTTTGTCTCTCAGGTCAGTAAGGGAACTGCACCTAGAGCAAATGGCCGCCGGGGAGGGTGTCCTGTTACCCACTGGGTATTCTAAGATTCGTGATCAGAGTAAAAGCATCAGCCCAAGATTAATTTTATGGTTTAATTGCCTTAAGGGCGCACTAGATAATTACAGAAATATAAAGTAAGCTATACAACGGAATTACAATGGATTTGCAGTCAGAGTATAATACAACAATAATGGTACAAGGCTTAGAGGTATTAGCTAGAGGTCAATATTACCAGGTTGTAGGGGCATGTGGAGGCAGGGAGCTCTGCGATCCACAGGTGAAAGTCTTAGTGGCTGGACAGTCCCCCAAAACATGTGCCGCTGCTCCCTTGGCAGATCTGTCCCTTGGTCCTTAGTTTTTCATGGTCTTGCTGCTGTGAGAATGGATCCAGTCAGCCCATAGCTCACAGTTCTTAAACCTGCTAGGTCCCTCCCATCGGTGTCCGAGGGTGGGATGATAATCTCCACCCTTAGCCCCTGCAGAATTTATTCCCAATACCTAATAAAGGGGTTAACTTTCTCCATGACGATCGGATCAGGACACGAGAGGTACCAGCGGATGCAGTATGTTTTGCCTGTCGCATGGAGATCAAACCTGGCCCGATTGGGTCTCTTTGGAGTGCCAGTCTCTATATCTCAGACCCCCGAGCCATCACCAATTCAGGAGTTGCACCATCAGATGCCCGAGGTCCGCAGAATCACGCAGATATTTTTTATGAGTTTGCACCTAGAAAGATGTGCTCATAATTCTTAATCCTAGAACGGAGCCGTCATGGCTGGGAGACACAATAGATGTGTTTTCTGTGTCTAGCTGGCAGGTATAATCTAATTGAAGCCCCCAGCTTTGAAGTATTGTTTGGCCTTATCTCATTATCATACTAACAGACCTTGCTATTCAACATTGGGCCTGAATTACTTAGCATACTAAACAACCTTTTTATTCACAGTGGACACAAAACCCTGTCGTATTGAATATGCCCACAGGCCCTGGGGCCAGGTGCAGTTAGCAGCCTGTGGCTCTGTGAACAGACAAAATGGAGGCTGGTATAGGCCCTATCCAAGATGGTGGCTGTTCCTTCCTCACACCTCCCTGCCTTAGAGGGCGCTAGGGGATATCACATTCCTGTGTTCCCCCATGCGCCCTTCCGCACCCTCTCCTTGCGTGGGAAGATTGCACACTGGGTAGGCACAAGCCTCCCGCTCATGATGGGCCTTCATCATGTTCACATGGAAGGCCTTCCTCCTTCCACCGGCGTGGTCCAGGGTGACCAGATAGGTGACGACGTTGAGCTGCTCGTGCATGAGGTAGGGACCCTCCCAGGCCGCCTGAAGCTTGTTTTGAGGTACGGGGACCAGTACCCACACCTTTTGACCCACCTGGTAGGTCCGCACACAAGCATTCTGGTCGTACCACCGCTTCTGGTCAGCCTGGGCTTGGGCCATATTGTCATGCACCAGCCGTGTCAAGGCCATCATTCGGTCCCGGAAGCGCACGACATACTCAATGACCGACACTCCAGGGGTGGCTAAATCCCCTTCCCATGCTTCCTTCACCAGAGCAAGGGGCCCCCGTACACGTCGCCCATATAGGAGCTCAAAGGGGAGAACCCCGTTGAGGCCTGTGGGACCTCCCAGTAGGCAAACAGCAGGTGTGGGAGATACCGCTCCCAGTCTCTCCCGTGGGAGTCGACCAACATCTTCAGCATCTGCTTTAAGGTGCCATTGAACCGCTCACACAGGCCATTGATCTGTGGGTGATACGGGCTGGCTACCAGATGTTGCACCTGTACCTGCTTACAGAGAGACTCCATCAGCTGCAAGATGAACTGGGTCCCCGGTCGGTGAGCATTTCCTGGGGAAATCCCACTCTGGAGAAAATCTCCAGTAAGGCAGTGGCCACTTTGTCAGCCCGAATGGACAACAAAGCTACTGCCTCCGGATACCGGGTGGCATAGTCCACTACCGTTAGTATGAAGCATTTCCCGGAGCGGCTGGGAGTGGACAGAGGTCCAATGAGATCCACAGCCACCCTCGAGAAAGGCTCTTCGATGATGGGCAGAGTTACCAGTGGGGCTTTGGGGCGCTGCCCCGCCTTCCCCACCCTCTGACAGGTGTCACACGAACGGCAGTAGGCTATCACCTCGGTCCTCATTCCAGGCCAGTAGAAATGCTGAGCTAGCCTGGCCCTGGTTTTAGCGATCCCTAGGTGTCCGGCCATGGGAATCTTGTGTGTGATCCGCAACAATTCCGCCCTGAACGGATAGGGTACCACTAACTGTCGGTCCCTGGGCCACGCCTCCGGTGAACCCTGCTGGATAATTACCCGGTACAGCCGTCCCTGGTCCCAGACCACTCGCTCGCGGTCGGACTCCAGGGGAGGCTGTGCCGCCTGCTCCTTGAGAGTTTTCAGGCTAGCGTCAGCTTCCAACGCTGCCTGAAATCCCTGACTTGATGTGGCAAGAATTGATGAAACTGCCATGTCCTCTGTCAGTTCCTCGGGATCTATCTCCTGGCTGCTGATTGACTCGGCAGCCACTTGGTCGGAGAGGGGGAAACCGTCAGACCTCCGCGAGGCTCCTTGGGCTTCGGCGCTCCCACCCCTGGTAACAGCGGCCACGACCGCTGAGACCACGGGTAGCGCCTGCTTCCCCTCGTCCCCTGACCAAGTCGCCGGGTCAGGCAGACTTCCCTGGCCTCCTGACATCCCGGATGTGGGGAACTCCTGCCCTGGGGACTTACCTGGTGGCTCCTCTCCCAAGATGCCCCCTCCCCCATGGCCTGTTCCTCATTCTGCAGAGGCCCTAGACTCAGCAGGCTTGATTCAGTTAGGGGCCCTATACTGCCCATAGCAGCCCCTCCCTCCACCTCTGAGCTTTCCCCTGCAGCCTCCTCACCTGTCCTCACTGTGAGCCCTGTGTGTGTAGTGTCAGTGCATGGCTTACCATCAGGTTTCATTCCCTCCTCCACTGTTGGAGGCACATTCAATATATCAACATTAGCATTCACAGTAGAGTCATGACATTCTTGGGGAGCCGAACTTGGGGGTTCAGTGGCCACATACTGGGACACTAGCTGCACCAAATCGGTCCCAAGCAACACATTGGCAGGAATATTTGGCGTTACTCCCACCTCCCGTATCCCCCTCCCGGCGCCCCAGTCCAATTACACCTTGGCGACGGGCAGTGCCGGTTCAACGTCTCCAATTCCGGAGACAGAAAGGGTTTTCCCAGGCACCAAGTCTGGAGGGGACACCACCTCAGGACGTACCAGGGTTCGTTCAGCGCATGTGTCCCGCAGTCCCATGACCTCTGAGCGGCCGATGGTGACGGGTTGGTAATTGGCCAGGGACCTCCCACCACCCCCTCCCACACACAAAACAGTGGACGGTTTCTGGGACAGGGATGGGGCCTTATGGCGCTGGGGACATGCAGCCTTAAAGTGTCCTGGCTGGTTGCAATGATGACAACGCCTGGGTTCTGTTCCTGGCCTGGAGAGGGCAGCAGGGGGGTACACCCCTTGGACTCTGGGGGCTGGATATGTGGCCGGGGCAGGATTGGGCTTACCACCTCTCCAGGTGCTGCTGGCAGGCTTCTTCGGCTCAGGCGCCCTGTTGTTGGCATACTCGTCTGCCAGGGCGGCTGTAGCAGAAGCCCCCTTTGGTTTCCGGTCACGGAGGAACTGCTGGAGGTCCTCTGGGCAATTCCACAAGAACAGCTCCATGACGAACAGTTCCTGGACCTCCTGGCGGGTGGTGAGCTCTAGACCCGTGGTCCAGTGCTCCGCAGCTCTCAGCAGGGCCCGCATGTGGTCTGTCCAGGTGTCCTTTGAACCCCGCTGCAGGCTCCTGAACTTCCTGCGGTACAACTCCGGGGTGAGGTTGTAGTGCTGGATCAGGGCCCGCTTGATGCTGGTGTAGTCATTCTCCTCCCCGGCAGGTAAGTCCCCCAAAACTTCCAGGGACTTACCCCTAAAATGGGGGGTCAGGTACCTTGCCCACTGATCCAGGGCCAGATGATGTTGGAGGCAGGTCCTCTCAAAGGCCAGCAGAAAGGAATCCAGGTCTCCATCCTTTTCAAGCAAGGGAAAGTCCTCCGCCCGGACCTTGGAAGCCTTGGTCTTCGGTGGGGCTGGAGCGTCCAGCGGGGGCCCGTGCTGAGCTATCTCTAGTCGGTGTCGGCGCTCCGCAGCTTCACGGCGTTCTGTATGCTCACGCTCCGCTGCTCTCTCTGCCACTGCTTGCTCACGCTCTGCTGCTGCTTGCTCCCGCTCTGCTGCTTTCTCTGCCGCCACCAGGAGTCTGTCATGGGCGGCGTCATTACCAGCCTCGAGCTGTGCCATAGCCGCTTGGAAAAGGGCCTCCGATCTGGACAGGCTGGGATGGGCAGGGGGTGAACAGTCCACTGCGGGAGTGAGCACGGGGGTCTGGCTCCTTGGGGAGCCCTGGCTGAGCTCCCCCTCGCCTTCATCAGTATCGAACCCCTCATAGACCATAGCATTGGCCTCCCCTTTGCCTTACTCCTGGTGCCTTCCGCTATCTTGGGAACCTTTGGTTACTGACACAGCTGCAACCCTGACCTTGCACAAAACTTATTATATTTACACTCTGACCGTCTAGTGCTGGGCTGACCTTAAGACCCCTGCAGTGAAAGTTACCGCTGGTAGTCTTTAGTATCTGGGAGTAGGGGTCCCACACACACTATAACTCTGATCCCACCGCTGCCACCAAATGTGAAGGACAACCCCCATCCTTCCACGTCACCAATGTGACGTAACTCCACAGGCACAGCTCTCCGGTGCCCCCTTCGTCTCTCAGGTCAGTAAGGGAACTGCACCTAGAGCAAACGGCTGCCGGGGAGGGTGTCCTGTTACCCACTGGGTATTCTAAGATTCGTGATCAGAGTAAAAGCATCAGCCCAAGATTAATTTTATGGTTTAATTGCCTTAAGGGCGCACTAGATAATTACAGAAATATACAGTAAGCTATACAACGGAATTACAATGTATTTGCAGTCAGAGTAAAATGCAACAATAATGGTACAAGGCTTAGAGGTATTAGCTAGAGGTCAATATTACCAGGTTGTAGGGGCATGTGGAGGCAGGGAGCTCTGCGATCCACAGGTGAAAGTCTTAGTTGCTGGACAGTACCCCAAAACATGTGCCGCTGCTCCCTTGGCAGATCTGTCCCTTGGTCCTTAGTTTTTCATGGTCTTGCTGCTGTGAGAATGGATCCAGTCTGCCCATAGCTCACAGTTATTAAACCTGCTAGGTCCCTCCCATCGGTGTCCAAGGGTGGGATGATAATCTCCACCCTTAGCCCCCTGCAGAATTTATTCCCAATACCTAATAAAGGGGTTAACTTTCTCCAGGACGATCGGATCAGGACACGAGAGGTATCAGCGGATGCAGTATGTTTTGCCTGTCGCGTGGAGATCAAACCTGGCCCGATTGGGTCTCTTTGGAGTGCCAATCTCTATATCTCAGACCCCCGAGCCATCACCGACTCGGGAGTTGCACCATCAGATTCCCGAGGTCCGCAGGATCACGCAGATATTTTTTATGAGTTTGTACCTAGAAAGATGTGCTCATAATTCATAATCCTAGAACGGAGCCGTCATGGCTGGGAGACACAATAGATGTGTTTTCTGTGTATAGCTGGCAGGTATAATCTAATTGAAACCCCCAGCTTTGAAGTATTGTTTGGCCTTGTCTCATTATCATACTAACAGACCTTGCTATTCAACATTGGGCCTGAATTACTTAGCATACTAAACAACCTTTTTATTCACAGTGGACACAAAACCCTGTCGTATTGAATATGCCCACAGGCCCTGGGGCCAGGTGCAGTTAGCAGCCTGTGGCTCTGTGAACAGACAAAATGGAGGCTGGTATAGGCCCTATCCAAGATGGTGGCTGTTCCTTCCTCACAGTCATCCTAAAGTACTCAAATCCAGCTAAACCAACAGTCCTTCTAAGGACTAATTTTGGAGTATATAGGTTGCAGTGTTAGGTAGGCAGGTGTTATGTTTTGGTAGCTGAGGAGAATAAGCAAAAACGGCAATACACCAGAGAGGCTGGAACCTATTGGATTGCAGTAACCTGAACTAACCACACAACTAGAGGTAGCCGTGGAGCGTTCCTACGTTGATCCTAGACGCCTCGTCACAGTCTGAGAGATAACTACACCTAAATGCATAAAGATGAAAGCTATCTGCCCCGGAGCAGATCCCCAAAGAAAAAAGGAAGCCCCCAAACATGTAATGGCGGTTAGACAAGAAGAAGCACGGACACAGACAGAAAATAGAATGAGCAAACGCTGGGGCCCAATCTGTCTAGACAGAAAAGTACAGGAAAGGATACTCACTGCAATCCAAAAAAAACCCTAAAAAAATACCAACTCCTCTGATTGCAAAAACACCTGAGATCACATGATCTCTACCACCTAAATCAGTTCTCTGGTGTAACAAAACTAAGCTGCAGCCACTGAAAAAACAGGAAAAAGCAAATGAACAAACAACAGTGGCTCCAGATAAACTGAGAGGAGCACAAGCCCCTGGAGGGGACCTGGCTGACCTCCACAGAAGTGCAGGGAACAATGCAAAAAGCAAGCACAAAAATAAAAGCAGAAAATATCTTATCTGATAGCAGAAGATGCAGGCAAGACTCAGCAAACTTCCAAATGAACCAGGAACCACAATTGAGACAAGAACAATTGATCACCGGCAACCATCATGGGAGGGAACCTCCCTTATATCAGACCATGCCATGATCCCAGATTGCCATTCCTCGCTGAAAGGTTCAGTACTGTCTGTAACCACCAGAGAGAGCCTCTGCTCAGAAACCATCTCTATCACATTCATAACAGGCAGGGGATTGTACGTCGCTCTATACATATCAGTGCAAGGCCTGCAGGCACTATATGTGTGTATATACATATCATTGCATACATCAAGAGGGTCCATTCCCTTCCTGTCTGCTGGTGCTGCTGCTGCTGCTACCTATAGGATATATTGACCGTATATACCTAGCCCCAGGTCTAATTGGCTTGGAAAAAAATTTTGGTCAGGTTAATACAGCTTATTTTATTGCAAGCAGTCAAGACCCTTTTTTTTCTTTCTTTTGACAGTGCACAATACAGCCAGATCCTTTTCCTAGCACAGCGTGAAAATCCTGCAATTTTAAAGGGGTCCCAAAAATCACTTTTGAGTGCACACAGAAATATTTAATTTTTATGTGGTACGGTAGAGTAGATTTTTTTTTGAGTGTCTTACACAATTTCTTGACACCATTTTGCTGAACCCCCCAAAAAATACATACAGTCCACATATTTTACAGTGCGGTATATCTGTGACACGCCTCATCCATCCGTCTGTTAAGAATTTTGGTCATTTTAACTCTAAATTCCATTTTTTTTGCTATCTGTTACTCTAGTTATATACAGCATTATTTAGCCTAAAAAAGCAAAAAATGCAGGCCACAGATTTGTCAGTGTGGTATCTCCGTGCCAGCTCATACATCTGCGTGCTCCAAGTTTGGCCAATTTAGGCCGGTTTTCAATGTTTTTCCCCATGTTTCACTCTAGTTATATACAGCACTATTTAGCCTTAAAAAAAAGCTAAAAATACAGGCCACAGTTTTCCATTTGGAGATTTGTGCCTCTCGCCTGGTCCACTTGAAGCGGGGCAAGATGATATTCCATGTAGCGATGCATAAATATTTGAGCAGCCACGTCACAAGAGGTGGACGATGATGAGACACAATTGCCGGAAAGTCAGGAGGAGGACCAGGGTGCGGAAGTGGATGATATAGTAACAGCCCTAACCTGGCAGGAGGACATGCAGAGCAAGGACAGCAGCACACAGGGGGATGTAGGCGTAGCACCACTTCAGGCACTTCAGGTGTGCATGCCAATCCCCTGTCCATGGTGCATGCGAAGATGCCTCCTGCCCTGCACCTGTCATTGCCAGAGTCAAATAGCACCATCATCAAGCATGTCCACGTCCTTGTCTCAGTGCAGTCTTCAGTTGTCCATACCCCAGTCATTGGAACGTAAGAGGAAATACGCATCCATCGCCCCACAGGCCACAGTACTCAATTCTCATATTTCTCGTCTGCTTGCGTTCAAAATGTTGCCTTTTAGGCTCATGGAGACGGAAGCTTTCCGAAATCTGATGGTGGCGGCCGTCCCAAGGTACTTGGTCCCCAGCCACCACTATTTCTCCCACTATGCCATCCCGACATTACACAAGCACATGTCCCACAACATTACCCGTGCCCTCAACAATGCAGTTACTGGGACAAGTGCTTGTGGCCAGGGATGCTACATCTCGCTGACGGCACACTGGGTTAACATAGTGGAAGACGGGGATACAGTCAGACATAGGGATGGAACATGTCCTCCCGACGCCAAGAATTGCGGGCCCTATGTCAATCAGGGTTGCCCCCACTGTGTACAGCTCCTGCACCTCCTCATCCTCTTGAGCCTCCATCTCCAAAATGAGCACATCAGTCACAAGCTGGAAGCACTGCGGCACTGCCAAAGCCAAGCGGCAACAGGCTGTGCTTAAGCAAATTTGCTTAGGTGACAAACCAGACAGTGCTGAAGAGTTGTTGACAGCTCTGAAAGAGCAGGCAGATGTGTGGCTGACACTGCTGAATCTCCAACCAGGCATTGTTGTGTGTGACAATGGCAGGAACCTGGTGGCGGCTCTGAGGCGAGGCAAACTGACACACGTACCATGCGTGGCCCATGTGCTTAACCTCGTTGTTCAAAGTTTTCTAAAAAGCTACCCAGAGCTGCCGAATCTGCTGGTGAAAGTACGCCACCTGTGTGCCCATTTTAGAAAGTCAGCTACAGCTTCAGCCGCCCTTGCCATGCTTTAGCAGCGATTGCAGATTCCGGCTCACCGACTGGTGTGTGATGTCCCCACGCATTGGAACTCTACACTGCATATGTTGGAAAGGATTTGTGAGCAGAAGTGAGCAGTTTTTGAATACCAGAATCAACAAGGCCATCGTTTTTCAGGTTTGACTCTACACGTAAGATCTCAGAAATGGACATGGGTATCAGACATATGTAACAGCCTCCAAAACTTTGAGGAGTCCACCAAGATGGTGAGCGGCGATGATGTCATAATTAGCGTATCATCCCACTCATCTGCATTCTGAAAAGCTCTCTGCTCACAATGAAAGAGGATGCATTGCAGGTGGAGCACGAGGACATGGATCAAGGAACCATACAGGGTGATTACACACAGCCCATCCTCATGTCATCCCAATGTGGATTGGTTGACAATGAAGAAGAGGAGGAGGAGGAAGAACAGGAGCTACTTTCATGCGCTATAGACGGTACTACAAGCACAACTGTCATACCGTCTGTTCAGCGTGGATGGCCTGAGGACAGGGAGGAAGAGGAAGAGGAGGAGGACACCTCCTGAGGACAAGGAAAGCTTGCCTGTTACCAGTCTGGCACGCATGGCTGACTTTATGTTGCGCTGCCTTTCCCGTGACCCTTGTATTGTAAAAATATTGGGTAACAGTCATTACTGGGTAGTGACACTTTTAGACCCACGCTACACGGAGAGCTTTCAATCTCTTGTTCCAGAGGCAGACAGGTGTACTAAAATGGTTCCGTACCAGAGGGCCATTGTTGCAGAATTATTAAAAAAATTCCCATCTCAAAACGCTGGCGGAAGAGATAACAGTTTGTTGGCCAACCAAGGAGGACAGGCGAGAGAAACACTCCATTCCAGCAGAGGTAGGGGAACACTGGCAAAGTTCTGGGACAGTTCTAACAAACCCTCCCATCACCCTGGCCCTGAGGCGTGGGGTAATCTCACAAGGAATGCAAAGTTTTATAAGATGCTGAGGGAGTACCTTGCTGACCTCCATGATTCCTAAGTGCCTTTTCATTATTGAGTATCCAAGCTGGACACGTGGCATGAACTGGCTCTTTACGCCTCGGAGGTCCTGGCCTGCCCTGCCGCTAGCGTTTTGTCAGAGCGGGTATTTAGTGCCGCTGGTGGAATTATCACAGATAAGCGCATTCGCATTTCAACGGAAATTGCAGACAGGCTGTCTCTTATAAAAATGAACAAGGGATGGATTGGGCCAGACTTCTCGACACCACCAAATGATGACAGAGAAACATAAATTCCAATGTAGTGTCTTTTTGGGAGGTGTATTCCCATGCACCTCTACACACCCACACATAAGTATACACTTCCTGATTTTGGCTATTTGGTGTCCTGCTCCTCCTTCTCCTCATCCTCACCGTCCACCACCATTCGAACACCAGGGTGAACGTTTTCCGTCATGCTTCTGCCACTTTTTTTTTTGGCAAGGGTGTTATGGTGCCCGTCAACAAATTTAAAAAAATATGCACCCCCAGGGGAAATGTTTGCCAGCACATACACTTAGTGTATGGGCATTACAAGTCTAGGAGACCCGCTCCTTTTTAATGGGACATTTTTTAAGAGGCCCTCCACCATGTTTCTTCCCAGGGGGATTGGGGTTATTGGGGTGCATATGATTTGGCAACTGGGCAGGCCTTGCCTAACCCCAGTAGCTGAGACCCCGCAGAAATTCCAACTCTGGGGGGAGCTATATACTTACTTCTCAGTGCCATTAAAAAGTGGCGCTTTGGCATAAGTACCCTTAACTGCCGCCATTAAGTATCAGTGGGCATTAAAGAGTTAAACCTGAATGTCTACACCTTGATTGCATCTCAGTTGTTTCATTTTAAATCCAAAATAGTGGCATATAGAGCCCAAATCACAAAAATTTGTAGGCAAGCATCTGGCAGAATCCTGGACGTGAAATGTGTATCACTGAGGTGGCAAGTTTCTGGATATGAACCTATTAATCAGGTCCCAGCACTGATACGTGCTCAGAGGGATAATAGAACTAGCATGGGTTAAGGTTTTTAGGAATGACTAGAAGAGATGAGCAGGAGTAGTTATTTCAACCCTTCAAAACAGCAGGTGCAGCTGAAATAAAAAGAGCAACAAAGCTCCTCATAAGTGCCTGATAGTAGAGGTGGAAAGACCGCAGATACTTGTGTCTGATAGTGAAGGTGAAAAGACCTGGTATATGTTATTCAGTCTCTGCGAGAGGCTGGAAGAGTAGGACTGAGGTTTAAATGGGTGAGAATGTACCTTCCAAGGAACTATTTATTGTTATGTGATACCTTTTTGCTGGAGAAAATACTGTTTTATTGGAGGTTTATGGACTCAATACACTTACCTGATTGCACAATAAACTGCATGCCTGTGTGAATGCTGCCGGCTGCCAAAGAGCAGATCTCTTACAATTAGTGGTTTGAATGTATGCAGGAATTCCAAGGAGCACATGTAATTGCTGGGTAAAACAGTATACCTTGGGTGGAGGCAGCTACAGCAGTGCAAACATAGGACACATGGAGGAGCTGATTAAGCAGCTGGTCCAAACTAATCTGCAGAAACAAATGCAGTTACAGCAACAGCAGTACTAGCAAGTGAAGCAGACTGAACAAGAAACCAACAAACACTTGAGGCAGAAGTTCAAACTACAGTAGCAGGAGTTAAAACAGTAGCAGCAAGTTTCAGCAGCAAAAGGCTCTCCCGACAGAAGTTATTCATGTCAGGGAACCCACACTACCCCAAAACCGATGTGATAATACCCAGCTGAGGAAACAGTAAAAGGGGCATTGCAGAAAATGACTCTGGCTGATGATCTTGAGGTGTTCATGACCATATTGGAGAGTGTGGCAGACAGAAAAAGACTGCCTTAGGAGCATTGGGAAGAGTTCCTTGTGTGGTATGTTATTGAAGAACCAGAGAAAGCAAAGAATACAACAAGCTGAATGTGAAGATTATGGCATGTTTTGGAGCAACCCAGTCCATCAGGTGCAACAGGTGCACCTCTGGTGCTATCAAAGGGACAAGCCTCCCCAGTTTCAGATGTTTGTTACACCTGGTTCAGAAATGGCTGCAGCCTGAGACTTGCTCTCAGGAACAAATAGTGGAAAGAGTGGTAGTGGACAGATTTATACACTCTCTACCTAAATCTGTACAAAACTGGGTTGCCCAGGGAGATCCCCAGAATGCAGATAACCAATTGAGCTTGATGGAAAGATACTTGGCTGCGGAGAATTCCCTTTAACACCCTTATTTATGATATACCTTTTTGCTGGAGAAAAGACTGTTTTATTTTCTGTTTATGGATTGCCGTGCTTGCGCCCTTGAAATTGAAGAAAATGAAGTATTACTCCTGGAAAATTATTGCAATTATGCGTTTTGTTATACACATGTTTATTTCCTTTGTGTGTATTGGAACAACACAAAAAAACAGAGGAAAAAAAGGTAAATTGGACATAATTTCACACAAAACCCCAAAAATGGTCCGGACAAAATTATTGGCACCCTCAACTTGATCTTTGGTTGCACAGCCTTTGGAATAAAAAACTCCAATCAATCACTTTCTATAACCATCAATAACCTTCTTACACCTCTCAACTGCAATTTTGGACCACTTTTCTTTGCAAACTGTTCCAGCTCTCTCAAATTGGTAGGGAGCATTCTCCCAACAGCAATTTTAAAACCCCTCTTTAGGTGTTCAATGGAATTTAGATCCAGACTCATTGATGGCCACATCATAACTCTCTAGCGTTTTGCTTCCATCCATTTTTGGGTGCTTTCTAAAGCATGTTTGGGGTTATTGTCCGGCTGGAAGACCCATGACCTAGGATGCAAACCCAGCTTTCTGACACTGGGCACCACATTACAACTGCAAATCCTTTGCTAATATTCAAATGTCAAGATGCCTTGCACACAGTCATGCCACCCAGTGCCAGAAGCAGCAAAACAACCCCAAAACATCTTTGAATCTCCACAATATTTGACTGTAGGTTCTGTGTTCTTTTCTTTGTTGGCCTCATTCCGTTGAATGATGTGCTTTACCCAAAAGCTCTATCTTGATCTCATCTGTCCAAAAACAGTTTCCCAGAAGGATTTTGGCTTACTCACCTACATTTTGGCAAACTGCAGTCTAGCTTTTTATGTCTCTGTGTCAGCAGTGGGGTCCTCCTGGATCTCTTGCCACCTGTATGTGCTTCTCACTAAATTAGAATATCATCAAAAAGTTAATTTATTACAGTTCTTCAATACAAAAAGTGAAACTCATATATTATATAGAGTCATTACAAACAGAGTGATCTATTTTAAGTGTTTATTTCTGTTTATGTTGATGATTATGGTTTACTGCCAATGAGAACCCAAGAGTCATTATCTCAGCAAATTAGAATACTTAATAACACCAGCTTGAAAACTTAATTTAAAATCCAAACAAAAAACACCTGCAAAGGCTTCCTTAGCATTTAAAAAGGTCTCTTAGTCTGTTTGAGTAGGCTCCACAATCATGGGGAAAACTGCTGACTTGACAGATGTCCAGAAGGCAGTCATTGACACACTCTACAAGGAGGGTAAGCCACAAAAGGTCATTGCTAAAGAAGCTGACTGTTCACAGGGTGTTGTATCCAAGCATATTAATGGAAAATTGAGTGGAAGGAAAAAGTGTGGTAGAAAAAGGTGCACAAGCAGCCTTGAAAGGATTGTTAAGAAAAGCCATTCAAAAATTTGGGGGCAATTCACAAGGAGTAGACTGCTGCTGGAGTTATTGCTTCAAAAGCCACCACACTCAGATGTATCCAGGACATGGGCTACAAATGTAGCATTCCTTGTGTCAAGCCACTCATGACCAATAGACAATGCCAGAAGCGTCTTACCTGGGCCAAGGAGAAAAAGAACTGGACTGTTGCTCAGTGGTCCAAGGTGTTGCTTTCAGATGAAAGTAAATTTTGCATTTCATGTGGAAATCAAGGTCCCAGAGTCTGGAGGAAGTGTGGAGAGGCCACAATCCAAGCTGCTTGAGGTCTAGTATGAAGTTTCCACAATCAGTGATGGTTTAGGGAGCTATGTCATCAGCTGGTGTAGGTCCACTGTGTTTTATCAAGACCAAAGTCAGGGCAGCCGTCTACCCGGAAATTTTAGAGCACTTTATGCTTCCCTCTGGCAACAACCTTTTTGGAGATGGAAATTTCATTCTCCAGCAGGACTTGGCACCTGTCCACACTGCCAAAAATACCAATACCTGGTTTAAAAACAACAGAATCACTGTGCTTGATTGGCTTGCAAACTCGCTTGACCTTAACCCCATAGAGAATCTATGGGGTATTGTCAAGAGGAAGATGAGAAACACCAGACCCAACAATGCAGGCAAGCTAAAGGCTGCTATCAAAGCAACATGGGCTTCCATAACACTCTGCAGTGCCACAGGCTGATCGCCTCCATGCCACGCCGCATTGATGCAGTAATTGATGCAAAAGGAGCCCGACCAAGTATTGACTGCATTTACTGAACATACATTTCAGTAGCCCAACATTTTGAATTTTAAAATAACTTTTCAATCTGGTTATAAAGTATTCTAATTTACTGAGATAATGACTTTTGGGTTTTCATTGGCTCTAAGCCATAATCATCAACATTAACAGAAATAAACACTTGAAATAGATCATTCTGTAATAACTCTACATAATATGAGTTTCACTTTTCGTATTGAAGAACTGAAATAAATTAACTTTTGATGATATTCTAATTTTGTGAGAAGCACTTGTATACAGGGGTGGGATTCAGCCGGTTCTCCCCGGTTCGATGGAACCGGTTGTTCAAAAAGCAGCCGGTTCCCCGAATCGGGGAGAATCAGAGCGGCGATCCGGTACCATGGGCGTACCCACCGTGAGGCAGCTGCCCCTCCCTAGAAGCAGGGGCACACAATGAAAGAGCGGAGAGAGCAGCACAATGGTGGCTCCCTCTGCCACAGATTGCAGTGCCTGTCTGTGTGTGCGCAGTGCTCGGAGCTGCTGTCTCACCAGAGGAGCTCCTTCCTTCCTACCTTCCTGGCTGGCAGCAGCTGTAGTTTCACTTTCTGCCCTGCAGGCTCTGGTTGTCTCAGCCACACTGGGTCCTAGTGCCCTCTGTGTGCAGACACTGGACACTTCCTGCTCCTGCCTCAGCCACTGCCTGCAAGCTTCATGGTAAGAGGGGATGGAATTTATTAAATTCATTCTGCTCAGGCATGTCATGGTCACTGTGGGGGAATGTGAGAGGATGGGGGTAAAGTGGGGGAGGGGTACAGGGCACAGGGGTGAATGTAAGAGGATGGGGGTATTGTGGGGGCTAGGGCACTGGGGGGGTTAATGTGAGAGGATGGGGGTATTGTGGGGGAGGGGTACAGGGCACTGGGGTGAATGTAAGAGGATGGGGGTATTGTGGGGGCTAGGGCACTGGGGGGGTTAATGTGAGAGGATGGGGGTATTGTGGGGGAGGGGTACAGGGCACTGGGGTGAATGTAAGAGTATGGGGTATTGTGGGGGCTAGGGCACTGGGGGGTTAATGTGAGAGGATGGGGTATTGTGGGGGAGGGGTACAGGGCACTGGGGTGAATGTAAGAGTATGGGGTATTGTGGGGGCTAGGGCACTGGGGTGGGTTAATGTGAGAGGATGGGGATATTGTGGGGGCTGGCGCACAGGGGTTGATGTGAGAGGATGGGGTATTGTGAGGGAGGGTGGACAGGTCACGGATTGAATGTAAGAGGATGGGGGTATTGTGGGGACTGAAGTGGGGAGGGGCAACAGAGCACTGAGGGATGCATGTGAGAGGATGGGGGTATTGTGGGGTCAGTGGGACAGAACACTAAGGGGTGCATGTGAGACGATAGGCTGTTGGGGTGTGGGTGGGGGACAGGGAGGTAGGGGGCTTTTTTTTACTTGTGAGCTCCTTAATACTTTAATAATAGATTAATATTTCAGTATTATTATAACAAGGGCATAGACAGACGGCCGTATAACTCATGCGAGGATCGCACTGCAATCCTCGGACTTGCTGGTACCGCTCCTGACATGAGCGCGACTGCCATGTATAATATATGGTATATACAGCGTAGTGTCGCATACACTGCTGTATTATACAATATACAACAGTTCTAATGCTCCATACCTAATATGCAGGATAATGTACAGTATATATGACGTAACCTGTATAAGATGCGACATTGGCTTGCCCCCCCCTAGTTTTGATCCTGGGTACGCCCATGTCCGGTACTATTTTGCAGCCAGCTTGCAGCGCCGCAACACACCGCCAGCCCGGCCCCCGCGGACTGATCTCTGCAGTGCGGCGATTGGGTAGCGCCGCGGCCATCTTCTTTAGTCACGAGGCGGAGCCGGAGAGGAGAGGGACGGTGAGTGCTGTGCGCTGCCTGGCCTGTGGTGAGAGTGTCTGTGGATGATCTCTGCAGGCGCGATGGTAGCCGGGCTCTCTTGTCGAGCAGAGCAGAGAGGAGAGTACTGGTGAGCGAGTGTGGCGCTGCTGGGCTGTAGGAGCTGGAGGGTGTCTGGTACTGATCTCTGCGTGCGGCGTGGTGCGGGCTTCTTTAGTCAGAGGGGGAGTGAGAGGAGTGGAGTGAACTGCGGCGCTGCTGGCCGGAGTGAGTGAGGTTCTTGTGATAGGTGTCTACCGGGTCATCTAATAGACCGTCAGAGTAGGCTTATGAAGAGCAGTTCTTCTAGCCCCCTGCGTTGTCTTCTTCTCTGGAGAGCTTGAGGTCTATGCTCAGAGCTGTCTGTAGGGCACAGCTGTAGAAAGCCACCCAGCTGGAGACAGACCACCAGCTCCCAGATCCTGGTGCCTTCTTAGACATTATTACCGAAAAGCTTGCAATCCACTTGTATGTACCCAGGTGTATAGAGTCACATTTACATCCTGCGGCTTTTTATCGGTCTACTTTATAAAGATGACAGTAATACCTATATCATACCTTAGTTACTGTACATGCAGTGGTGGTGGGGGAACTGTAAGTCCCAGCATTGCATATTGGCATCTGATCTATAGAGATTACTGCAGGTAATACAATAAATATGTTCTATTATTACAATCACTAGTATAAGTCCCAGCATCTCCCCATTTGTCCAGATATTAGACACACGTTTATTATTCAGATATTATGTAGTATCGACTTTAGACTGATCCAAACAATCGTATTTTTGGTCAGAAGAAAAAATGGCAGCACGCACGAGTTGCATCCGATTATGGGATCGCACTCAGCCAGGCAAATCAGTGAGTCCGTGAAAAAAAAAAATCAGACTGCACTCGAATGACATCTGAGTGCAGTCTGATTTTCAAAGCTTTACAGAATGAAGATGGGGAACTTTTTATTTCCACCTTCTCCACATCCGCGAAAATCGGAGCACGCTGTGAGCACACTCTGATCAAACTCCGATCAGAGTGTGATTAGCTTAATCTGGAGCGATTTTCTCGGATGAGACAAAATACGGTCGTGTGACCCTATCCTTAGAGAAATAAATACATTATTATTATTATTGATGAGCAAATGTGCTTGTTTGTTAGGCAATCCCTGCATGTGTTGCGGGTGTCGAACAGCCATGAGACATGCAACCGCGGGGACTGGAACATATTTTTCGAGCATGCAGAAGACATTCGGTTAGAACCCGAGCATGCTCAGATAACACCTTATCCGAGTACGTTCACTCATCACTATATTATTGTATATTGTATTTCTGGATAGAAGGTGAACTGTAAGTCCCAGCTACATAATACTATAGTTTAATCTTCAGTTCAGTATGAGACTAGAAAGAGACTTCTTAATCAGAATGTAGTGCACAGCCTGGCCAGCCGGTCAGACAAGTGAGACAGCTGCATAGAAATATATATATAGAAATATATGCAGCTGTCACACTCGGGTCAGGAGAGCGCTGGCCAGAATGTGCACTGTTCTGATCTCATTCCAATTTATTGTTTTTCAACTGACTGCGCCCCTACTTATATGTTTGAGGAAAAGGTGGTGTAAATGGGTGTGGCTTTAACAATGGGTGTGGCTTAAAATGGGTGTGGGTTAAAATGGGTGTGGTTTTCCGACGCACAAACACAGAACCTGTTGTTAAAAATTTGAATCCCACCCCTGCTTGTATATATAATGTGCCTTGTAAAAGTATAACAGTGTTCATACCCCATGGACTTTTCCACATTTTGTCACACTACACTCTTGTATTTATATGTATTTTCTTGCAATTTTATGTGAAATATCAACACTAAGTAGCAAGTATTTTTAAACTGTAAAAGAACTGATACATGGTTTCCTAAATATTTTAAAAATATTAATCTGAAAATTGTGACATGCATTTGTATTTGGTCCACCAAACCTCTAGCAGCTTTCTATATCTTGAGACTGAAATTTTTTTCAATTTTTCACAGCAAACAGCTCTAGATCAGTGAGAATAAATATAGAGTGTCTGTGAACAACAATTTTCAAGTCTTAGCACAGATTCATGTTGGGATTTAGTGCTGGACTTTGACTGGGCCATTCAAACACATGAATATGCTTTGATCTATACCATTCCATTGTAGCTCTGCCAGTATATTTAGGGTCATTGTCCTGCTTGAAGGATAACCTATTCCTTAGTCTCAAGAATTTTGCAGCCTCCAAAAAGTTTTCTCCAGGATTGCACTGTGTTTAGCTCCCATCAACTCTGACTAGTACCCTGTCCCTGCTGAAGAAAAGCATCCCCACAACGTGATGCTGCCACGACCATGTTTGACACTGGGGATGGTGTTTTCAGGGTGATGTGCAGGGTTAGTGTTCCACGACACATAGTATTTTGCATTTATTCCAAAAATATCTACTTTGCTCTCAGAGCAACTTCTTCCACA
>JARQOD010000004.1:192768909-192825785 GCA_033576555.1 Oophaga sylvatica | reverse complement strand
CACTCAAGGTCTTTGTCAAAGCTGATTCTGATAGCGGACACCCGGCACAAAAAGCCCTGAAATACTGCGATCTGACAAGATCACAGCGTTCGGGAGCTGGCACAGGGGCTGACAGTCCCTCGGCCTTTGGATCGGAGACCCCGAGGCGTGATGCGGGTCCCGATAGTTGCCATGGTGAGCCGGATGTCGTCATGACAACATCCAGGTCACCAGAGCAAAGTAAACTTGCTGATCATGTGCAGTGCATGATCAGCAAGACTCTCTGTCAGTGCAGCGCTGACAGTTTCTATAGCATGCAGATGCTGCTTCATCTGCATGCAATAGAAGCGATCAGGCTGCAAAAAATAATTGTCCCATAGTGGGACTAAGAAAAAAGTTAAGAACAGAAAAAAAATTTTTTTTAAATAATTGTAAAAATATTTTTTTAAAAATCAATAATAATAATAAAAAAATCAATATATACTCTATCTCTAAATAAATATTTTAATGAAAAAAATAAATAAAAGTACACACATTTGGTATCGCTGCCTCCACAATGACCTGACTTATAAAACTGTGACACTAGTTAACTCCTTTAGTGAACACCATAAAAAAAAACAAGGCAAAAAACAATGCTTTACCATCATATCGCAGAACAAAAAGTGGAATAACGCGTGATCAAAAAGACGCATATAAATAAACATGATGCAGCTGAAAACATTATCTTGTCCTGCAAAAAACAAGCCACCATACAGCTCCATCAGCGGAAAAATAAAAAAGTTAAAGCTGTCAGAAATAAAGTGATGCAAAAACAATTATTTTTTTCTATAAAATAGTTTTATAAAATATAAATGAGGTATCGCTGTCATCGTACTGACCAGAAGAATAAAACTGCCTTATCAGTTTTACCACATATGGAACGGTATTAAACCCCCCAGAAAGAAATTCATGAATTGAAGGTTTTTGCTCATTTTGTCTCCTAAAAATCGGAATTGAAAGCGATCAGAAAATATCAAATGGTACTAGCGGGGATCTCACTGATGTCACCGCAGTTACATCCAGTCACTGGGCTCTATTCCCAGTCGGGCTGAGCTGCAGTGAGATCCGGGGTCACTTAAATTAATAAAATAAAATTCACATACCAGGTAACAGTAGGTTAGTACCAAAAAGGGGGCACTTGTTGGGCATTGCCACTGTTAAGGCACATCTAGATAAGTTCCTTGGGGGGTCTAGTTTCCAAAATGGGGTCACTTATGGGCATTTCCACTCTACGCACATTAGGGGCTCTGCAAAGTCATATGACGCTCGCAGAGCATTCCATCAAAGTCTGCATTCCAAAACATCACTACTTCCCTTCTGAGCCCCGATGTGTGCCCAAAGAGTAGTTTTCTCTCCCACATATGGGGTACCAGCGTACTCAGGACAAATTGGACAACAACTTTTGCGGTCCAATTTCTCCTGTTACCCTTGGGAAAATAAAAATTGGGGGCTAAAATATCATTTTTGTAAAAAAAAAGTTTGTTTTTATTCACGGCCGGCATTATAAAGTTTAGTGAAACACTTGGGGTTCAAAGTTCTCAACACACATCTGGATAAGTTCCTTAGGGGTCTAGTTTCCAAAATAGGGTCACTTTGGGGGGTTTCCACTGTTTAGGTACATCAGGGCTCTCCAAATGCGACATGGCATCCGATCTCAATTCAAGCCAATTTTGGTTTGAAAAAGTCAAACGGTGTTCCTTCCCTTCCGAGCTCTGCCGTGAGCCCAAACAGTGGTTCCCCCCCACACATGGGGTATCAGCATACTCAGGACAAATTGGACAACAACTTTTGGGTTCCAATTTCTCTTGTTACTCTTGGAAAATAAAAAATTGTTGGTGAAAATATCATTTTTGTGGAAAAAATATGATTTTTTTAAATTTACAGCTCTACGTTATAAACTTCTGTGAAGCCCTTGGGGGTTCAAAGTGCTCACTACACATCTAGATAAGTTCCGTGGGGATCTAGTTTTCAAAATGTTGTCATTTGTGAGGGGATTCAACTGTTTAGGCACATCAGGAGCTCTCCAAGCACAACATGGCGTCTGATCTCAATTCCAACCAATTTTGCATTGAAAAATCAAACGGCGCTCCTTCCATTCCGAGCTCTGCCATGCCCCCAAACAGAGGTTCCCCCCACATATGGGGTATCAGCGTACTCAGGACAAATTGCACAATAACTTTGGGGGTCCAATTTCTCCTGTTACCCTTGGGAAAATAAAAAAATTTGGATATGAATTACATTTTTTGTGAAAAAAGTTAAATGTTCATTTTTTTTTAAACATTCCAAAACGTCCTGTGAAGCATCAGAAGGGTTAATAAACTTCTTGAATGTAGTTTTGAGCACCTCGAGGGGTGAAGTTTTTAGAATGGTGTCACTTTTGGGTATTTTCTATCAAATAGTCCCCTCAAAGTGACTTCAAATGTGATGTGGTCCCTAAAAAGATGATGTAAAAATGAGAAATCAGTGTTTAATTTTAACTCTTATAATTTCCTAACAAAAAAATGTTGGTTCCAAAATTGTGCTGATGTAAGGGCATGAAAATTCAAAGTTGGAAAATTGCAAAATTTTCAAAATTTTCGCCAAATTTCCATTTTTTTCACAAATAAACGCAAGTCATATCAAAGAAATTTTACCATTATCATGAAGTACAATATGTCGCAAGAAAACAGTGTCGGAATGATATGGAAGCATTCCAGAGTTATTACCTCATAAAGGGACAGTGGTCAGTATTGTAAAAATTGGCCCAGTCATTAACATGCAAACCACCCTTAGTGGTAAAGGGGTTATGGCTGCAGATTTTTGTAGAATTTCTACACTTAATAGCTAAGTTGGTTTACATGTGTTTTTTCATTCTGTTTCTGAGTACATTTTTTTTTTCTTCTGCCTCGGGTCGGAGTCACACGAGCATATAAGGCCATTCGCACATGTAAGGAGGTGGCGGGGAACCTCACATGCCTCCTCTCTTTGGGATGCTTTTCACACAGTCACAGGCGGCTCCTCCTTGTTTATGAATGTTTATATACTGTAATGTCATGTGCTGTAATGTAATGTAATTGTCATGAACTGTGTCACGATCCATTTTTGGATTTGTAGCAGATCTGGTTCCATTGAGTTAAACCTTTCTTCCTTTCAAGCCAGTGGGGGTTAAATGTCAGTTTTTCCCCGCTGACAAGATGGTGTAATTGCATTGCTGCTGGGTCAGCTGATGTGGGCAGTGATCACTCCCACCATCCTTTAAAATGTCACCTGATGTATCAGTTGTCTGTCGGTGTTAGAGCAATCTGCAGTGACCAAGCTGAAGTGAGGAGCTCTCTGGGTGCAGTGGTGCTTCTGCTGAGTTCACTTAGCTGGTGCCTTTATTCTGCTGTGCGGTGCTTTGCAGCAAAGAAAGCTGAGTTTGGTGTTTTTTGTTACCTTGTCCCTTTGGTGTCTGTCACTTCTCCTTTGTTTATTATCTTCAAAGGTGAGGCTAGTGCTCCTTGCCGGCCAGTGCACTAGCTAGGGCAGTTATAGGGCACAACTAGGGACGATGTATCCTGACAGCTGTGGGGGGAAGGACCTGCATAGGGCGTTAGGGGAGTGCAGGGACAGGCTCAGGTTGAGCTCAGGTGGTGACCATCCCTCATTTCATATTGGAAGGGCCTTCCTCCCCCCAATTCCATCCCGTTGTGTGTTGTGCCGTTAGCTGACCAACCATCCGTTAAGTCGTGTCACACTGTGACAGTCACTCCGAGATATTAACACCGGCCGTCACATTATTTCTGGTGAGCCATGGCTCAATTGCAGGTCTTTGCCCAACTGATCCAGGCCCTCACTGATGAGCTAAAGGAGCTGCGGGGACAGGTGACTCAGCAGCTTCAGCAGTTGATGGGGATCTGGGACTCGGCTCAGTTGCAGGCTCTACAGGAACCCAAAATATCTCTCCGTGACCGGTTCTCTGGAGGGAGAGATAAGTTTTTGGTGGTTAAAGAAGCCTGCAAGTTGTACTTTAGGCTTCGCCCTCGTTCATCAGGGAGTGAGGAACAATGGGCGGAAATTATAGTCTCCCTTCTTAAGGGTGACCCCCAATCCTGGGCCCTCTCCCTGCTGACCAATTCGCCATCTCTACGGTCGGTGGACGAGTTTTTTGCGGACTTGGCGCTGGTGTATGGGATCCTGATGGCGTCTCCCTGGCTGAGTCTCGTCTCCGGAAAATCAAGCAGGGGGCCGGCCAGCTGAGGAGTACTGCTCAGAGTTTAGGAGGTGGGCCACTGACACGCAATGGAATAATCCTGCCCTTAGGAGCCATTTTTGTCAGGGTCTGTCTCCTAGGTTGGAAGGTTGGAGGATACTGTGGTGCAGTACGCTGCTCCCAAGTCATTGGAGGCTGCCATGTCCCTTGCTATCCAGGTGGATAGACGCCTCAGGGAGAGGCATATACCAAATCTGCCTCCTGTTGTCCTCGCTAGGGAGGAGGACACACTGTTGCTGACGGACGAACCCATGCAGGTGGAAGGAGTTGCTTCTCAAACGGGGTTGCCTGCGGTTTGCCGTGGTGTGGGGGCATGTTTTACTGTGGGCAGATCAGTCATTTTATCAATGTCTGCCCATTTCACGCCAAAGTGCCTGCACCATCTAAAAAGCAGCGTCCCCTTTGTCGTGTGGAGTGAGGTGACCAGGGTGTGTATATTTCCTCCATCTTCTCGTCTCAGTGCACCATCCCTGCTGAAGTGGTGGTTGGCCGGGTGACTGAGACTATACCCGTGCTTGTGGACAGTGGAGCGGGAGTCTAGTTTGGTGGATGATCACTTTCTCCAGACCCATGGCCTGATGAGTAGGATGCTAGCGAGACCCCTAAGTGTACAGGCCATTGACTCTGTCCCACTCAGGCAGGGGAGGGGACCAAGTCGTAGATGGTATACACCAGAGTATAGGGACTCATCATGAAGAGTTCCTGTCATGCAACGTCTTGGAGGGAATGCCAACTCCCTTGTTTTAGGCCTCCCTTGGTTGAAGAAACACAACCCGGTCATAGATTGGCGGTCCAGGGAAGTACTCAGCTGGGACCAGTCGTGCAAGGACTGCTGCCCGGGAGCTACGTTCTGTGCCATCCTTCTACAACCTACCCCTTCTTCTCCATTGGGGGCAGCAGAGGTGCTGCTAGGGAGTAGGACAAGACTCAATCCTCACCACAAGTTAACCCTGAGTGTCAGAGTCCTCTTAGGAGGAGGGGTCAGGAAGGGTGGTGGTTCCCTCTGTGCATAGTGGGGGTGTGAGTGTGGTGACACAGGGGGACGCCTCTGTTGTCGGTTCCTCAAAGAGTGCACCATATGTTGGCAAATGCATGCGTTGCAATAAACGTTCAGGTCCGGACCTGTGTGTGAACAAGTACATGTGGGCGTCCACCAAAAACATCAGGTGGACGTGCGCTACTGAGTCCTGGAGTTCTAGGGTGATCGGGCCGTATCGGGTGTCAGCCATTCTCTACTTTCCAGCTGGATTTACCCCCAATAATGCACGTATACAACACATTCCACAGGTCGGCGCTCTGGAGATTTGTGGTGCCTTCAGAGCCTACATTATTTTCACCCCCATCGGGCTGCGTTTGCCATAAACCTGAGGGTCAGGTGACTGCAGAGGTGAACTCTGGTGGATTTAGGCATCCTCACCGTATGTCGTTTTCGGGTGAGGTCCGGTGTTGAGGGTCCAGAGGCCCCTCATTGAAAGGTGGATACTGTCATAATACATTTTTGGATTTGTGGCATATCTGGTTCCATTGAGTTAAACCTTTTTTCCTTTCAGGCCAGGGTGGGTTAAATGTCAGTTTTTCCCCGCTGGCAAGCTGGTGTAATTGCATTGCTGCTGGGTCAGCTGATGTGGGCAGTGACCACTCCCACCATCCTTTAAAAGGTCACCTGATGCATCAGCTGACTGTCAGTGTTAGAGCAATCTGCAGTGACCAAGCTGAAGTGAGGAGCTCTCTGGGTGCAGTGGTGCTTCTGCTGAGTTCGCTTAGCTGGTGCCTTTATTCTGCTGTGCAGTGCTTTGCAGCAGAGAAAGCTAAGTTTGGTGTTTTTGTTACCTTGTCCATTTGGTGTCTGTCAATTCCCCCTGTGTTTACCCCTGTGTTTATTATCTGCAGTGGTGAGGCTAGTGCTCCTTGCCGGCTAGTGCACTAGCTAGGGCAGTTATAGGGCACAACTAGGGACGAGGTATCCTGACAGCGGCAGGGAGAAGGACCTGCATAGGGCATTAGGGGAGTGCAGGGACAGGCTCAGGTTGAGCTCAGGTGGTGACCATCCCTCATTTCCTATTGGTAGGGCCTTCCTCCCCCAATTCCATCCCCGTTGTGTGTTGTGCCATTAGCTGACTGACCATACGTTGTGTCGTGTCACATCATTACAGTCACTCCATGACATTCGGTTTACAGGATTAGGGTTAGAGTAGGAACTTATATAGAATAGGATCTTAGATAGTATAGGACCATGGTGGGGTAGAATAGAGGAGGGCATTATAGAGTTAAGGACAAGAGATAGAGAGTATTATAGGATAGGTTAGGAGATAGGCAGCACAGGGGTTAACTAGATGGGAGGGGCAACACAGAGCAGGGGAGTTTATTCAGGATACTTTCTGGTTGTGTCAGTCGCCTGGGCAGCCTGCCCATGGGCAGGACGTGTGTGAGAGAGAGAGAGAACAGATAATCATAGCTGTGGGGATAAAGCTGTGGTGACAGTAAGGGGACCCCAGGTAGAGAACAGTGCAAATGGGCACCAGCTTAAAGGGATCATCCCCAATCAGGATCCGGGGTCTATAACCAGGGTGGAAGCCGTAGTCAAAGCGTTCCTGGCACCTCTGCCCATTCGAGTTGGACACGGGGCTGACAAGAAGCTGGTGACAGGAAAAAACGGGAGGGACACGGACTGTCTCAAAGGATACGGCCGGGATTGCCAGGCAGTGGGAGCTGCTAGAAGGAACAGGGCCTGTCCGGATGACAGGGAAATAACAGGATTTGAAACTGTGTGAAATGTGCTGTCTATGAGATGAAGATGCTGTTGCCCAGTAAATTGTGTTGTTTGTGTTGTTTGAAAAGACTTGCGACTCTGAGGTGCGTGTGAAACATCGGACTTCACTCGAATGTGACCCGAGTGCAGTGCGATTCCCACGGACTCCGACAATGAAGGATATGATTAAATTACTTTCTCTGTCTCCTCTGCACCTGTGCTGCAATTCTCCCATGTAAAAGGATCGGAGCACAGAGCACGGACACTCAGCTCACACTCGTAGCAGAGCTGGAGCCGAGGGTCCATAGCATATCACATCCAATGCTCTCATATTGGATACTTTACGCTAGTGTGACTCCGGCCTTAGCTAAGCTCCCACATTGAATATTTTGTGCATTTTTAACATTGCCTATTTTCGCTGTGAAAATACCGTGTATTGCAATTCTAGAAAAGTGAATGGGATTTAATAAGTCTCATGCCCACTGTGCTTTTTTACGCTGCATAAACTGATCTGTTTTTTCATGTTTTAAATCCCACATGTCCCTTTCTCTTGAGAGGTGAGGAAAATTTGCCGGAAACAAGCTAAAAACATATACAATCAGCACAAGACTTTATCAATAAAGCTTTATCAAAACATAAAATACTAGAAAGAGATAAAAATTACAGCAAAAATAAAGCAATAAAAATGTAAAAAATGCACTCAACAATATAATGAAAAAATGCAACTAACCAAATTTAGCTAAAAGCTGCAGAAATTCTGACGCAAATAAAACGCAACAAAATCTCACGGTTGGAATTTACACTATCAGATGAACATATTAATCGTCCATGTGCTGTATGTACGCAAAACTGACAGCATACAGATAGCACACTAACCAATGCAAGTTAATGTGGTAGTTCACATGAATGGTTTTACACACAGACTGATGATTTGCATGTAAAAAATCACAGGATGCACTACTTTGAGGCATTTATTGCATCAGACGCTCCCAATATAAGTCAATGGGTGAGTAAAAAATGATCACATACTGTAGGTCACCATTGCTATCGTCCATATGTCTGTGTCTTTCATGTATATATTACAATTATGAAGATAGGAAAGTGTAATTGTCCTTTTTTTTTATAAAATTGTTCATGCAAAAATGGTAGAGTGATGCAAGGACTAACCCAGACCCTGAAACAGACGTCACTAATGACGCTTTATTTCAGAGTGGGGACAAGGGCTACCACGGTGACCACAGCCTCTGTCCTGATGACTTCTCATTTGAGTATCCCAGCATGCACCGGGGTTTTAAAATAAATGTCATCAAAAAGAAAGTTCTTTAAAAAAATAAAGCACTTAGAGAGGGAATGGTAGGGAATTTTTAATTAAACTATATTCAAAAAGCAATTAGATTATTACATTAAAGAGACATTTAGGATTAAATTAGTATTAGTTTCGAACCACCCTTTTAACTAACAGACTCTGGCGTTGTTTAGCAGGGTTGTCATATTTCTCAACATGCATTTGTTATCTAAGGGAAGGCATTCATCATACTAGAATTACACACTTGATTACAGCTAAATGTGCCTGAAGGGTGTTTTACCATGTTTTACCAGTTAGTGAAAAAGAGGAGAGAAATGAAATTGATCTGGTATATGAGATTACAATTACTGATTAAATTCTTTAACAAACAAAGCAGCTTCTTCAGCACATACTTTTCAATGATTAAAAGAGATATTCCAAGTATTTCAGATATTCCAAAATCCTAATAGACAAGGTTGCTACCTGTGGAATTTTTCACTATACTTCTACTTAACAGCTGACGCCTAGTGTCAGAGACATCAGGAGCACTTACATTTTAGAACTAATGCTTCATTCATCAGTAGTGATGGGCGAACCCAAATAGTAAAGTTCAGGGTCCATACCGAAAACATACTATTTGGGCACGGACCCCAAAGACGAATTTCTCCAGGAAGTCCATGTTACTGTTTGGGTCCGACACCCAGAATATAGGGGTTTTCCCATGCTGTCATCTGCATGACAGGCGAGAAACATCGGCGGCTCTGATCACGGTAAAATCATTACAGCCGGTCAGGGAGCTGCAGTTAGAGTGCTGAGGTAAAAGCGCTGCGGTGAGCCAGTTACAGAGGCGTTGGCTGATGTGAGTACTACTCTCATAAGCCTACGCCTGCTATCGCTGATAACAGTCATCGGCCTGCGCTATAAATAAAGAAAACAAATACATAGGGTTTCTTCTATTTTTGATAACCAGCATGGCAAAACTCACAGCTGCTGGCTGCAACTCTCAGCTCTCAGCTTTATTATTTATTAATACAGTGGTCCCCATGCCATTTTCTCTTTATTATTTAAATAAATAATTTTAAAAAATGGCATAGGGTCCTCCTTTTTGACAATTAGCCAGCTGGGGCTGGTATTCTCAGGATGATAAGGGGCCATGGATATTGCCCCCCCAGCCTAAAAATAGCAGCCCGCAACCATCCCAAAGAATTCACATCTATTAGATGTGCCAATTCTGGCACTTTGCCCGGCTCTTCCCACTTTCCCTGCTATGGTGGCAAATGGAGTTCATTTTTGTGGGGCTGATGTCCCTTTGTATTGTCAGGTGACATCAAGCCCACAGATTAGAAATGGAGAAGCGTCTATAAGATGCCTATCCATTACTAACCCATAGTCATATTGTAAATAAAAAAACACCCAAAATGAAGTCCATTATTTGAAATAAAAATCCACACCCTGTTTTACAAATTTATTTAAAAATAATAAACAAAGTTATACTCACCTTACTCCCTTTCTATTGAAGTTCTTGTTTGATGTAAAAAACAGAAAATAATAAACAACAAAAATACTCACCTTATGCCTAATCCACCAATGCCCATGTCCCCTGTAAAAAAATAATAATAAACTACCATATCCCTCACTAGTCCGAAGTGTACCTAATCCATACTGTCCCACAATGATTTGGACGGTTTGGAAAGCAGTCACATTAGTGACCACTCTCCTTGTCATCTGGCTTACACTGATAGGAGCATAATAGCTCCTGTCAGTATCTAGCGCTGAACCCCAATGAACTCACCTCACCTCTGCATGAGAACATGCAGTGAACTTTTCTTAAATGTTTGGCTGAACTCGTCGCACCTACACATCCCGGGGTTTGCACGTTTGTCACTGGTGTGTCACATGCTAAAGACAGTCGCTCTGCATCTGGCTGGAGAAGGTCTCTGTGTTCTTAATCCTTCTGACTTTTGGACCCAAGGGCAACCTCCCTCTGGCTCTAATTGACACGCCTGGACCTGGGTGTTTATAGACTCCCAGTCTGCTTCAGGGAGTTGCTGGCGATACTCACATTTTTCCTTGTGAAGACTTGGCGCAATAGCAGTCAGCTAATTCCCTATCTGGTGCTGCTGGAGGATGTTTGGTGTTACCTCTCAGAGTCTGCTCAAGATAAGTTGCTTCCCCTTTGTTTGTCTCCCTTCTTCTCTTTAGTGTACAGTGGGGAGTGACCAGTGCTCACCTTCCCCTTCCCTATTCAGTGCCTAAATTTAGGGATATACAGGGCTTAGGTTCCTGCTCAGCAATTGGTGTGGAACCAATATAGGGACAGTAGTGAAGACAGGGTGCTATTAGATCTGCCTAGGGGTCTCCACTCCCCATTTCCCTAGCATTTGGGCTTCCTTCCCCTCGTGTTGCACTTAGTCTTCCCACACTGTGCATGATACTATCACTATTCATAAGATCAAAATAGAAATATAACATATGGACATACCTCTGGGCAGAATATTTCATTAGATAATAATGGTGAGAACAGAACTGAAAAGTGCACTAATATTATTTTTATAGTTTAGCAGAGTAGTAGTAGCCTAGTTGGTGCTTTTTGTCTCTTACAGATTTTACCCCTAGAGGGATTGTCCAGTTTAAAAAAAAGCCTGCAGTCACTCTGCACTCTGTGTGACTGTAGGCTTGTGAATTCTCACACTGTAAGCACGGTGTCAGAAACAGTGGTCATGTGACTGCAAGTATGTTATATGCATAGTCCCGGCCACAATCTGACTAGACTGTTCCCAGTCTCACTCAATACAGTTGCATTGAGTGAGACCATGCCCATCTAGTCGGATTGTGGCCAGGAATAATCCACATTGCATACTTGCAGTCACATGACCACCGTTACCGTCACCAGAGAATCTTCACAGCACGAAGGGCGAGACAAGTGAGGATTCACAAGTTCGAGTTCACATATAATGAATGCAGACTCCTTTAAAGCCCCCAACAAAATGTCAGCAAATCCCACTGATATTGAAAGGATCAGCAGACAGCCTAACATGTATGGGAGTCTTCTGATTCTTCCATTAATGATGATATTTTGGGACTAAAGCATCCAGCCTGCTTAATTTCAGCTACCGATCCTTTGTTCTCCCTGTAGATAAACTGCCACAAGTTTATAGAGGAAACAAGCCAAGCTGAGCATTCCTCTGTATGGAGCAGCTGTTGGAGATAACTGTCAGCTGATTTAATGTGTATGATGGACTTAAACACAACAGGAGTGAACACTCACTCAAGTAGACATAATCTACCTATAGGTGTCTGTGTTGTTTTCTGCTCTCTCGGAATACTAATTTGCTTAATCTTCTAAATTCAATAATCTACATTTGTGCAATTTCTGTGGGTTTGAAAACAGTGATAGTATGTGATTTATATATTACTATATATAGAACATGGACCCATATATAAATTTAGCAATCTATATAAAAAGACACATTTGTGGAATACACATGGACAACACAAGTCTATTGGAATGTTATAGTCAGAAAGCTTAAAACTGGGGTTATTTGGCTAAAGCTGTGGGAGGGGGCAGGGCTGGCTCCAGGTTTTCGTGGGTCCCAGGCGAAAGAGTCTCAGTGGACCCCTTAAACACATACCACAATTCATGATGCTCCGATACGGCAGAGAAATATAGGTATAGTACAATACCAAATACTTCACTTCTTACATTACATGAGTGATATCTATTGTAAATTCTACAACAGCTCAAAAACCGGACAGTATAGTCCTCCATACATTATTATGGCAACCACATAGTGCGCCATACAGAATAATGAGCCCCATATATTGCTCCATACATAATTGGTCCCATATAATGTTCCATACAGTATATGATGAGCTCCACATAATGCTACAGTATATGATGGTCCCCATATAATGTGCCATACAGTATAGGACGGTCCCCATAGAGTATAATGAGCCCCACATATTGCTCCATACAGTATAATGAGTCGCATATAAAGCTCCATGCATCATATGATGGGCCCCATATATTGCTCCATACAGAATGGGCCCCATATAATGCTCCATACAGAATAGGCCCCATATGTGCACCATAAGATGCTCCATAAAAAAGGGCCCTATATGATGCCCCATAAATAATGAACCACATATGATGCTCTAGTTTATGATGGGCCCCATATATGATGCTCCAGTGTATGATGAGCCCCATATAATACTCCAAATATAATGGTCCCCATATATAATGCTCCATATATAATGTGCTCCATGTGATGCGCCATATATAACGGGCCCCATATGATGCTCCAGTATATGATGGGCCCCATGGATAATGCTCCAGTGTATGATGGGCCTATATAATTCTCCATATATAATGGGACCCATATGATGCTCCAGTATATGATGGGCCCCATGGATGATGCTCCAGTGTATGATGGGCCTATATAATTCTCCATATATAATGGGACCCATATGATGCTCCAGTATATGATGGGCCCCATGGATAATGCTCCAGTGTATGATGGGCCTATATAATTCTCCATATATAATGGACCATATGATGCTCCAGTATATGATGGGCCCCATGGATGATGCTCCAGTGTGTGATGGGCCTATATAATGCTCCATATATAATGGCCCCATATGATGTTCCAGTATATGATGTGCCCCATGGATGATGCTCCAGTGTATGATGGGCCTATATAATGCTCCATATATATTGGGCCCCATATGATGCTCCAGTATATGATGGGCCTCATGGATGATGGGCCCCATGGATGATGCTCCAGTGTATGATGGGCCTATATAATGCTCCATATAAAGAGCCCCATATAATGCTCCAGTGTATAATGGGCCCTATCTATGATGCTCAAGTGTATGATGGGCCCCATATATAATTCTCCCGTGTATAATGCTCCCATATATTGCTCCAAACATTAAAAAAAGGAAATATCTCTCCTCGCTGGGCACTGCTCTACTCTGGACTCCTCAGCGTCACCATCTTCCAGCTCTCTGCACTGTGACTGTTCAGGCAGAGGGCGTACAGACGTGACGTCATCGCGCTCTCTGACCTGAATGTCATTGTCAGGAAACGTGGAAGCAGGGAGAGGTAAGTATTGCAAGTGCTGGGGCCCTGACCAAGCAGGGGGGGCCACTCGTGGGCGCCGGCACTGGCACAGGGCCCCTCATAGTACGCCAGTGTCTCTGACAGCAAGTGGGCCCTCCCACCTGCTCAGGGCCCCGGCACCTGCCCTGGTGCACCAGGTGCTGACGCCGGCCCTTGGGGGGATACAGCCCAGTTAGGGAGGTGGAAAAACTGGCATATGTTAAGGTGTAGGTTGGACGTTCAGCAGCTGCAAATGGAGGAATTGGAGAAGTCGGAGGAAGAGGAGGACAAAGCGAGCCATTTTGCTGGCAACCTATGTGTCATCAAGGAAGGTGGTACAAAATCCTTTGAAACCCTGGCATGGTTCATTTTAATGAAGGTGAGATCACCAACATTTTGGGTCGACAGCCGGGTCCTTCTTTCTGTCAGGATTGATCCAGCAGCACTGAAGACTCTTTCTGATAGCCCACTACCAGCAGGGCAAGCGAGCTCCTGTAAGGCATATTGTGCCAATTCAGGCCAGGTGTCCAGTTTACAGGCCCAGTAGTCAAAGGGGAATGAACTGTGAGGGAGAACATCGATAGGGGAGGAGAGGTAATTTTGAACCATAGTTGACAACTGCTGTCTCCTGTCTATTGCAATTGATTCAGTATTAACAGTCGTGTGAGAGTTACTCGAGAAATCAGTCCACAACATGGTCATGAAACCCCTATCTCCAATGCCACTTTGGCTGTGTGCACCACAAACACCTCTTCCGTGTTGCCCAGTATGGCTCTTGTTAGAATCTGCACTGCTGCTGTGTGCTGGGAATGCCTCTAACAAACGGTTTACCAGAGTTGCTTGTTTGTTCGCCAATATTAGCTCTAGGTTCTCCTGTGGCATGATGTTCTGTAATTTGCCTTTATAGCGTGGATTGAGGATGCTGGCCAACCAGTAGTCGTCATCCTTCATAATTTTGGCAATGCGGGGGTCCCTTTTTAGGATCCGCAAGACATAATCACACATGTGGGTCAATGTTCCAGGTGTCAATGATGCACTGCCAGTGGTGGGTGGAGGAGCACTTTCTGCCAAATCCACATCCCTCCAGTCATGCACAAACCCTGTATCTGACCTTGGCAAGCCAACATTTTCTCTTGCCCTCTGAGAAGCATCCTCCTCCCCAAAATAATCATCCCCCCTCATCCTCCTCCTCTTCCTCTTCTTCCTCCACCTCGTCCAGGACAGTTCCCTGAGCAGACAAAGGCTGACTGTCAGCAAGGCATCCCTCCTCCTCCTCCTCTTCCTCCTCCGCTGCAGACGCCTTATCCTTAATGTGCGTCAAAGTTTGCATGAGCAGACGCATAAGTGGGATGCTCATGCTTATGATGGCGTCGTCTGCGCTTACCAGCCATGTGCATTCCTCAAAACACTGAAGGACTTTACAGAGGTCTTTCAGCTTTGACCACTGCACACCCGACAACTCGATGTCCACCCTCAAATTGCCTGCCCGTGTATCCTCCCACAAATGCATTACAGCCTGCCTCTGTTCACACAGGCTCTCAACCATGTGCATGGTGGAGTTCCACCTTGTTGCAACGTCTATGATTAGGCGGTGCTTGGGGAGTTGGAGCGATCGCTGCAGCCTCTGCCTACGACTGGAGTCTACGGGCAAATGACGGATGTGCGAGCACAGTCTTCGCAGCTTATGGAGCAGGGCTGGTAACTCCGGATAATTATTTATGAAGCACTGCACCACCAGGTTCAAGGTGTGAGCCAGGCAAGGTATGTGTCTGAGTTTTGCCAGGGCTATGGCCGCCACAAAATTACGGCCGTTATCTCTGACTACCTTGCCTGGCTCAAGATGAAGACTGCCCAGCCATGACTCAGCTTCTCGCTGCAAGTAGTCGGCCAGTACCTCCGCGGTGAGTCTGTTGTCACCCAAAGACATCATCTTTAAAACAGCTTGCTGACACTTACCACTAGCTGTTCGATAGTGGGACACCTCATGTGCAACACTGGCAGCTGCGGATGGAGTGCTCGTGCGACTGCGCTCTGTCGACGAGCTTTCGCTTCTGGAGGAGGAGGGTCGAACGCCTACAGCCAACTGTTGCCTATACCGTGGGCTAGGCAGCATTGTCCCAACGCCGCTGTATCCTGTGGACCCTGCATCCACCACATTAACCCAGTGCGCAGTGATGGACACCTAACGGCCCTGGCCATGCCTACTGGCCCATGCATCTGTTGTGAGGTGCACCTTTCCACTCACTGATTGTTTGAGTGCATGGACAATGCAGTCTTTCACATGCAGGTGGAGGGCAGGGATGGATTTTCTAGAAAAGAAGTGCAGACTGGGAAGGTCATAGCATGGGACAGCGTAGGCCATGAGCTCTCGGAACGCTGCGCTTTCAACCAAACGGAAGGGCATCATCTCTAATGAGATCAGTTTGGCAATGTAGGCGTTAAAGCCAGTGTACGTGGATGAGAGGATGAGTACTTTCTTGTCCTACTCAGAGTGTCTGCTAGGGTGAGCTGGACTTGAGAGCTGGGGGAACTAGCGGTGGACATGGCGGACTGAGAGGGAGTTGGTGATGGTGATGGTGGTGGTGGTGATGGCCTAGATTCAGTCTCTCGTTGGAAAAACATTGTGATTCCCTGACTATTTGGTCTTGCAACAACACCTGAACATTTCTTGCTGGTGGTGTGCTAACCGTTGGGCTTACACTGGGGGAAGCGATGTAGTGTTGCTGGCTACCTAGCAGGTGCACATGTACTACCTGAGGATTTGTAGTCCGTCCACACTTGGAAATGCATGGTGTTTAAATGTCTAAGCATGCAACTGGTATTCAAATTTCGGAGATTTTTCCCTAGGCTAAAGGTCCTTCCGCACTTCTTACAGATAACATTTGCCTCATCAATAGGATTTTGGTCAAAAAAGTGCCACACTGCACTCTTCCTACTATGGGATAAATTTTCAGGGTTTGCACGCTGTGCTAATTTGACCGTCTGGCCAAGCTGTCCTGCAACTCTTTTTGTTTTTTTATCACGTTTTTGGACTGCTACGGGGCTGCAGATAACCGCAGCTGCGATGTCGATGCCTGCTGCGGATCCTCTTCCTCTTATGAGCTATTGCCAGCTGCACCCTCTTCCCCCTATGGATGCCAATCCGGGTCAACAAGTGTGTCATCCATCACCTCCTCTTCAATTTCATCTGCAAATTCCTCTGTGTCACCGTGTAAGGTGGCAAAGTATGCGGGAAGGGGCACCTGAGTTTCATCAGGGTCAGAATCTGGCTCAGTAGACTTCGAGGGCAATCCAGTGCTCTGGATGAATGTATCAGCAGAATCATATAGCAGTGGCTGTGCATCAGTGCACTCCATGTCATATTTATCTTGGACTGGGGAATTCAGGATTTCACTTGATAACCCAGGCATGGTATGTGAAAAGAGCTCCAGGGAGTAATCTGAAGTGTGGCCTGCCGCATCCTTCACTTTTGGTGGGGGTGAAGGACACAAGGAAAGGGGTTGTTCCTGACCAGAAGTCTGCACTGATGACTCAGTGCTTGGAGTTTTTGAAACTTCAGAAGAGGAGGCAATAGAGCTGGAGGCTGTTTCGGCAATGTAAGCCAAAACCTGTTCCTGATGCTCAGCCTTTAAAAGCGGTTTACGTACTCCCAGAAAAGGGAGCCTTCCAGGCCTTCTGGAGCCAGACGATGACGCAGGCTCAACTCCTTTTGCCTTAGGTGCTATTGTGCTTTTGGCACTACCAGCAGATGCACCACCACCACCATCAGTACCAGCTGGGCCCACCCGCCCACATCCGCGGCCTCTTCCACCATACTTCCTCATGTTTGGGAAAATGTACCAAAAATACCAGCAGATATATGGTACTGTATCAGAAGCGTACAGTTGTATACAGTGTAGGGGAAAATTTAAATCTCTGTATATATTTCCGGAGTCACACACAGACGCTCACTCAGTATGGATTTGACCAGAATACAAAAAGCAGAAAAACGGTACTGTATCAGAAGCGTACAGCTGTAAACAGTGTAGGGGAAAATTTAAATCTTCGTATATATTTCCGGAGTCACACACAGACGCTCTCTCAGTATGGATTTGACCGTAATACAAAAGGCAGAAAAAAGGTACTGTATCAGAAGATGCCAGGTGTATATAGTGTAGGGGAAATTTTAAATCTCCGTATATATTTCCGGAGTCACACACAGATGCTCACTCAGTATGGATTTGACCTTAATATAAAAGGCAGAAAAACGGTACTTTATCAGAAGATACCAGCTGTATATGGTGAAGGGGAAAACTTAAATCTCCGTATATATTTCCGGAGTCACACACAGACGCTCTCTCAGTATGGATTTGACAGTAATACAAAAGGCAGAAAAAAGGTACTGTATCAGAAGATACCAGGTGTATATAGTGTAGGGGAAAATTTAAATCTCCGTATATATTTCCGGAGTCACACACAGACGCTCTCTCAGTATGGATTTGACAGTAATACAAAAGGCAGAAAAAAGGTACTGTATCAGAAGATACCAGGTGTATATAGTGTAGGGGAAAATTTAAATCTCCGTATATATTTCCGGAGTCACACACAGACGCTCACTCAGTATGGATTTGACCGTAATACAAAAGGCAGAAAAAACGTACTGTATCAGAAGATACCAGCTGTATACGGTGAAGGGGAAAATTTGAATCTCCATATATATTTCCGGAGTCACACACAGATAGTCAGTATGTATTTGTCAGTGATACCAGCCGGTACACTGTAGTGTCTGAGTAGCGTACAGCTCTATAAGGTGTGGGAAAAAAATGAACGCTCGGTAACTGTGCAGAAAAAAAGAATAAAAGTATTAGTGCTGTGTATAAAGCAGTCTGCACAGCAGTGTACACACAGCAATACAGCTATCAGGCAGCCTAATAACCAGCGCTGCTGCACACAAGAAAATCCTCCCCTGTCACTGCACACTAACTGTACAGCACAATTGCTATCAGCACAAGCACATAAGAACTTCTCTTTACAGCCTTAACTCTCTCCCTAATGATAAACAGCGTGAACAACCTCTCCCTACTGTTAAGATCAGCAGAAGTAAAATGGCGGTCGGTGGTCAGGGCTTTTATAGACACTATGACGCCCCCCCAAAGCAAGCCAATCACTGCAATGCCCTTCTCTAAGATGGTGGTGGACGCTGCCCATGTCATCTCGTTGCCCACAGTGTACGTCCTTGCTCATTGGCTGAAAAAGGCGCCTGCAAGCATTATGGGAAAACGGACTTTGGGTGCTCATTTTGCCGAACGCATGGCCGACTTCACGCTATGGTCGAGTTTTGCCGAGAGAACCCGACTTTGGCGAAAGTCGGCCACTTATGAATCTGACCGACCTGTTTCGCTCAACTCTAGCAACCAGGATAACAGCAGCCTTGAATGGATTGTTAAGAAATGGCTATTCAAAAATTTGGGAGAGATTCACAAGGAGTGGACCACTGCAGGAGTCATTGTTTTAAGAGTTACCACAAACAGACCTATCAAGGACATGGGCTACAAGTGTCACATTCTTTGTGTCAATCCACTCATGACCAGTAGACAATGCCAGAAGCGTCTTACATGGGCCAAGGAAAAAAAGAACTGGACTGTTGCTCAGTGGTCCAAGGTGTTGTTTTCAAATTAAAGTAAATTTTGCATTTCAATTGGAAATCAAAGTCCTAGAGCCTGGAGGAAGAGTGGAGAGGCACACAATCTAAGTTGCTTGAGGTCTAGTGTGAAGTTTCCACAATGAGTTATGGTTTGGGGAGCCATGTCATCTGCTGGTGTAGGTCCACTGTGTTTTATCAAGACCAAAGTCAGCGCAGCCGTCTAGTCTACCAGGAAATTTTAAAGCACTTCATGCTTCCCTCTGCCAACAAGCTTTTTGGAGTTGGAAATTTCATTATCCAGCAGGACTTGGCACAGTCCACACTGCCAAAAGTACTAATACCTGGTTTAAAAACAGCCGTATCACTGTGCTTGATTGGTCAGCAAATTCGCCTGACTTTAACCCCATAGAGAATCTATGGGGTATTGTCAAGAGGTGGTTGAGAGACACCAGACCCAACAATGCAGATGAGCTGAAGGCTGCTATCAAAGCAACCTGGGCTTCCATAACACCTCAGCAGTGCCACAGGCTGATCGCCTCCATGTCACACCGCATTGATGCAGTAATTGATGCAAAAGGAGCCCCGACCAAGCCAAGTATTGAGTCCATTTACTGAACATACATTTCAGCAGGCCAACATTTCGGATTTTAAAATAATTTTTCAAACTGGTGTTATAAAGTATTCTAATTTAATGAGAAAATGACTTTTGAGTTTTCATTGGCTGTAAGCCATAATCATCAACTTTAACAGAAATAAACACTTGAAATAGATCATTCTGTTTGTATTGACTCCATATAATATACGATGTTCCTGTTATTCACCTATAACTAACAATTCTAACTACCCAGAAATTGACAAATTAGAAGGTTTTGAGCACTGGCATTGTAAAGGGCTCTCCCAGATTACACAACTAATTATAGAATTAGTTCAAGGTTTTTGAGGAATTTCAGAGAGAGTTGGGCATTCCAAGTAAAGGATTTTAACAATATTTGCAATTAAGGTATGCTTACTCACTGCAAAATAGACAATCTCCATTTACTCAAAGTAAAGCTGTATTTTTAGACAGTGTGGTTGGGGAAGGCTCGATAAGAGGTATTATCTCACTTCATTATAAGTGCTTGATGGAATAGTTTCTGAAGAAAAGAAGCTGTATGTTGTGAACACGTTGGAGGCGACTTCGGAGCTGGGGCTCCCTCCGGTGGTTGCTGAGGGTAATGAACCAATTGCTGAATGGCCTTCATCTGGGTCCGATTGGTCTGATATAAGTGACCTGAACTCCCATTAGCCTTGCCGGTAATCAATTGTTCTTCCAGGTCTTGGTTGGAGCTCAGCTTGCATTTCTGCTTTCATTCAGATTAGTGACTTGCTGTTTTTTTTTCCTCTGGTTGGATTTTCCTTGCTGGTTTGCTGCATTGCAGTGGACTTCAGCCTGGTCCCCTTTTGGGGCCTGGTGCTGCATTTGTGCTCAGTTTGTGTTTGCACTTTTGCTCTATTTCTGTGTCATTTTTTATTTGCTGAATTTCTGTGTGTTACACCAGAGATCTGATTTAGGTGGCAGAGATCATGTGATCTCAGGTTTTTTGTTAATCAGAAGTGTTGGTATTTTTGTCAGGGTTTTTTGGGTTGCAGTCAGAATTCTTTCCTAAACTTTTCTATCTAGACAGAATTGGGCCCCATCGTTTGCTCATTCTATTTTCTGTCTGTGTTCGTATTTTCTTCTTGTCTAACCGCCATTACATGTTTGGGGGCTTCCTATTTCTTAGGGGGTTCTGCTATGGGGCAGTTAGCTTTCATCTTTCTGTCTTTAGGTGTAGCTATCTCTCCGGCTGTGACGAGGCGTCTAGGATCACCATAGGTACGCTCCAGGCTACTTCTAGTCTTGCGGTTAGTTTAGGGTCCTGCAACCCAGTAGTTTCCAGCCTCTCTGGTGTATTGATATTTTTGCTATTTCTCCTCAGCTACTGAAACATAACAGTATTACAGGCCAAACTGAAAATTCTATGGTACTCAACAGAAGGGAAAAATAGTAAAAAAAAAAAGGAGTTGTCAGAGAATTATTTTTTTTCTGTTTATTGTTTTTTTCCCTCTTTTTCTCTGGGTGCTGAGGAGGAATTTTTTCTTTGTCCTCAATGGAGTTTACTCAGTTGCCTGGATGTGTTGAGCGGCTTGCCGCTGAGGTTCAGAAGATTGCTGCTTATCTTGCTGGGTTGCCTGTTGTGGAACCTAGAATCCCCATGCCAGATTTGTTCTTGGGGGATCGGTCTAAGTTTCTGAATTTTAAAAATAACTGTAAGTTGTTTTTTGCCTTAAAGCCTAAATCCTCAGGGAACGCAGCACAGCAGGTTCAAATTGTCATCTCTCTGCTGCGCGGCGACCCTCAGGATTGGGCTTTTTCCCTGACACCTGGGGATCCTTTTTTGAATGATGTTGATGTATTTTTTCAGGCTCTGGGGTTATTATACGATGAACCTAATGTCACTGATCAAGCTGAAAAGACCTTGTTGGCATTAAATCAGGGTGTAATGTATGTGGTACAGTTCATATAGCGTCTTGTGCTTGGGTGCGATGAAAACACAGGAGTCACAGGTTTGATATAGAAAAGTCCTGTATTACTTCATACAAGTTGGCAGAAATAGTCACACAGTTTGCAGACACAGAAACAGGAGACACAGCAGGCCAGAGTAATCCAAGCTCAGCAATCACTCTCCAATACAGATTCAGGATCTTCTTCTCTGTTACCGTAAGTCCATGCAAACGTGGGTCTTTCAAAGAGCAGGGTTCAGAGTCCACAAGTGCTTCAGAGTTCCTCAGTAGGAATAGCTGGAGTACAAGGTCCCAGGCTTACAGGAGTCAAGTCACAGGTTCACTGCAGGCTAGATTCTGAAGCACTGATTGCTCAGCTGTGGCTGCTTAAGAAGCAAAGGAGAGAATCAGGGCGGGAACATGCAAGCTGGAAACTCCATTTTGACTGAGGGCAAGATAGCTGCAGCAAGACAGAAAGTAAAATGGCTGACGAACAAACTGAGTTTCAGGAATATATACATAGAACCTTACATTACTCCCCCTTAAGGACAACCTCCGGATGACCTCAGACTAGGCTTGTGTGGGTACCTCTGATGAAACTGACGAAGCAAGCGAGGAGCATTAACGTTATTGACCGGTTCCCATGAGTTGTCCTCCACTGGGTAGCCCTGCCATTTAATCAGATATTGTAACTGTATACAACCTGGAATCTAAAATCCTTTCCACCACAAATTCTTCCTGACCATCGACTATCACTGGGTCAGGGCAAGGAGAGGAACGTCCAGGAAACGTATTGGGTGTCGCAGCCTTTAGTAGGGATACATGAAAGACAGGGTGGATTCTCATAGTTCTGGGCAGTTGAAGACGACAAGCAACGGCACTTATAATTTTACTGATTTTATAGGGTCCAATGTACTTATGTCCCAACTTAGACGATGGAATCCTTAACTTAAGATTTCTGGTTGACAGCCAGACCAAGTCTCCTACCTTGAAAGCTGGTGCAGGTTTACGAAATTTATCTGCTGCTTTCTTGTACCTTTCTTGAGCTGATTCCAGATTTTCCTTTAGAAGATCCATATTCTTCTGTAAAGACGTGATTCTTTCAGCCACTGCTGGTAAAGGCGTTTCTATGGGAAATCGTGGTAGAATGTTAGGATGATAACCTAGATTAGAGTAAAAAGGAGACTGTTTAGTGGAGGCACTCTGAGAGTTGTTATACGAGAACTCAGCTAATGGAAGTAGATCACCAATCATCTGTAGGTGGCAGATAAGCAGCGGAGATACTGCTCCAGGGTTTGATTGGTTCGTTCGGTCTGTCCATTAGTCTGGGGATGAAAAGCAGAAGAAAGGTTTACTTTAATGTCCAATGCTGCACAGAAATTTTGCCAAAACCTAGAAGTGAATTTGCACCCCTCGATCCGAATAACTCATCGTGTACTCCATGTAAGCGAAACACATTCTTATATTGTTATGTAAAAAACACAACTGGCGCTAACTACCACTAAGATACTAAGATGTGAGTAAGGGCTGCTGGAGTTAAAGCCGGATGCTGTGCTAACGGCTCACTAATACCCCAGAGAGGGAGTATGACAATAAGAAGACAAAACTATAATAACTACCTGCGCCCTTACATAGATAGAAGTAGCCCCCACAGAAAAAGCCCTGAAACAGTCCTTCACCACGGCGACAGATATGCATTGCGGACACACAGATAAAGTGAAATACACTCACTGTCACCGTAGCGGAGGGCAAGATGGAAACACAAAAGTCCTGGTTCGACCCAGCGATGGTTGGATCGTGAGCCAAGGCTGTCAGATGGTCGCAGCGAATCAGGGAGCGTCCTCCCTGTAGTTGGAATCCTTCTGCCGAGCCGGGACACACAAAGTCCGGAGTTAACACGGCGTCCTCTGACCACGAGGCACCGTGAGCGTAAGTGACACAAGTCGGGAGCAGGACAAAAATTGGTGACGTCAACCGCCGTTCCAAGGTACGGAGGCAGGGAGTCAAAAATAGTTCCAACGCGTTTCGAAGGTGCACAGACCTTCTTCGTGGGATCCAGACCCACACTAAAGCCTCCCTTATATAATTTTTGCCAGAAACCCCGCGCCCACTCGCCAGGTGACAGAAAGTGAATTGAAAAAATGTGCTAATTGTTGCCACCATACCTGCAAAAACTCCAAAGAAAAACTATCCAAAAATAAACATAACTTCTATAGTTGTACCTAAAACTTAAAACACTTATTTGATTATTAAAAAGATAATCAGTTAAAAAACCCCTATCAATGTATATTAGTTTAATGTGCAGCAATAACAAATATTAACTATTTACATTGACTAGGGGTTTTTTAACTGATTACCATTTTTAATAAATCAAATAAAGTGTTTTTAAGTTTTTTAGGTACAACTATAGATTAGTTTATTTTTGGATTAGTTTCTTTGGAGTTTTTGCAGTATGGTGTGCAACAATTAGCACATTTTTTTAATTCACTTTCTGTCACTGGCGATGGGCGGGGGGTTTCTGGCAAAAATTATATAGGCAGGCTTTAGTGTGGGTCTGGATCCCTGACGAGAAGGTCTGTGCACTTCGAAACGCGTGTGAACATATTTTTGACCCTCCTGCCTTCCGTACCTTGGTACGGCGGTTGACGTCACCAATTTTTGTCCTGCTCCCGACTTGTTCATCTTACGCTCACGGTGCCTTCGTGGTCAAGGACGCCGTGTTAACTTCCGGACTTTGTGTGTCCCGGCTCGGCAGAAGATTCCAACTACAGGGGGACGCTCCCTGATTCGCTGCGCCCAGTCTGACAGCCTTGGGTCACGATCAACCATCGCTGGGTCGAACCAGGACTTTGTGTTTCCATCTTGCCCTCCGCTACGGTGACAGTGAGTGTATTTCACCTTTATCTGTGTGTCAGCGCTGCATATCTGTCGCCGTGGCTGAAGGACTGTTTCAGGGCTTTTTCTGTGGGGGTACTTCTATCTATGTAAGGGCGCAGGTAGTTAATTACAGTTTTGAACATCTTTAATCATCAAATCTGATGTCTGTTTTGCAGTGGGTAGCCGACACAAGGGATAAAATGAGCTGCCTTTGTTAGACGGTCAACCACCACTAGAATGGTGTTCTTCCCCTGAGAGGTTGGTAACTCCACAATGAAGTCCATAGAAATGGATCCCACGGGCGGGACGGGGTGGGAAGAGGCTGTAACAGACCAGTTGGTGAGGAGCGAGGTGTTTTGCATCTTGCACAGACCTCACATGAAGTGACATAATTCAAAACATCCTTCCTGCAAGTGGGCCACCAAAAGAAACGAGAAAGAAATTCCTGTGTCTTTAGAATTCCTCTATGCCCAGCTATCTTGGAATCGTGAATGAGTTGCAATACTCTTAATCTGACTGTTTCAGGAATATACAGACGTTGTCCCTGAATCCACACACCATTCTTAAAGACAAGACTTACGTCCCTTGGGGGTTGTGCCAAAAAGGAATCCGCATGGTATGCTTCCTTGATGTCCTTAAGTAGGTCTTGATTATGAATTACTCCTAGGAATCTAGAGTCAGGAAGAATAGTCTTAGGAGGAGTAATTGGACGTGTCTCTGCTGAGTAAATCCTAGAGAGTGCATCAGCCTTTCCATTGGCGATCCTGGTCTATAAGAGATGATAAAATTAAATTGGTTTAAGAAAAGATTCCAGCGAGCCTGGCGAGGAGTCAGGCACCTGATAAAACTCAAGGTTACGATGGTCTGTCAGGACGACTATTTGCTGTGCAGCTCCCTGAAGAAGGTGTCTCCATTCTTTGAAGGCGGCAATAATGGCCAACAACTCTCTATTGCCCACATCGTAGTTCCTCTCAGCCGAAGACAACTGCTGGGAAAAGAAGGCACAGGGATGCAAGACATTCTTCTCACCTGTTCTCTGAGAGAGTATAGCTCCAACGGCACAGTCTGAAGCATCCACCTCTATTATGAAGGCAAGCTCGGGGTTGGGATGTACTAGGATAGGTGCAGTGGTAAATTTATCTTTTAGACGGGAAAATGCTTCCTGGGCTTGGGGAGTCCAGGAAAACCTAGACTCTTTCCGGGTAAGTTGAGTGATAGGTGACACTACCTCAGAGAAATTTCTAATGAAACGTCTATAGAAGTTGGCAAACCCGATGAAGCGCTGTACCTCCTTCACATTTCTAGGACTTGGCCAATCCTTGATGGCTTGGGTTTTGCTTCCATCCATACTAATTCCTTGTGTAGACAGTACATACCCCAGAAATTGAATTTCGGTCCTATGGAATTCACACTTTTCAAGTTTGATGTAAAGATGATTTTGTCTTAGACGTTCCAAGACCATTCTCACATGTCCATGATGTTCCTCTGTGGAGTTAGAAAAAATTAGAATATCATCCAAATAAATTACCACGAATGTATCTAGGAGATCCCTGAAGATGTCATTCACCAAGTGTTGGAAAGTGGCTGGGGCGGTACTCAGACCAAAAGGCATAACTAGATATTCAAAGTGTCCATAGCGTGACCTGAATGCAGTCTTCCATTCATCCCCAGGTCTAATACGGACTAAGTTATAGGCCCCACGAAGATCTAGTTTAGAAAAATTTTGGCATGTCGCACTCTCTCCAATAACTCAGGGATTAAAGGCAATGGATAACGGTTTCTAATAGTAACCTTATTGAGTTCCCTATAGTCTACGCATGGTCTCAGAGATCCATCTTTCTTCTTTACAAAGAAGATGGGTGCACCTGCAGGAGATGAAGAGGGGCGTATGAAGCCCTTGGCTAGATTTTCATCTATGTAATCCTTTAAAGCCTTTAGCTCGGGCCCCGCCAGGGGGTAGATCTTACCAAAAGGTATCTCTGCTCCAGGCAATAATTCAATTGGACAATCATATGGACGGTGAGGAGGAAGCTGGTCAGCGTTCTTCTTGTCACATAAATCCACATAGTCCTGGTATACAGCTGGTAGTTCAGGGACTGACATGATTCCTTTAGGAACAGAGCAAGCTGAAACTTTTGGACTTATCTGTTTCTCTGGAAAGTGTAATTCCTTGGTCTCCCAGTTAATGGTAGGATTCTGAGCCTGCAGCCATGGTAGCCCTAGAATAATGGGAAAGTGGGGAGAAGAGATAAGCATAAAGGACAGTTTCTCTTGATGATCTTTACCCATAAGAACCCTCAAAGGCTCTGTTTCCTGATCCACTGGTCCAGAGGTCAGCAGGGAGCCATCCACAGTTTCCATCTGTACTGGAGTAGCCTTCTTCACTGAACTGTATTCCCTGTTTCAGAGCAAAGGAGACATCCATAAAATTTCCACTTGCCCCTGAGTCGATCATAGCAGAGCTAGACACCCAAGCTGAGTCAACCCAGAGTTTGATGGAAAGAAAGCAATGAGAATTGTTTTTCTTACAACTCAGCTGGGACACCGCTGAGGAAACTTGAAAAATGGCAGCGTTTACACAGTCAACGTCCTCAGAGGTAACGGAGTTTAAGTCCGAGAAATCAAGATCTGTTGCTGCAGATCTCTCTGGAGCCTGAGGCTCGGACCTGACAGATCCCCTCTCGCAACACTCACAATGAATGAGTGCTGCAGTAGTCTTACGAGAACGGCTGGGGCAGTTTATAATGAAGTGCCCTGACTTACCACAATAGAAACATAGATTCTCCTTAAAACGATGTTCCTTGCGTGCATCACTAACCCGTCGTTGTAAAGAGTCTACCTGCATGGGTTCAGGTTCAGGTTCCCGTGTAATCCTACTCAAAGGTTCCTTAGCTGGAGAGGAAGGTAGGAAAAGGTTAGTACGATTGCTTTCGAACCATCTCTCTTGCCTGCGTTCAGTCAGACGAGTATCAATACGGATGCAGTAGTTAATAAAGTCACCTAACGCAGTGGGAGGGTCGGCACGAGCAAGTTCATCCTTAATCAGTGGAGATAACCCCTTTGAAAAATAGATTTTTTGGCGGAACTGTCCCAGGTGGTATCAAGGGCCCATCTCCTGAAATCCAAGGCATATTCAGCTACCGAGTGCTTACCTTGGCGCAAAGCTAACATGGCTGCTTCAGCTGTTGCACCTCGATTGGGGTCATCAAACACCTGCCCCATGGCTGAAATAAAATCATCAAGGTGATTCAAACAATCATCCTCAGTCTCAATCAGAGGGTTTGCCCACATTAAAGCCTTGTTGGTAAGCAACATAATTATAGTAAGCACCTTAGATCGTTCAGTGGGAAATTGTGAAGCATGTGCAGAAAAAAAAAGATTGCATTGATTAATAAATCCCCTGAATTTCTCACGTTCACCGCCAAAACGAAAAGGGGGCAACTTGGGAATCCAGCACTCGGGGCTACGGCAGGAGCCTGGACTCGCCCCTCTAGAACCTCAATCCTGGCTCGCAAATCCTGGGTAGTCTGTCCAACCACTTGCAAATTGTGATTATTGAGGTCCTGTAGATTTGTAAAACGGGTCTTTATATTCTGCAAATCTGCAAGGATATTATCAGTCACTCCGCAAAGTTCCTTTATGCGGGCCTCCATTTTCCAGATCTTTTAAGACGGATTACTGGAAGAAGAGGAGAGAAAAAAAACAATAGTGTTTACCTGTGGAACACTGCAGAGAGAAAAAAAAATAAGGGAACTGCTCACCTGGAATGGTTGTGAGAAGTCACAACCACTATCATCACAGAAAGTTTCAACCAGACATCTGATATCCAGAGTTACAGCAGACAAAAAAGAGAAAAGAAAGGAAAAAAAAAAAACAATAGTGTTTACCTGTGGTAACACTGCAAAAAGAAAAAACTTAAGGGAATTGCTCACCTGGAATGGTTGTGAGAAGTCACAACCACTGTCATCACAGAAAGTACAACCGGACGTCTGATATCCACAGTACAGCAGACACAGCCTTCCAGACCCAGCAGACACTAACGTTTTGGCTTCAGAATCTCTCTGAGTAATAGTATGTGGTACAGTTCATATAGCGTCTTGTGCTTGGGTGCGATGAAAACACAGGAGTTACAGGTTTGATATAGAAAAGTCCTGTATTACTTCATACAAGTTGGCAGAAATAGTCACACAGTTTGCAGACACAGAAACAGGAGACACAGCAGGCCAGAGTAATCCAAGCTCAGCAATCACTCTCCAATACAGATTCAGGATCTTCTTCTCTGTTACCGTAAGTCCATGCAAACGTGGGTCTTTCAAAGAGCAGGGTTCAGAGTCCACAAGTGCTTCAGAGTTCCTCAGTAGGAATAGCTGGAGTACAAGGTCCAAGGCTTACAGGAGTCAAGTCACAGGTTCACTGCAGGCTAGATTCTGAAGCACTGATTGCTCAGCTGTGGCTGCTTAAGAAGCAAAGGAGAGAATCAGGGCGGGAACATGCAAGCTGGAAACTCCATTTTGACTGAGGGCAAGATAGCTGCAGCAAGACAGAAAGTAAAATGGCTGACGAACAAACTGAGTTTCAGGAATATATACATAGAACCTTACACAGGGTCGTGAAGACGCTGAGCTGTACTGTCAGAAATTCCGAAAGTGGACATTCCTGACCAAATGGAATGATGATGCTTTGGCAGCCCTTTTTCGGAAGGGTCTGTCAGAAAATGTAAAGGACGTTATGGTGGGATTCCCTGTTCCCTCTGGTCTCAATGATTCTATGTCTTTGGCTTTTCAAATTGACAGACATTTGCATGAGCGCAAAGGTATGCGTGAGATTGTGTTGCCTTGTGAGCCAGCTCCTGAGCCCATGCAGTGTGATGGAGTGACTTCTGGGGCTCAGCGTCATGAGTTTCGAAAGCGCAATGGGTTATGTTTCTACTGTGGTGACTCTTCTCATGCTATTTCCGTTTGTCCTAAGCGGGGAAGACATTTTGCGCGCTCAGTTGTCTTGGGTAGTGTTCAGACTAAATTTTTGTTGACTGTTACCCTGATTTGCTCCTGTCCCATTTTCAGGCTTTTGTTGATTCAGGAGCAGCTATTAACCTGATGGATTTTGACTTTGCCAAACGTTATGGGTTTCCCATGATACCCCTGCGAAAGTCTATTCCTTTGCAGGGCATTGATTCTACCCCTTTGGGGGAGAATAAACCCCAGTTTTCTACTCAGGTGATAATGAGGGTTGAACCAGATCATCAGGAGAGTTGCACATTTCTGGTGTTGCATAATCTGCATGACATTATTGTACTGGGTTTCCCTTAGTTACAGACTCATAATCCTGTTTTGGATTGGAAATCTGTGTCTGTGACCAGTAGGGGCTGCCAATGTGTTAATACTGACACTCCTGTTTTTTCTGCCTCTCCCCAGTCTCAGGATGTCCCTGACTTTTTGACCGATTTTTCTGATGTGTTTAGTGAGAGTAAGTCTGCATCCTTACCTCCTCACAGGAGCTATGATAGCGCTATTGAGTTAGTGCCTGGTGGTAAATTTCCTAAAGGTCGCCTTTTTAATTTATCTGTACCTGAACATGATGCTATGCGATCTTATATCAAGGAGTCTTTGAAGAAGGGTCATATCAGCTTAACTATATGCTTTGTCTTGAGAGATTTATGTTCCAGAAAAGAGGAACTCCTCTTAAATGTGAAAAACTGTGGGCGTCATGGTTGGATTCTCCAGGCATGGCTTCTCTAACATTAAAATGGCAAAAAATGTTGATGAATACACTTACCAGATAGGGAAATCTCAGAATCAAATAACAATATTTGTACATGTGCCTTGGGTAACATTTCTTGAAGATGACTATGGAAAGAATTGCAGTAGCTAGGGAAAGCCAGAGTTTGAATAATCTACCCAATGTATAGTGTAGAGATACAGTGAGACATCTAAGGGTGTGTTTGATTATAAGAGAATTATTTACAAATTGTACTACTTATACAAAGGGGTGGAAAGAAACAAAAAAAAGGGTTTGTATAAAAGCACTTTATTTGACATTGTGATGTATATATTGTTTAGGGGTGTAAGAGGCGGGGGAAAGAAAGGACCAGAAGGACTACCTCACGTCATGGGTGGTTTAGGGTGGAACTGGGGGTGAAAGTTTGTTTTGAAAATGTTTGTTTTGAAAATGTTCAATAAAAAATTAATTGATTAAAAAAAGTAAAGTCAAGAGCGATTATCTTAGGGCAAATTATACACTGAATATTTCTTACTCTTTATAACGTGTTATGGATTTTCTGACCGAATTGCAACTAGGATCCAATAACTTGTGATCATAAATAGAAATCTAAAAATTGAGTTTCGATGACCTGTTTGTTGGCATTATGTATTAGTTGAGATTTTCTTGCTCAGTTATGGTATTCTCTTTAACAGACTAAAATACACATACAGTGGGGAAAGTAAATATTTGATACACTGCCGATTTTGCAAGTTTTCCCACCTACAAAGAATGGAGAGGTCTGTAAATTTTTATTGTAGGTATACTTCAACTGTGAGCGACAGTATCTAGAAAAAAATTCTGAAAATCACATTGTATGATTTTTAAACAATTTAATTGCATTTTATTGCATGAAATAAGTATTTGATCGCCTACCAAGCAGCAAGAATTCTGCCTCTCACACACCAGTTACTTTTTCTTTAAGAAGTCCTCCTAATCTGCACTCATTATTTGTATTAAATGCACCTGTTGAACTTGTTACCTTGTATAGTACTGTCATAATATTTTTCTAATGTCAGTCTTCTTTAAAGCAGAGAGGAATAGTTCAAATATGTAACACTTCATTAGTTTCACTAATATCAATTTAATGATATTTTCCTGTAGTTTTGATGTACAGTTAATCTGTCATCAAATATAAATAATTTTATCACCTTTATTAATTTTTACTTAATTTTCTTTAATTTTGGTGCACAGCTTTTCGGATATCTTCTCCCCTTTGTTTCAATCACTCTGTTTCCCATTTGGTTGTAATTGCACTTATGTCCCTACTTAAGGCTAGTGTGCAAGCCCAGGTTCCGTTATTTAAATTCTCTCCCCCTAGTTCTAATAATTCTACTCCTCTTCTTATGCGAGTCATTTACGTTGCCACTTGAGGCTGGTGCGCATGCCCGGATTCTGCTACATCCGGGTCTTCGCTTGCGTTCCACAGGCGCATGAGGAAGTACCCCACGTGGTGTGGTGGCATCTGCGCATGCGCCAAGTTCTGCCTACGTCAGCGGCTTACTGGTCCGCCTCCCTTCTTTCGTATCGCACGGACATAGGGGTAATCTCCTCATGTGATGCGATAGCTTTTATGCATACGTTTACAAACGCCTACGTCACTTATTTGTTACCTTATCCCATTGGCCAATCCTTACTATATATCCTGATACAAGCCCACCTAAGCCAGGCCTCCTGACGAAGAACGGCAAAACGCGCGTTGAGGCGGCAGGCTGGGGTCAGGGTCCTCTCCCACACGTAAGTTATTTTCTAATTGCCATTGCACCTTATTTCCTACATGACTTATGATACACTATCATGATTTGTCTGTGTGAATTGATACTTTTGCCCACACTAGGTTGCTAGCACATATGCACTTTATTTTTTATGGGACATGTAGCTAATGGTATTATCGCACTGACCAAATACACTATTCATGTCTTTGGGATTTTGTAGCTCAGTTGCACTGAAGCACTTTATTATTATCTTTTGAGCTATAGTAAATCTTCCATAAGTGAAAACTTATTTTTATTGCTATATTGGTATTGGCAACTAATATTGTGCATCTCTAACTTACATAGTGGTTCAGAATTTTCCCCACTACCCTTTTTTCCTGCTTGGTTTGTGTTTATTCTGCATAATTATATGTTATCATGTTCGTTTATTAAAATCATTGTTGTACTTAAAACTCTGGACCCCCTGCTTTTTCTTGCATTTAGGGGTTATATTTGTGACCTATAGTGTTTACAGAGTTATTTAATATTGTTTCCTCCTGGTTGGGATTTTTGTATTTTCTAATTATTGCATGTTTTATAACAGTACTGATTTCCCTAATGGATCTTAAAGCCAGAGAAAAAGTCTGGCTGGACAAAGCTGCTAATTTGTTCAAACAGAGTACCACTACCAATTTTAATTCTACCCAGAGTGATAATAAAGATTTGATGTCCAAATATAAGAATCTTTTAAATAAAAAAACTAGAATTTGGTGGACCAAACAACATTGGATAATTATATACAACAAAAGATTACACCATGTGGCCTGCGTATACAACTATATCCAACATTTGGATTAGATTACCGTATATACTCATGTATAAGCCGAGATTTTCAGCACCTTTATTTGTACTGAAAATGCCCCCTCGGCTTATACATGAGTCATAGGGCAGAAACCAGCGGGGGAGGGGTTGCGGCGGCAGGAGCCGGTGGCTGGGACATCATACTCACCCTCCCCGTGCCATCGCTGAACGTCCCTGCAATCCTGCGTTCTCCCCGGCTTCCTGCAGCTCTCCCCGGCTTCCTGCAGCTCTCCAGCGCTGAGCGGTGACGTAATACCCGCTCATTAAGGTCATGTAATATGGACGTGACGCCACTCCCATGGGCGTGGCCTCCATATTCATGGCCTTAATGAGCGGTATTACGTCACCGCTCAGCGCTGGAGAGCTGCAGGAAGCCGGGGAGAGCTGCAGGAAGCCGGGGAGAACGCAGGATTGCCGACCGGGACGTTCAGCAATGGCACGGGGAGTGTGAGTATGATGGAGGAGGATGGGGGGAGCATGGAGGAGGACAAGGAGCATGGAGCAGGATGGGGGGGAGGACGGAGAGCACGGAGCAGAACGGGGGAGGACGGAGAGCACAGAGCAGAACTGGGGAGGACGGAGAGCACGAGCAGGATGGGGGGGAGGACGGAGAGCACGGAGCAGGACGGGGGGAGGACGGAGAGCACGGAACAGAACGGGGGGAGGACGGAGAGCACGGAGCAGGACGGGGGTGGGCACAGAGGAGAATGGGGGAGTGCAGAGCTGGATGGGGGAGCACGGAGCAGGACGGGGAGGATGGAAAGCACGAGCAGGACAGGATAATGGAGCAGGAGGAGGGGAGCACAGAGGAGAATGGGGGCGCACAGAGCTGGATGGGGGATCACAGAGCAGGACGGCAACTTATACACCCGGCTTATACGCGAGTCAATACGTTTTCCAAGTTTTTTGTGGCAAAATTAGGGGGGTCGGCTTATACACGGGTCGGCTTATACATGAGTATATACGGTATGTGGATTTGGTCAATAAATGGGCTAATGCTGCCTCAACTTGCTCTATAACCTTCATGGAAATCATTGATAGTAAAAATATGTCCTCACTCTTTGAGATTGATGATGAGTTAAACCAAATATAAAAGGACTTGGCATTGAAATTAACTCCTGAAGAATTGAATACATTTTATCAGGAAGTCAATTTGGACATTGAGAAATGGGAGCAACAAATTAGTGGCACTAAAATGAAAAAATATTCTCGTGATAAATTGGATTATGAACAGAAGAGGGTTTATCGGTGGCAAAGCAGATCTGGGGACGAAACTAAATCCAGACCTCGCACCCGGAGTCCATCTGCTTCCTCTGTTTCTTCCATGTCAAGTAATGCCCCCTCTACCCATGAACAGGAGCATCAAAATTTTAGACAAATTAGAACCAGATTTGGGGGTAAAAATCGGTATCAAGGTAGGCAAGGATCAGCATATGGCAATAAGAGAAACGATCACCCTAAGATAATCAATTTGTCTTCTCATGTACTCTCTACTGAACATATTTCTTTACTTGAAAAGGGATTAACTTTCTCCCCCCTCAATCTCCTCCCCAGTAAAGGATGTCCATTTATTTGCAAGGAAGCTTATTTTAAAGAGATATCATGAGAAGACTAATATGGGATTGACATTGAATACCAATGAGGAAATGGAAGCCCTTGCTATCCTGGAATCATTAGCAGAGGAGAGTAATCCTTCTGAAATGGTGAGCACATTCCTACTTCCCTTTTCAATAAATCCAAAAATTTCCGAATATTAATAAATGCCCGGCGGTTGAAATTTTTGTTAAACTGGTCACTCAAGATATTGAGGACATTAGTCGTAAACACTATAGTGGACCTTCTGATTTGAAGGAGAGAAAAATCATTCAGGAATTACAGGGATGGAAGGATGTAACTTTCAAAATGGCTGACAAGGGTGGAAACCTGGTCATCTGGCTTAACGAACTTTATGAAAAACAAGAGTTCAAATTGCTCCTGGATACCAAATGTTATAAGAAATTAACATATGTTCCGTTACAGGAATATCAGAAGGAGCTTATTGACATTTTGACAGAGGCCTTTACAATAGGACTCATCCCTAAGAAATTCCTTGAAGCTATTGAAACTTTGAAGCCTAAATTACCTACTTTTTATCTTTTGCCAAAACTGCATAAGCACCTTAATGATCCACCGGGACGCCCTATTGTTTCCGGTAACGAGGGTCTAAATGAATTGATATGTAAATTTATTGATTTTTATTTGAAACCTATTGTGACAACATTACCCTCCCATATATTGGATACAACGGCAGCTTTGAAACAATTAGATCAGTTTCATTTGGAGGACAATATGATCCTCGTTACAGCAGACGTTGAGGCGCTTTACACGTCTATACGACACAATCAGGGTTTGGCGGCAGTATCTTGGTTTTTAAACAACAGTAATTTGGAGAGCAGTTTGGTAGTATTTATTCTATCTCTTTTGGAATTTATTTTAACTCACAACTGCTTTACTTTTAAGGATCAGGTCTTTCTCCAATTACAAGGTACAGCTATGGGGGCGGCATGTGCTCCCTCATATACTAATTTATTTTTAGGCTTTTGGGAACATGATATTTTCCAGTGCTCTTCTTTGGTGGGTATAGAAAAAATACAAAATTGGCTAAGATATATAGATGATATCATTTTTGTTTGGGAGGGTACTGTTGATGAGCTCAGTAGCCTAATGTCACAATTAAATAACAATGATTTGAATATTCAGCTAACGTACACTTTTGGGCGTAAGGTGACCTTTTTAGACATTGACATTACAGTCAATGATGATGGAACTGTTTCAACTACTATTTTTAGAAAACCCACGGTAACTAATTCCATTCTTCATGCTAAATCTTCCCATTTACCATCCACAATTAAATCCATTCCTGTAAGTCAATATTTGAGGGCCAAAAGGATCTGTTCAACAGAACAGGCCTTTCAGGAACAAGCAAATGATTTATACTCGAGATTTCGGGAAGGAGGATATGGACACAGGCATGCTTACAATAGAGCCCAAAAAGTGACAAGAAATCAATTACTATATTCTAATAAAGAAAAAAAAACTTCTGAGACATCAAATGTTAGGTTCATCACACCGTTTAATAGTCAATGGAATGATCTGACAAAAATTATACATGACCGGTGGAACATATTATTGACTGACCCTATTTTGAAAAAAAACACTTACATAGTGGTTCAGAATTTCCCCCACTACCCTTTTTTCCTGCTTGGTTTGTGTTACTCTGCATAATTATATGTTAATCATGTTCATTTATTAAAATCATTGTTGTACTTAACTCTGGACCCCTGCTTTTTCTTGCATTTAGGGGTTATATTTGTGAAATATACACAAGTGGTCAAAATTGTTGGTACTCCTTGTTTAATGACAGAAAAACCCACAATGGTCACAGAAATAACTTGAATCTGACAAAAGTAATAATAAATCAAAAATCTATGAAATTGAACAAATGAAAGTCAGACATTGCTTTTCAACCAAGCTTCCACAGAATTTTTAAAAAAATAAAACTCATTAAATAGGCCTGGACCGAAATGAAGGTACCCCTGAAAATAATGTGACAAAAGGTACATGTTAAATCAAGGTGTGTCCACTAATTAGCATCACAGGTGTCTACAGTCTTGGAATCAGTGAGTGGGCCTGTATAGAGGGCTGCAGATACTCACTGTGTTGTTTGGTGACATGGTGTGTATCACACTCAAGGATGGAGCAGAGGAAGCGAAGGAAAGAGTTGTCTCAGGAGATTAGAAAGAAAATTATAGACAAACATGTTAAAGGTAAAAGTTATAAGACCATCTCCAGGCAGCTTGATGTTCCTGTGACTAGAGTTGCACATATTATTCAGAAATTTAAACTCCATGGGACTGTAGCCATCCTCCCTGGACGTGTACGCTGGAGGAAATGACAAATCAAAGAGATGGATAATACGAATGGTAACAAAAGAGCCCAGGAAAACTTCTAAACAGATTAAAGGTGAACTTCAAGCTCAAGGAACATCAGTGTTAGATCGCACCATCCATCGTTGTATGAGCCAAAGTGGACGTCATGGGAAAAGACAAAGGAGGACACCATTGTTGAAAAAAAATCATAAGAAAGCCAGACTGGAATTTGCCAAACTACATGTTGACAAGCCACAAAGATTCTGGGAGAATGTCCTATGGACAGATGAGACAAAAATTGAACTTTTTGGCAAGTCACAACAGCTCTATGTTCACAGACGGAAAAAAGAAGCATATCAAGAAAAGAACACTGTCCCTACTGTGAAACATAGAGGAGGGTCTGTTATGTTCTGAGGCTGCTTTGCTGCATCTGGCACAGGGTGTCTAGAATCTGTGCAGGATACAATGAAATCTCAAGACTATCAAGGGATTCTGGAGAGAAATGTGCTGCCCAGTGTCAGAAAGCTTGGTCTCAGTCGCAGGTCATGGGTCTTGCAACAGGATAATGACCCAAAACACACAGCTAAAAACATCCAAGAATGACTAAGAGGAAAACATTGGACTATTCTGAAGTGGCCTTTTATGAGCCTTGACCTAAATCCTATTGAGCATGTATGGAAAGAGCTGAAACATGTCTTCTGGAAAAGGCAACCTTCAAACACAAGACACTGGAGCAGTTTGCTATTGAGGAGTGGGCCAAAATTCCTGTTGAGAGCTGCAGAAGTCTCATTGACAGTTGCAGGAACCATTTGATTGCAGTGATTGCCTCAAAAGGTTGTGCAGCAAAATATTAAGTTAAGGGTGCCATCATTTCTGTCCAGTCCTATTTCATGAGTTTTAGTTTTTTTTTAATTCTGTGGAAGCATGGTTAAAAGCAGTGTCTGACTTTCATTTGTTCATTTTCATAGATGTTTTATTTATTATAACTTTTGTCAGATTCAAGTTATTTATGTCACCATTGTGGGTTTTTCTGTCATTAAACGAGGGGTACCAACAATTTTGACTACGTGTGTAACTATAGGATTAGTAATAGATAGGCGTCTTATAGAAGTTTTCCATTATTGTCCTGTGGGATTGATGTCATCTGACAATTCAAAGGTGACATCAACCCCACAAATATTAATTCCATTCACCACTATCACAGGGCAAGTGGGAAGAGGAAGGCAAAGCGCCAGAATTGGCCATCTAATAGATTTGCCTTTTCTCTGTGGCTGTGGGCTGCTATTTTTATTTATATCCACCATGACCCCTTACCAGCTTGAGAATACCAGCCCCAAGCTGTCTGCTTTAGCTTGGCTAGTTGTCAAATATGGGGGAGACCCCATGCAGTGTTTTTAAATATTTGATTAAATAATTGAAAATATGGCGCAGGGACGACTCTATTCGTGATAACTAACCATGCTAAATCTGACAGTTGAGGGTTGTAGCCTGCAGCTGTCAGTTTAGCCTGGCTGGTTGTTCGGGCCCCCCATTCACCATTCAAGTGAAAGGGGTCCTGGTTCGGGTCTGGGTACTAAACTGGTACCCAAACCCGAACTTTTTTAACTATTTGGCCGAGCATCCAGGGGTCTGCCCATCTCTACTCATGTGTGCTCAGAAACACTTTTTTGTCAGGAATAGATTTGGGATGCCATGTCGCATTTAGAATCGAGAGAGTCTTGAACCCACAGGTGATTCACAGAATTTTATAATGTTGAGCTGTGAAAATTAAAAAATACATATTTCATACAAAAATGTTCGTTTTACCCCAAAAGTTTCATTTTCACAAGGCTAACAGGAAAAAATGGACCATACAAATTGGATGGGCAATTTCTCCTGAGTAAATTAAAAGCCCACATGTGGTGGAAATCTACTGTTTTGTTATACAAAATAAAGTGAGCGAATATAGCAAAATACATGAGTCTGAGAATATAATGGTTACTGTGTACAGACCACCAAATATACCATACACACGGATGCCTATATGGACAGTAATAGACCGACTGCTATAGACATAGCAAACAAAAAGGAAGAGCAACAGTCATATAGTCTAGTAAAATGTATAAACTTTATTGAAAATACTAAAATCAACAGGTGAATGGCAACAAAAAGGGAAATGTACCCCAAATGCACATGAACAAGAAGGGGCCAGGAAGGAGTGCTATCACTCCGAAACGCGCGTCGGGTGGGCCAGGTGACTGCGGACCTCTGCACTATTTGGGTAAATATCCTCATACTTTTACTATTTGAGCCATCCATGTATCCCTTGACATGTGTAGTCTACATCTATGTAAGTACTTACCATTATCATTAGCATTTGTTGTGTGTACTGCACTGGACACTCATTGTTTTTGGTATGGCTCATTTGTATAATGCCACTTAGGCAGGTTGAATAGTTTGTAGTGGTCCGCTTTCTTCTCCTGGCCCCTTCTTGTTCATGTGCATTTGGGGTACATTTCCCTTTTTGTTGCCATTCACCTGTTGATTTTAGTATTTTCAATAAAGTTTATACATTTTACTAGACTATATGACTGTTGCTCTTCCTTTTTGTTTGTTTTGTTATACAGCAGGGCTGAGAAGGGAAGGAGCGCCAACTGAATTTTTTCATGGTGATCACATGGCTATTTAGCTGGCTGGCAATGATCAGACCATTGCCAGTTGTAGCTTTGCTTGATGAAGTGCGTGCTTTGGCTTTTGTGTTCTGCTGTTCTGATATTTTGCTGCCTGACCTCGGATCTTGCCTTTGAGTAGCCCCTTTGTTCCAATCCACATCATTTTGGACTGCTGACTTTGGATTGTGACCTGTTTTCCCTTTTGTCTTTCCCCTTTGCCTCTGACATACACTCTTGGTATTTGTCCCCGGACTTCTTTAGTCTCCTGCCTCACGACTTGCCGTGAGAAATGACGATAGCTAGTGACACATGTAGAAAGGACTGTCCCGGAGCTATTTAAATGGGGTTTGCATAAATTGCATTACTTTTTCACCTTTATTTTCTCTGAATGCCACGGCAATAAAATACGTATTGAGTATTCAGCAAGAGGAATTTATTAATTCTTTTATGTGTAACAAAATCATTAAAAAGATTAAAGAATAAGTTAGAATACTTTTGAGCCTTTTAAGTACCTATTGATTCAGTCTACATCAATAATGATTTTAATACTTCACAGTACTCATCAGGGTGACTATCTGTAGTTTGCAACAAGCAGTGTTTCATAGCTGACCGAGTTTGGTTTTATAAAACCATAGTGAACTTTGATATAAGAGGATGAGACTATTAGGAATTAATGTAGTACACATTGAAATGTCTGGTTTGTCCATTCCTGTTTTCACAGATATGAGTTTGGCGCCAAGGGTATTAACTTTCAGACTTTGTTTCTTTTTGCTACATATACACAGATTGGCTGTCCACAAATGTCCAGCTTTAGGAAAACAAGACTTTATTCCCCTTGCCATCCCTCAGTTCACTCAAACACAAGAGAAAAGAGGCAAAGCATTGTGTACAGGGTGCAGGGCCTACGTGTTCTGAACATATATTTGGCACACTACAAGTTTAGGCTGTAAACTAGTCTACATGTGAAAAAAATGTAAAATTAAATATGTATCATACATTCATTGTAAATATGTGCAATATAAGAGAACCAGTTTACATTTTTATATTGAACAAGATTATTACTGTAGTACAGTAATTATCAATCTCCAAATATTTTATTGATTGAAGTATGTAAGAAGATGAACCGAGACAGAGTCAGCGGTTTCCGGTGCCCTTTAAGTCCAGAACTATCGAGACTGTCACCTCTGTTGCCGGTGGAGACGTCTTATGGGAGGGAAGGACCTTTCCGCTGAACAGCAGGGGGCGCGGGGAATATAAGGAGGACTGAGAGAGGGAACGGGTCAGACTTGGCAGGAAAGCGACAGGAGGTTGACTCCCTCTCCTCTGCTCCAGCTGACAACTCCACGCCACTCATCCCTGAGCATGCTGACTATAAGATTGACTTTGATGCTATTAAGTTATCGTCTGACCCTGTTCTTTTGGACAGCCCTGTCCTGTCTGTGGTAACAGATAAGCTGCCTAGAGACTACCCCAAAGGACCGCCCGCTGCCGCGGTCTATGAGCGTGCTCACAGATCGTGTTTGGCGCCATTCCTGAGGAATCCACATAAAGGACTGTTTCCACGTTCCAGCGCATTCAAGCCAAGCAGGACCAGATCCATCAGCACCATCGGGAGACAGTGCTTCTCGTTCCTCCGCAACAGAACCAGAGACTTTGTCCACGATTTGTGACACGTTCGGGAGATTTTCCAGCCTTTCCCCTGCAAGAACTGCATGTGATAATTTACATTGTATTTGTATATCTTATTCTTGAGCATTGTGTTTGTGTGCAATTCCCGCCGCTGCCATACTAGTTTTGCCTCCCTGTGTGGAGTATTACTTGTTAATTGCCTGTTCGGTAAATCCTGTTATTCCCTGCTCTGCCTCCGGCTCTTCACTGCATCCAAACGAACCTCTCTCATTTACAAGTACAGTATATTACTACCACATACTTTGGAAACAGAGAAGACATGCTATCAAATCGTTTACCTTTGATTCATCCAACTCACAGAATACTGTATAAAAAACTATGCTATAAATCACTGAGAAAGAAATTGCTACGATTTTCCAAAATATTATGACCAGTAGGGATCTGATCCCATGACCTGTATTTTTTCCACTTGGAAAAAATTTGAAAGTTGCAGTTCAACAACAGCTGACAGGCTGCAGCCCTACAACTGTATGTTGATCCCAGAAGACCATCGGATGATGCAGCTCTGAGTACAAAGTATGGTAAGTATACATTTTTAAAATTTTTCACCTCTTTGTATCAATTAAAAAGGGGTTGTCAAGTAATGTAAGGCTTATGACCAACAGATCTATAAAGAATTGCAACATGGTGCCATTTCATTGACTGTCACTGTGTGGAAAGGGACAGGGAAGGCTGTGTGATTCTCGGCTATCATCTAGTGATGGTATATAATAACGAGAGATGAGCAAACCTTTCAAGGTTCAGTTCAGTTCGGATTCGCCGTACGGACCACTGTTCACCGAACGGTTTAATGAATGTACCCGAACCCTATTAGATTCAATGGGAGGCAAAACCAAACTTATAGACAACACCTTAAGGGATGACAAAAAAGCTTCCAGCTAAAATTAGGGGCAGACACCATGAAAAGTGGCATCAATTGACCCACAGTAGAAATTTGCAAATGGCACAGCAGCAGTCAGCCATGGGCCATTCATGAGGTATCAAGGTCTTGACCAGCATTTACAGCTTGGAATTAAAATTTCAATGAGGACTTGGTGGTTAAAGGAGCAGTGTAAACCTTCTTAGCTGCGAGACATGATACCTCATGCAACACCTCTAATTTTTTTTTAATCCAGCCATGCTCAGAAGGCACAAACATCAGTTTCATAGACTAATATTGATAGAAAAATGTAAGAATAGTAACACGGGTAGTTGACTGATCAATTTACCCACAGCAGAAACTTTTATAATAGCATTGAAGCAGTCAGCCATGGCCCATGCATGAGGTATCTAGGGGAGGAGTCCTGAGGAGATCACTTGCATATTCCCAGTTCATTCTGGGATAAGTGAAGAGTCTCCACGAGCTCAAAGAACACTGGATTTTGGCCGTTGCAGCTGAAAGAAGGACATCGGTAAACCAGGGGAGGAGTCCTGAGGAGATCATTTGCATATTCCCAGTTCATTCTGGGATAAGTGAAGAGTCTCCGCAAGCTCCAAGAACACTGGATTTTGGCCGTTGTAGCTGAAAGGAGGACATCAGTAAACCTCGCTCCAAATTTTGACATGTTTTTCCCCGCTTTTTTTCATCTCTTTAATAATAAGAACATGGAAGAGGCCAGGAGCCATTTGGTGAGCTGCATTTCTTGCTACATGTTCACAGACTTACCGGTGGAAAAGCCAAATTTCACATGCCACAAATGTAAGCTTGTGTCCCTGTTGGAGGAAACGTTGCAAAATCTAGAAGATAGGTTAGCTACATTGAAAATCATTGAGGAAGGTGAAGAGTTTTAAGGCTGGAGTCACACTCGGACCAATCTTAATCTATGGGGCAGCTCCCATCAGCCGATTTTTTTCTCAGACGTATTATACTGGCTGAGAAAATCGCAGCATGCTGCGATTGTCACCGTATTACGCCTGTAAAACGCCAATGCAAGTCTATGGGGCAAGAAAAATACTGATTACACATGGACCACATGTGTGACATGCAAGAAATACGCACCGGTGTCCTTTAGAAAAGCTGGCAATTCAGTGCGGTATACTGTAAAATCACACTGACATGTTTAGTAAAGAAGCTAAAGAATAGATACATATGCATAGAATACATATATATATATATATAATATATATATTGTAAGCTTTTCAGGGGATTTAGCTCTGGGATCGCCGTCTGGGTAGACAGAGTGGCACGGAAACAGTTCATTCAGACAGCAGTTCTGGTGAAAACTGGCCGCAACCAGCTTTATTAAAGTCCACAGCAAACAGATATAAAACAAATCATAAACAGAAGACCTAGGCTTGTCTAGCCACTTACTACACTTAGATAGATTTCCCTATCTATCCGGGTCCCGGCTCTAACAGCCAGGGCCAAAACAACACATATGTTCAGTATTTACCCTGCATGGAGGTTCACAGAGTCTCCTCCTTGTGTCTGAAGGCACCTTCAACGTCCAGACTTGAGAGAGCTCCCCTCCTATTCAGCAACTACCAGCATGGATTTTCACAGAGACTACTCCTGTGTCCGGGGTACATCGAGAACCCAGACTGAGATAGCTCAAACTCCTGGAGACACCTTCTGTGCCTGGACCCCTCCTGTGTCCAGACTAAGCGAGCTCTCTGACTGTGTTCGCAGACACCTACTTCTGGTCTCCTAATTAACAGCTGAATGGTTTCAGGCCTGAGCTGCAAGTGTGTACTGAATGTAAGGTGTAGTGACCTTTCTCTACCACTAGGTTTACAAAGCCACACATTTCCCTTATACCATACAGCACAGTACCTAGGTGAAATGTACACCCCATTCATCACACATACCCTCACTGTCTCACAATATATATATATATATATATATATATATATATATATATATATACAGTACAGACCAAAAGTTTGGACACTCCTTCTCATTCAAAGATTCTTCTGTATTTTCATGACTATGAAAATTGTAGAATCACACTGAAGGCATCAAAACTATGAATCAACACATGTGTAATTATACATTACACTTTACAAAAAAGTGTGAAACAGCTGAAAATATGTCTTATATTCTAGGTTCTTCAAAGTAGCCACCTTTTGCTTTGATTACTGCTTTGCACGCAGAAAAGGTGAACGGATGGACTCTACATGCCTGGTTCCCACCGTGAAGCATGGAGGAGGTGGTGTGATGTGTGGTGGTGTGCTTTGCTGGTGACACTGTTGGGGATTTATTCAAAATTGAAGGCATACTGAAGCAGCAAGGTCACCACAGCATCTTGCAGCGGCATGCTATACCATCCGGTTTGCGTTTAGATGGACCATAATTTAGTTTTCAACAGGACAATGACCCCAAACACACCTCCAGGCTGCGTAAGGGCTATTTGACCAAGAAGGAGAGTGATGAGGTGCTATGCCAGATGACCTGGCCTCCACACTCACCAGACCTGAACCCAATTGAGATGGTTTGGGGTGAGCTGCACCGTTCACCGCTTTAATTTTGAATAAATCCCCAACAGTGTCACCAGCAAAGCACCCCCACACCGGCGCGCTATGGGTGACAGGTGCCGGTGTCACCGCTGGCTCAGGCCCCCGGCACCTGCGATATTCACCTGTCCCGTTCCACCGCCGCGCACTGCTGTGTCTTCCGGGTCGGTCCTCTGGTTGTCAGTGCTCAGGCAGAGGGCGCGGCACACACTAACCACGTCATCGCTCCCTCTGACCTGAACGTCACAGCCAGGGGACACGAGGACAGAGCAGTGCGCAGCGGTGGAACGGGGACAGGTGAATATGGCATGGCTCCCCCCGTCCTCCCCATCATACTCACCCTCTCCTGGCGCGTCTCTGCAGCCCCTGCGTCTCCCATTGTCACCGGCGCCACAGCTCTTCATTCCTTCAGCGGTCACATGGTACCGCTCATTAAAGTCATGAATATGTGCATATTCATGACTTTAATGAGCGGTACCACATTACCGCTGAACACAGGCGCCGGAGACCGTGGGAGAAGAGCAGGGGCTGCAGAGACCTCGCCAGGAGGGGGGTGCGTATATAGGACAGCTGCGCTCCCCTTCCCCCTCCGACCCCCGGTATATGAGTCGAGAATAAGCCGAAAGGGGCACTTTCAGCCCTAAAAAATGGGCTGAAAATTTCGGCTTATACTCGAGTATATACGGTATTTGGAAGTCGCCTTGCTATACTCATCAGGAGAGCTTTAAACTAGAACAATGTGGGAAGGGAAGCAAAAGGCCAGAAAAAGCCATACACCTGACAAATACTATTGAGAACTCTGCTATTAGAAGTGGAAAGGAAGAACAAAGACTAAAAAATCTAAATAATAAAAATATTGGAGAAAGAGAAACCAATCACAAACTAAAATGTTTCTATACAAATGCAAAAAGCATGGGCAACAAACAAAGAGAATTGGAACTACTAACGAAGGAAAAGAAATATGATGGCATTAGAATCACTGAAACTTGGTGGGATATACACATGATTGGAATACAAGGCTAGAAGGATACAACTTATTAGCAAGAAACAGACTTGATAAACGAGGAGGAGGTGTTGCATTGTATGTTAGAAAAGCGCATATCTGCACAGAGATTGAAGTAGAATACAAGGAGAGAACAATGGAAAGGACACCATTGTAGGCATTTACTACAGGCCGCCTGTACAAGCTGGAGATATGGATGAACTCTTTATGCATGAAATGGCCAAGTTCTCCAAAAAATATGACATAGTAGTCAAGATAGATTTCAACTATCCAGACATTTGTTGGGAATCTCTCTCAGGCAAAACTAACAGGTCAAGGAAATTCTTATCCTCTCTTGCTGACAACTTTATCTTCCAAATGGTAGGGGAAAAAACAAGGGGATCTGCTGCCTTGGATCTAATCCTTATAAACAGGGAGGAAATGGTTGAGGAGGTAAGAGTGGCTGGGACCCTAGGAGGTAGTGACCATACTATTTTAGAATTTTGGATAACAAGAGGAGGAAGACCTGTGAAGACTCAGACTCAAGGATAGATTTCAGAAAGGCAGATTTTAAGGGACTCAGAAAGAGATTCAGAGGGATACATGGGCTGGATATTCTTAAGGACAAAAATGTCAAGGAAGGATGGGAAATCCTGAAAAATGAGATTAACAATTCCAAAAAGAGGGAAGAATAGGAAGCATTTAAGGAAACCAGGATGGATGAACACAGAACTTAAACACATGCTAAAAAAGAAGAATGACATGTTTATCAAATGGAAAGAGGGAGTCATATATAAAGAAGAAAATAAATATAAAAAGAATAAAAAAAAAATTGTCATTAAGAATGCGGATAAAGGTGGGGGAGTAGTCATAATGAATAGGAGTTGGTATATTAACGAGGGTTTCAGACTTTTAGATGATCATAATTACTATGAAAGATTGAACAGGACACTTCCACATCAATTTTTATTCAATATAACTTGTTAATAAAGGAAGCAAAATCTTCAGGCTTCCTTAATAAAAAAAGGAGTTCAATTTCTTGAATATCCCTCGATTTAAAGTCCCTTTTTTTATTTTTTGCCAAAAATACATAAAGATCTCCAAAATCCCCCTGGTCGCCCTATAATCTCTGGTATTGATTCAATTACATGCAACTTACCACATTACGTTGATCTTTTTTTTACAGAAGTATGTTCTTAAACTGGGTTCTTATTTAAGGGATTCTTCCCAACTTATTGAACATCTCCAAACATTACCATGTATCCCCAATTGTGTCCTGTTAACTTTGGACATTAGTGCTATATATACCAATATCTCCCATGACCTAGGTTTGGAGGCTGTTGACCGTTACCTCTCGTCTGACAAAGATTTACCCTCTCCACAAAAAGAATTTTTAAAACAGGCAATAATATTTATCTTGAACAATAACGTTTTTTCTTTTGAAAATGTGTTCTTTCGGCAATTGAAAGGCTGCGCAGTGGGGACAAGATTCGCCCCCAGTTTCGCCAACCTTTTCATGGGGGCATTCGAGTCCGTCTCCATCGCGCAGTCCTATTTCACACATGGGAAGATAGCATTATACCGTCGATTCATTGATGACCTTTTCATCATTTGGACCGGCCCTTCCCATGAAGTCTCTGAATTTGTTCAAATGCTGAACAAGAATTCCTGGGGCCTTACATTCACTGCCCAAACATCTAATACAGCCATACAATTCTTAGATCTAATGATACACGTAGATCCAACTGGCAAATTTTCCACATCTACATATTTCAAAAATGTAGATGTGAATAGCTATTTGAATTTTAATAGTGGACACCTTCCGAAATGGATTTTAAACATTCCTTACAGACAGTACTAACGAATAACGAAAAATTGTACACACGATAGTGACTTTTTGAGAGAAGCAGATGTACTAAAGGAGCGGTTCCAACAAAAAGGCTATCCTAAAAGACTTATCTCTGATGCGTTTTCTAAAACTAAAGATTTTTCACAAAAAGATTGTATTAATAAAATGAAAACTAATGCAACCAAAATTACTTCAGAAATAGGAAAATGGAGCCTGGGCACTACTTTTAACCATTCTCACTGGATTATTCGTAATCTCCTTGAGAAGTACTGGTTCATTTAAAGAAACGATCCCGTTCTTTCAAGGCATCTGCCTTTCCATCCCAGAATAGTCTATAGAAAAATTTGCACACTCCGTAACTTGGTTGCCCCCAGTAACACGGCTCTTTGTGCTAACTTCTCTTTAAACCACAAGTAATAGTGGCTGTTTTGCTTGTAGGACAGCAAAATGTCTTTGCTGTACATCTATCTCTCATGGAACCAAGAAATTCAGATCCAATACAACAGGTACTAACTACAATATTAATTGTTATGTTGACTGCCAATCAACCTTTGTAATATATTTAATTGAGTGTACTTGTGGTCTCCAATACATTGGTCGAACCATCCAGACAATGCATGTCAGATTAAATAAATATGGCCAAAATATTAGAAACGGCTATCTTTTACATAGTTTGTCTAAACATTTTTCTTTGGTCCATCAAAAAGACCCAAATACCTCAAATTGATTATTATTGATCAAATACCTGATACTGCTCCTATCCGGTATAGGAGATTGATCAATAGAGAAAGTTATTGGATATTTAAATTAGGCACACTTGCCCCTGATGGCCTGAATCTCACCATTGAGAATGTAGCGAGGTAAAATGATTTTTGAAGAAAAAATTCCTTTGACGATTATATTTATCATATATCTATTTGTACTGTTTTATATATATTGTTTTTATGGTGATTTTATTGTGTTTATACTTTGCTTTATATTGATTTTATTATTTTTAATTGATTATTAATTTTGATTGGTCCACCATTTATTTATATACCCCTTCCTCCCTATCTAATCATATACCCACCTGAGGAAGAAAGCGTCCTGCTGTCGAAATGCGTTGTGGAATAATGAGATCAAACAGACTTCCCTCTCATCCTTGGCGCCCTCCTGACCATGGTTCATTGCTGTACATTTACTGTCCCTCAACGAGGGTCTGCGGCTGGTGCTGCCTTGGGCCTGTCATCTACCTCCTCCTTACTGGTGTGGCTCATGCCAGCGCTCCATTGAGACCGCTTTCTTTTGTTCCCATTGACTCCTGGAGTGGACCCTCTGGGTCGCGATACCAACCCACCCTGGGAGAGCTGACCAAGTGAGAACCACACCCTATACAGGAGTGTCTGGGGCAGACCCAGGGGGATAAAGTACCCTGACTGCTGGAACCAGGTGGCTGGCTCACAGAAGACAGGACCTCGCAGGGTGTGAAAGTGAACAAAGCGTGGACACAGGAATACGCAGAGTACCTAACAGTGCAAGGCGTTTGCATGAGGACACACAGAGTACAGGACAGTGCAAGGCGTGTGCACGAGGGCACACAGAGTGCAGGACCATGCTAGGCGTGTGCACGAGGGCACACAGAATACAGGACAGTGCAAGGCACGTACACGGAGTTCGCAGAGTACAGGATAGTGCTAGATGAGTATACGAGGGTAAGCAACAGACAGAGGTACGTAAAGCAAGTGCTGAGAGGCACGCCAAGGTGAGAGGCAAAGCAGGGCGCATGCGAGGAAGCATGCCTAGGTACAAAGCAAGGCAGAGCACATGCTGGGAAGCACACCAAGGTACAAGACAAGTCAGAGCGCGCATTGGGAAGCACCCTAAGGTACAAGGCAGAGCAGAGCGCATGCTGGAAGCACATTAGAACACTAAGGCAGGGGACCTGAGTACAGAAAGCGGCCAAGCGGGGACCAAGCAGGTCTAACTAGGAAGCATAACAATAAACATGCACCGCCTACAGGAAGAGGCGGCCAGATATAGGGCAAGTGTGCTGGAACTTCTGGGTCAGGTCCTCCAAGACCATAGAGATGTCAGAGATGGAGCGGCCATAGTCAGGCTCAGAAATGCATGCGCACTGGACAAGGATCTGGAATCGAGCGAACAGCCACAGGTTCAAGCGCAGGAGGTGCGCGTGCACACTCAACGCGACGACATCGGGCGTCTATTTCTATTTCTTGTTTCTATGTTACCATGTTACTTCACCTGTGCCCAGTCCGCAAGTGTGATTTGATCCACGTCTTGACTGCATTGGCACAGGCTTTGCAAAAGGACATACTGCACCAGGGCTTGTCGCTGCTGCCACAGCCACGGCAACGTGTGCAGAGTGGAATTCCACCATGTCGGAACATTGCAAGTCAAACCGTTAACCAGTAGGCCAAAAGACCTCTGTAGTGATGCAAGTCAATGATCTGTGTGTTGCAATCATCAGAAGTGGGCACACAGCCACCAGAGTCACCCAGTACCCAGTCAGCGAGATGCAATGCCCCTGCCCATGTTTGCTCATCCAGGTATAGCGGTGAAATACAGCCTGGCAGACATAGATTTTTTTCAGGGAACGGTTGATGTTGTCAGCGACATGCTGGTGTAGCACAGGCACAGCTTTCTTACAGAAGTAATGGCTACTGGGCAACTGGTACTGGGGGAGTGCGACAGCCATCAACTTTCGGAAACCGTCTGTATCCACCAGGCAGAAAGGCAGCATTTCCATGTCCAACAGATTGGAGATGATGGAGTTCAAACTCTTAGTTTTGCCATGTGTAGGAGGAAACATTATTTTACGTGACCACAACCGCGGGACCAAGAGCTGGCTGCTGTGCTGAGAGAAGGCGGAGTACGGATAACAGGACAAACTGCTGGACTGTGAGTGAGGTGCAGGCGGAGATGTTATGGTGGATTGAGAAAAATGTGTTGTGCTAGGTGACACAAAAGCAGCAGTCCTGTCTACCTCCATAACAACTGACCAGCTCTCCCTCACCCCGACTGTGGTGGGTAAACAACTGTAGTTTCTGCGGCAGGAGACCTGTGTGAGAAAACTTGGAATTGTGACGGAGGAGAAAGAAGCAGCAGATGGGGTTGATGGGACTGCTGGTGGTTGGCGGGGCCCGCTAGTCCACATTTTAGCGCAGTGACATTCCCACACTAAGGCATGTTGATCATGCATGTGCCGGTTCATGCATGTAGTTGACAAATTATTGCAATTTTTGCCAATTTATTTTGCAAATTTCACAGATAACGTGTGTGGGGTCATTCTTTGCAGTCTCAATAAATTTCCAGGATAGGCAACCCTTGCCATCCTGCGAACTGCACACTTGCAACCGATGCTGGCCACAGTCAAAGTTGGGGCTGAGGATGCAGTGCTTGTCAAGGTGCTTCGTGTCTGTGTGGGAAGCCACAACGTAACCTTCTCATCTTCCTCCTCCTCCACTTCTTCTGCTGAACTACTCAGATGCGTACCTCTGGTTCACATCATGTGGGAGCTCCAAGCTCATCGTCATCCTCTCTGTTCTCACACTCCTCACCCTCCTCCTCTTTCTGCCCAGACACCACAGTACACTCCAAGTGCACCTCTGGTATCTGATTCTTATCAGGGTCACCTCCACCCTCGATTACGAGGGTCCGAATTCTGCTCGGAGCCTACTTCGTCCGGCCCGGATCCAACCTGAAAAAATTTTGGTCATCGGTGGAGATGCTTTCCTCCTCTGGATTCTGTGATTCTCACTGATGCCCATGAAATACACTGTGTGAACAGCTATTCAGAATGGCCTATCTGAGTAAATTTTTTACGCAGGAGGAAATAAGGGTGATTGGGTGACACCTCTGATGATTGTACTGTGTGTGATGTTAAGCTGGAGGAAGAGGAGGAAGGCCATTTTATGCAGCGCTTGCCATCCACTGGAGTACATGCTCTTTCTGAGTCTCATCTACAAGGCGTGCTGCTAAGCAGCTGCCAAAGAAAGGGAGTCGAGTATACTGGCCAGTAACAGATGTTGTCAGTGGTCTTTGGATAGGACGAGACGGTGTTTGTTCAGATGTGCTTTCATTCACATTAACACCTAACCCATATACACGTCGAACACCAAGCCTATTCCCCTTCCACCACGACCTCGCTTTTTCTCTCTTATTGTAAATAGCCTTCCGCTCTTGTACCCTGCTGTTTCACAACCTAAATCCCCGTCTCACAGAGCGAGATCGCTAGTGAGATTGCTGCTGAGTCACAAGTTTTGTGACGCAACAGCGATCTCCCCAGTGATATCGCTGTGTGTGACATTCAGCGACGATCAGCCCCCCCTGCTGGGTATCGCTGATCGCCGCTGAATGTCCTGGACATTTTTTTGATCGTTCGTCTCCCACTGGCCAGCACGCATCGCTGCGTGTGGCAGGCGGGAGACCAGCGATCAGCTGCTAACCAAGGTACACATAGGGATTCTAGGCGCCGGGCGGTGCCTAGAAACCCGATGTGTACGTTAGATACCAGCGCGATGGTGCAGGGGAGCAGGTAACCAAGGTACACAGCGGGTTTCTAAGCGCCGCGCGGTGCCTAGAAACCCGATGTGTACCTTGGTCACCAGCTCCCTGCACCAGCGTTCTGGTATCTAACGTACACTGCGGGTAACTAAGCGACGTGCGTCGCTTGATACCCGCATAGTCGCTGTCCTGATCGCTGCTGAGAGCTGCCTGTTTGGCAGCTCAGCAGCGATCATGTAGCGACACACCAGCGATCCTGACAAGTTCATATCGTTGTCGGGATCGCTGGTGTGTCGCTATGTGTGATGGGGCCCTAAAGGCTGGGTCTCACATAGCGATACACCAGCGATCCCGACAACGATCAGGATCGCTGGTGTATCGCTATATTATCGCTGCTGAGCTGCCAAACAGGCAGCTCAGGCAGCGATCAGCACAAGGACACTGCGGGTAAACATCGCTAGTTACCCGCAGTGTACCTTGGATACCAGCGCCCTGATGCAGGGAGCTGGTAACCAAGGTACACTTCGGGTTTCCAGGCGCTGCGCGGTGCCTGGAAACCCGCTGTGTACCTTGGTTACAAGCTCCCTGCAGCAGGGCGCTGGTATCCAAGATACACAGGGGGTTTCTAGGCACAGCCCGCGCCTGGAAACCCGCTGTGTACCTTGGTTACCAGCGGATCGCTGGTCTCCCGCCTGTCACACGCAGCGATGCGTGCCTGTCAGCGGGAGACCAGCGATCAAAAAATGTCCAGACATTTCAGCGACGATCAGCGATACCCAGCAGGGGGGCTGATCGTCGCTGAATGTCACACACAGCGATATCGCTGGTGAGCTCGCTGCTGCGTCACAAAACTAGTGACTCAGCAGCAATCTCGCTAGCGAGATCGTTGTGTGAGACGGGCCCTTAAGGCCCACTGCTGTCTGTCACCTGTCACTAATTAAACAATCACTATCTATTTTCTTAAGATAGTGTGCCTAAACAACATTGTTATGTCTAAAGATTTTTAAGTAGAAATCTAGCCTTCTGAATTGCCACTTAAACACAGTTTTAGCACAAATGATTTGGAATAGCTAATTGGGCCTCGTGGCTGCAACACTTTATTAGGCCTAACAATTTTTAAGTGGAAATCTGGCCTTCTGATTTGCCACTAAAACACAGTTTTAGCACAACCAGTTTGGAAAAGCTAATTGGTCATCGTGGCTGCACCACTGTGTTAAGGTACTGTCACACTAAGCGAGATCGCTAACGAGATCGCTACTGCGTCACCGATTTATGACGCAGTAGCGATCTCGTTGGCGACTTAGCTGTGTGAGACATGTAGCGGCATGTGGCCCCTGCTGCGATGTCGCTGATCGCTTATGAACGTTCTGAGCCGTTTTTTGGTCTTTGGTGTCCCGCTGGTGAGCCTGAATCGCTGAGTGTGACACCCTTTATGAACGACTTCACCAGCGTCGCAGGTGGGACTAGGTTTTCCCAACGACCGCAGAGGTCGTTATACAGATCGCTGATGAGATGTGTTTGGAAGCTAACTAGCGACCACATAGCGATCGCACTAGCGATCTCGCCAGGTCGTGTCGTCGTGATCACTAGTGCGATCGCTAAGTGTGACAGTGCCTTTAGACCTAATGATTTTTACGTGGAAATCTATCCTTCTGATTTGCCACTAAAACACAGTTTTAGCACAAACGGTTTGGAGCAGCTAATTGGTCCTTGTGGTTGCACCACTATGTTAGTCCTAACAATTTTTAAGTGGAACTCTGGTCCTTTGATTTGCCACTGAAACAAAGTTTTAGCACAAACGATTTGGAGTAGCAAATGGGGCTTCCAGAGACTGGCACACAGTTTTTGCACAATCTACTTCGATGCTGGAAGTTCGATTTCGCAAAGGACAAGTTCACTTTCAGCAGCACCAGCACTAACGTAAGAGCACTGCACTGTGACACTGAACAAATGGCGTCAGCAAAACAAGATGTACACTTTTTATATGGCCAGGGACTTGTGACTTTGGCAACCAATCACAGAAGACCTTGTGTCATGACGTTGTGGATAGTTTCTGTGCCTTGATTGGTTGCCGGAATCAACACACATAATGTTAAGTGAAAGAAAAAAAACAGCGTGCGTCGCCCCTGTAATCTCTTCAGACACTCCTTTAATCTCTCCACACCCTCTCCCCTCATCAAACACATCACCCCGTCTCCTCCACTCATTATTCAGCACCACTATCCTAGCCAAAGTCATACAAAAGCATTAGTGGAGATGCAATGATTTACCGAACTGTGACCGACTTTTGCCGACTTTGAGTAAAACTGCTCATGAAAGCGAACACAAATCCAAATGTGCTACATTTGTGCCAAATTTGAGATTGGCAAATGTTTTCCGAACATGTTCGCTCATCTTTAATAATAACTACAGTTGTGTGAAAAAGTGTTTGCCCCCTTCCTAATTTCCTATTCTTTTGCATGTTTGTCACACTTAAACGTTTCAGATCACCAAATCAGTTAAAATTTTCCTTAAAAAATTAATTGCCCCCTCCCCATCCCCTTAAAACATAAAGTAACTGTGGTTTATTACATCTTTAGGAAAATTAATTCAAATTCCCCAGCAACACTCAGGCCTGATTATTGCCATATGTGTTCTCAATAAAGAAATCACTTAAATAGGAGCTGCCTGACAAAGTGAAGTAGACCAAAAGATCACAAAAACTAGACATCATGCCGTAATCCAAATAAATTCTCTAACAAATGGGAAACAAAGTTATTGAGATCTATCAGTCTGGGAAAGGTTATAAAGCCATTTCCAAAGCTTTGTGAAACCAGCGAACCACAGTTAGAGCTATTATCCATAAATGGCAAAAACAAGGAACAGTGGTGAACCTACCTTGGAGTTGCTGTCCAACAAAAATTACACCAAGAGCTCAGCGACGACTCATCCAAGAGGTCACAAAAGACCCCACAACAACATTCAAAGAATTGCAGACCTCACTTGCCTCAGTTAAGGCTGTGGTGTAGTGACACCTGATGCAGCTAGGGGGCACTGTGTATGCTCCTCGAGGTATGCATGAAAGCATGGTTTGTGTTGTGGTGAAGGACCTGTGATGAGGTCATGATCAGATGACCTAACCATGTGATCCTGACCTCACCTATGTTATGTGTATCAAAAGGACCTGTGATGAGGTCATGATCAGGTGACCTAACCATGCGATCCTGACCTCATCTATGGGTGGGGTTACACCTATGTAATGGAGTTTGTTTTGCACCTGTGAGAGAGTGTGTGGGAGTCTGCCAGTGTGGACAGGCTTCCATGTGTCCAAGGCAGGACATTACAGAGAGGTCTCTGTGACTGAAGAGCGAGGCTCCAGGCAGGAGCTGAAGCATTCAAGAGCTGTATTATATGTTACCATATGGTTTATGATGTAATAAACCTAAGGACTTTTTGCATAAGATCGAGTCTCCTGATTTACCTCTGAAGCAGCCGAGTGAGTGAAACCTTACAATTGGTGGATGGAATGCTGGCAGCGGCCCAAGGAGCACATGTTCCAGGACTGGGAATGAGGAATCAGAGGAGGAACGGACGGTCTGTGAAAACCGTGAGTGTGACCAGTGGTCACGAATAAACTGCATTGATGTTTATATGTGGTGCCTCTGAAGATAAGAGGTATCTGAAGAAACTGTCAAGCAGTGGTGACAGACAGGAGTCTGTGTTATGTGACCGGGGTCATTGAGAAGTAAGCAAAAAGCATGCTGAGAGGATACCTTAGAGGAGGTGTCCGGAAACCTGCGTGGCCAACAGGTAACAGACAGGAGTCTGTGGTGTACTGACGGGTCAGTGAGACTGTTTTTTTCCTTTGTGGGATATCTCTGCGAGAAGAGGTGTCCGGAAAATCTCTCTGGCTGAGAGTGGTGACAGACAGGAGTCTGTGTTGTGCTGATGGGTCAGTGAGAAACTGTTTTTTTTTCTGGGACACGTGTGAGGTGTTTGCTGTGGCTCGTGGAGTCACGAAGGTGACAAGCGGCTGGCTGTGACTCGTGGGGTCACAAAGGTGACAAGCGGCAAGACAGCGCAGCGTGCAGAGACTTGTGGTGGCAGGAGCTACAGTGACTGTTGCAGCAAGAGGTTCTGCAGCAGCCGGAGCTGCAGTGGCAGCCACAGCAGCTTGGGAGTAGCATCTGGAGGTGCTGGTTGTTGGTGGCTGCAACGGAAGCGGTAGCAGTACCACCAGGAGCTGGTGTGGTAAAGAGGACAGTGTGAACCGAGGCACACGGACTCTTAAAGGGCCGGTACACGCCTTGGGTGGAAGACACTGTCTGAGGGTACTGTGTGGACTGGGGCCTGTGGGAGCCATGGTGTGTACCCCAGTGATGGGTGGTGTCCCAAAAGGGGGGCGGCAACCCAAAACAGGGATGGTTACCAAAAAGGGGGTGGAGTCCCAAAAGGGGGCGGTAACCCAAATTGGGATTGTGGCCCGAAAGGGGGTGTAGTCTCAAAAGGGGGTGGTAGCCCAAATCAGTAAAGTGGCCCGAAAGGAGGCGGAGTCCCAAAAGGGGGTGGCACCGGTTTCCTCAGTGGACATATCTGAGGAACAGCGGTGTGGGTGTTATACGTATTCCGCATGTGGCATAGACTTCCCGTTTGATAACAGCCCACAGGTGTGTACGGTAATGTTACATAGGGAAGGAGTCTCTGGACAGTTGGACTCAAAGAGTCAGGTGACTCTGAAAGGAACTCCGCTAGTTCTCTGTCTGACCGAGAAAAAGGTCCAGGTGTGCTGCATCCACGGGCTCATTGTGGACTATTTGGTAGACAGGGTGACGCTTGAGATGTCCACAAGTGTCGAGGATCAAGATGGCGGTATACCACCGAACGTATTGTACCCTATGAGAGGGCACGGGACTTTGTATTTTTTGAAAATGCATGAGAACTTGATAAAGTGTGTTGTTGTTTAGAGGAGGGAGCCCCATCACAGCAGGCGGCTGTAGTGGTTCCTTGCCGTGTGAAGTGTGAAAAGGAGGTAAACCCTAATAGCGATAGTCCCGAGCCCCAGGTGACCAGAAGAAAGTGTGGGTCAGACCAACTCGGGGACTTGGAGGTGACGAGACGTGTGACCGTGGGAAACGGTTTAGCTCTAGCGCAGGGGTCTGACACC
>JARQOD010000004.1:192710780-192768809 GCA_033576555.1 Oophaga sylvatica | reverse complement strand
CTTCAGGGTCCCCTCTGGGGGCTTTTGCCCTCTCAGTTCAGTTCAGCCACTGATGTTTGTACATTTGCTTTTTCCAGTTTTTTCAGTGGCTGCTGTTTTGTTTTTGGTTACACCAGAGAACTAATTTAGGTGGTAGAGGTCGTGTGATCTCAGGTGTTTTTGAAATTAGTAGAGTTGGTGCTTTTCAGGGTTTTTTGGGATTGCAGTAAGTGCCCTTCCTATCCTTTTCTATTTAGTAAGTTTGGGCCCCAACGTTTGCTCATACTATTTTCTGTCTGTGTCAGTAATTCTTCTTGTCTAACCGCCATTACATGTTTGGGGGCTTTCTATGTTCTTTGGGGATCTGCTCCGGGGCAGATAGCTTTCCTCTTTCTATCTTTAGGTGTAGTTAGTTTCTCAGGCTGTGACGAGGCGTCTAGGACCAACGTAGGAATGCTCCACGGCTGCCTCTAGTTGTGGTGGTTAGTCAGGGTACTGCAATCTCATAGTTTCCAACAGCTCTGGTGTATTTCCTTTTTGCCTGCACTCCTCAGCTACCAAATCACAACAGTATCACGGCCTAAACTGAAAATTATATGGTACTCACAAAAGGGAAAAAAATTGTGGAAAGAAAAAAAAAAAGTTGTCAGAGTTGTCAGAGATTTTTTTTTCTGTTTGTTGCATTTTTTTTTTTCCCTCTGTATCTCTGGGTGCTGAGGAGGATTTTTTTTTCTCTCTCAATGGAGTTTGCACAGTTGTCTGGCCGTGTGGATCAGCTTGCCACTGAAGTTCGGAGTATTGCTACCTATCTTGCTAGGTTGCCTGTTGTGGAACCTAGGATTCCCATGCCAGATTTGTTTTTAGGGGATCGAGCTAAATTTCTGAATTTCAAAAATAACTGTAAATTGTTTTTTGCCTTAAAATCTAAGTCCTCAGGGAACACAGCGCAGCAGGTTCAAATTGTCATCTCTCTCCTGCGCGGCGACCCTCAGGATTGGGCTTTTTCCCTGACACCTGGGGATCCTGTTTTGAGTGATGTTGATGCGTTTTTTCAGGCTTTGGGGTTATTGTACGATGAGCCTAATGTCACTGATCAAGCTGAAAAAACTTTGTTGGCATTAAGTCAGGGGCTTGAGGACGCTGAGTTATACTGTCAGAGATTCCGTAGGTGGGCAGTCCTGACCAAATGGAATGACGACGCTTTGGCAGCTCTTTTTCGGAAGGGACTGTCAGATAATGTAAAGGATGTTATGGTGGGATTCCCTGTTCCCTCCGGTCTCAATGATTCAATGTCATTAGCGATTCAAATTGACAGACGTTTGCGTGAGCGGAAAGGTATGCGTGGAATAATGTTGCCTTGTGAACCTGCTTCTGAATCCATGCAGTGTGATAGAGTGGTTTCTGGGGCACAGCGTCATGAATTCCGAAAGCGCAATGGGTTATGTTTCTACTGTGGTGATGCCTCTCATGCTATTTCAGTCTGCCCTAAGCGGGGAAGACGTTTTGCACGCTCAGTTGTCTTGGGTAGTGTTCAGACTAAGTTTTTATTAACTGTGACCCTGATATGCTCTCTGTCCTCATTTTCTGCTCAGGCTTTTGTTGATTCTGGAGCAGCTATTAACCTGATGGATTTTGATTTTGTTAAACGTTGTGGGTTTCCCTTGATACCCCTACGGAAGTCTATTCCCCTACTGGGGATCGATTCTACCCCTTTGGCTGAGAATAAACCTCAGTTCTCTACTCAGGTGATAATGAGGGTAGAACCTGATCATCAGGAGAGTTGCAAATTTTTGGTTCTGTATAATCTGCATGACATTATCGTACTGGGTTTCCCTTGGTTACAGTCTCATAATCCTGTTTTGGATTGGAAATCTGTGTCTGTTACCAGTTGGGGCTGCCAATGTGTTAATACCAACACTCCTGTTTTTTCTGCCTCCCCCCAGGCTCAGGATGTTCCTGACTTTTTGATTGATTTTTCTGATGTGTTTAGCGAAAGTAAATCTGCATCCTTACCTCCCCATAGGAGCTATGACTGCGCTATTGAATTAGTGCCTGGTAGTAAATTCCCTAAAGGTCGCCTTTTTAACTTGTCTGTACCTGAACATGACGCTATGCGGTCTTATATCAAGGAGTCATTGGTGAAGGGTCATATCAGACCATCCTCTTCACCCTTAGGTGCCGGTTTTTTTCTTTGTGGCCAAAAAGGATGGTTCATTAAGGCCGTGTATTGATTATCGTCTCTTGAACAATATTACTGTGAAATATCAATATCCTTTACCCTTGATCTCTGATCTGTTTTCCAGGGTGAAAAACGCTACTTGGTTTACCAAGCTTGACCTCAGGGGGGCATATAACCTTATTCGCATTAAGCACGGGGATGAATGGAAGACGGCATTTAATACCCCTGAAGGGCATTTTGAGTACCTTGTGATGCCCTTTGGGCTCACTAATGCTCCTTCTGTCTTCCAGTCCTTCATGAATTACATTTTCAGGGATTTTGTGGATAAATTTCTGATTGTTTATTTGGATGATATCTTGATTTTTTCCAATGACTGGGACTCTCATGTAAAACATGTTCGGACTGTGTTACAGATTTTGAGAGAGAATGCTCTGTATGTGAAGGGATCAAAGTGTCTTTTTGGCGTTCAGAGGATCTCATTTCTGGGATTCATTTTGTCCCCATCTGTTATTGAAATGGACCCGGTCAAGGTTCAGGCCATCTGTGATTGGGTCCAGCCTACTTCATTAAAGGCTCTTCAAAGATTCTTGGGTTTTGCCAATTTTTATCGTAAATTTATTGGTAATTTCTCTGTTATTGTTAAACCATTAACTGATTTGACCAAGAAGGGTTCTGATGTGGTGAATTGGCCTCCTGAGGCAGTCTCTGCATTTCAGGAACTTAAGCAGAGATTCACTTCTGCTCCTGTTCTACGGCAGCCTGATGTTTCTCTACCATTTCAGGTGGAGGTTGATGCCTCTGAAATTGGGGCAGGTGCCGTTTTGTCCCAAAGAGATCCAGAGACCTCTAAAAGTAACCCTTGTGCCTTTTTCTCTTGAAAATTTTCTCCCACTGAACGTAATTATGACGTGGGTAATCGGGAGTTATTAGCCATGAAGTGGGGTTTTGAAGAGTGGAGACATTGGCTGGAGGGAGCCAAACATCAGGTGGTGGTCCTTACGGACCATAAGAATCTAGTTTATCTGGAATCTGCCAAGCGACTTAATCCTAGACAGGCCAGGTGGGCCTTGTTTTTCACACGTTTTAATTTTGTGGTTTCATTTCTTCTTGGCACTAAAAATGTTAAGGCGGATGCCCTCTCGAGGAGTTTCCTGGCGGACTCTCCTGAGTTATCTGATCCTTCTGTTATTTTGAAAGAGGGTGTAGTTCTTTCCGCCATCTCGCCCACTTTGAGACTGGCTCTGGAGGGGTGTCAGGAGGATAAGCCCGAGCGCTGCCCTGTTGGGAAATTGTTTGTCCCGGACCAGTGGAAAAAGAGTGTAATGTCTGAGATTCATTGTTCCACGTTGGCCGGTCATCCCGGAATTTTTGGTACCAGAGACTTGGTTAGTCGGTCCTTTTGGTGGTCTACCTTGTCTCGTGATGTCAGGGAATTTGTGCAGTCCTGCGGGACTTGCTCTCGCTCCAAGCCTTGCTCTCGTTCTAGTGGTTTGTTGATGCCATTACCTGTGCCCAAGAGACCATGGTGTTGTGAATGGGTTTGAGATGAGTTCTGAGCAGAGGCTCCCTCTGGTGGTTACAAGCGGTACTAGTGAGGATTGTGAGGACTGGGAATCAGGTGTTACTGATTGGTCTTATATAAGGGAGTCATTTTCCCATCAGGGTTGCCGGTGATCAATTGTTCTGGTCTGAATCCTTCTTTCCAGTTTCCCTTGTAGCCTGCTGTGTCGTGTCTGCATCTCCTGCTATCAGATAAGACAATTTCTTATTTTGTGTTTTTGCTATATTTTTGCATTTGGTCCTGCACTTCTGTGGGGGCCTTCAGGGTCCCCTCCGGGGGCTTTTGCCCTCTCAGTTTAGTCCAGCCACTGTGTTTTGTACTTTTGCTTTTTCCAGTTTTTTCAGTGGCTGCTGTTTTTGTTACACCAGAGAACTAATTTAGGTGGTAGAGGTCGTGTGATCTCAGGTGATTTTGAAATTAGTTGAGTTGGTGTTTTTTCAGGGTTTTCTGAGATTGCAGTGAGTACCCTTCCTGTCCTTTTCTGTTTAGATAGTTTGGGCCCCAGCGTTTGCTCACACTATTTTCTTTCTGTGTCAGTATTTCCTCTTGTCTAACCGCCATTACATGTTTGGGGGCTTTCTATTATCTTTGGGGTTCTGCTCCGGGGCAGATAGCTTTCCTATTTCTATCTTTAGGTGTAGTTAGTTTCTCAGGCTGTGACGAGGCGTCTAGGACCAACGTAGGAACGCTCCACGGCTGCCTCTAGTTGTGGTGGTTAGTCAGGGTACTGCAATCTCATAGATTCCAACTGCTCTGGTGTATTTCCTTTTTTACCTGCACTCCTCAGCTACCGTAACATAACAGTATCACCGGCCATAAAAATTGTATTGTACTCACAGAAGGGAAAAAATATTTTGAAGGAAGAAAAGTTGTCAGAGATATTTTTCTGTTTGTTGCATTTTTTTTTTTTTTTTTTCCCTCTGTATCTCTGGGTGCTGGGGAGGATCTTTTCTCCCAATGGAGTTTGCACAGTTGTCTGGCCGTGTGGATCAGCTTGCCACTGAGGTTCAGAGTATTGCTGCATATCTTGCTAGGTTGCCTGTTGTGGAACCTAGGATCCCCATGCCAGATTTGTTTTTTAGGGGATCGAGCTAAGTTTCAGAATTTCAAAAATAATTGTAAATTGTTTCTTGCCTTAAAATCTAAGTCCTCAGGAAACGCAGCGCAGCAGGTTCAAATTATCATCTCTCTCCTGCGCGGCGATCCTCAGGATTGGGCTTTTTCCCTGATACCTGGGGATCCTGTTTTGAGTGATGTTGATGCATTTTTTCAGGCTTTGGGGTTATTGTACGATGAGCCTAATGTCACTGATCAAGCTGAAAAAGCCTTGTTGGCATTAAATCAGGGGCTTGATGACGCTGAGTTATACTGTCAGAGATTCCGTAGGTGGGCAGTCCTGACCAAATGGAATGACGACGCTTTGGCGGCCCTTTTCCGGAAGGGTCTGTCGGATAATGTAAAGGATGTTATGGTGGGATTCCCTGTCCCCTCTGGTCTCAATGATTCTATGTCATTAGCGATTCAAATTGACAGACGTTTGCGTGAGCGGAGAAGTATGCGTGGAGTGGTGTTGCCTTGTGAGCCAGCTGCTGAGCCCATGCAGTGTGATGGAGTGGAGTCTGGGGCACAGCGTCATGAGTTTCGAAAGCGCAATGGGTTATGTTTCTACTGTGGTGATGCCTCTCATGCTATTTCAGTCTGCCCTAAGCGGGGAAGACATTTTGCACGCTCAGTTGTCTTGGGTAGTGTTCAGACTAAGTTTTTATTAACTGTCACTCTGATATGCTCTCTGTCCTCATTTTCTGCTCAGGCTTTCGTTGATTCTGGAGCAGCTATTAACCTGATGGATTATGATTTTGCTAAACGTTGTGGGTTTCCCTTGATACCCCTACAGAAGTCTATTCCTTTACTGGGGATCGATTCTACCCCTTTGGCTGAGAATAAACCCCAGTTTTCTACTCAGGTGATAATGAGGGTTGAACCTGATCACCAGGAGTGCTGCAAATTTTTGGTTCTATATAATCTGCATGACATTATAGTGCTGGGTTTCCCTTGGTTACAGTCTCATAATCCTGTTTTGGATTGGAAATCTGTGTCTGTAACCAGTTGGGGCTGCCAATGTGTTAGTGCCAACACTCCTGTTTTTTCTGCCTCCCCCCAGGCTGAGGATGTTCCTGACTTTTTGTTTGATTTTTCTGATGTGTTTAGCGAAAGTAAATCTGCATCCTTACCTCCCCATAGGAGCTATGACTGCGCTATTGAATTAGTGCCGGGTAGTAAATTCCCTAAAGGTCGCCTTTTTAACTTGTCTGTACCTGAACATGACGCTATGCGGTCTTATATCAAGGAATCATTGGAGAAGGGTCATATCAGACCATCCTCTTCACCCTTAGGTGCCGGTTTTTTCTTTGTGGCCAAAAAAGATGGTTCATTAAGGCCGTGTATTGATTATCGTCTCTTGAACAATATTACTGTGAAATATCAATACCCGTTACCCTTGATTTCTGACCTGTTTTCCAGGGTGAAAAACGCTACTTGGTTTACCAAGCTTGACCTCAGGGGGGCGTATAACCTTATTCGCATTAAGCACGGGGATGAATGGAAGACGGCATTTAACACCCCTGAAGGGCATTTTGAGTACCTTGTGATGCCCTTTGGGCTCACTAATGCTCCTTCCGTCTTCCAGTCCTTCATGAATGACATTTTCAGGAATTTTGTGGACAAGTTTCTGATTGTTTATTTGGATGATATCTTGATTTTTTCTAATGACTGGGACTCTCATGTGAAACATGTTCGAACTGTATTCCAGATTTTGAGAGAGAATGCTCTGTATGTGAAGGGATCAAAGTGTCTTTTTGGCGTACAGAAGATCTCATTTCTGGGATTCATTTTGTCCCCATCTGTTATTGAAATGGACCCGGTCAAGGTTCAGGCCATCTGTGATTGGGTCCAACCTACTTCATTAAAGGCTCTTCAGAGATTTTTGGGTTTTGCCAATTTTTATCGTAAATTTATTGGTAATTTCTCTGTTATTGTTAAACCATTAACTGATTTGACCAGAAAGGGTTCTGATGTGGTGAATTGGCCTCCTGAGGCAGTCTCTGCGTTTCAGGAACTTAAGCAGAGATTCACTTCTGTTCCTGTTCTACGGCAGCCTGATGTTTCTCTGCCATTTCAGGTGGAGGTTGATGCCTCTGAAATTGGGGCAGGTGCCGTTTTGTCCCAAAAAGATCCAGAGACCTCTAAAAGTAACCCTTGTGCCTTTTTCTCTCGAAAATTTTCTCCTACTGAACGTAATTATGACGTGGGTAATCGGGAGTTATTGGCCATGAAGTGGGCTTTTGAAGAGTGGAGACATTGGCTGGAGGGAGCCAAACATCAGGTGGTGGTCCTTACGGACCATAAGAATCTGGTCTATCTGGAATCTGCCAAGCGACTCAATCCTAGACAGGCCAGGTGGGCCTTGTTTTTCACACGTTTTAATTTTGTGGTTTCCTTTCTTCCTGGCACTAAGAATGTTAAGGCGGATGCCCTCTCGAGGAGTTTCCTTGCGGACTCTCCTGAGCTATCTGATCCCTCTGTTATTTTGAAGGAGGGTGTAGTTCTTTCCGCCATCTCGCCCAATTTGAGACTTGCTCTGGAGGGGTGTCAGGAGGATAGGCCCGAGCACTGCCCTGTTGGAAAATTGTTTGTCCCGGACCAATGGAAAAAGAGTGTGATGTCTGAGATTCATTGTTCCGCATTGGCTGGGCATCCCGGAATTTTTGGTACCAGAGACTTGGTTAGTCGGTCCTTTTGGTGGCCTACCTTGTCTCGCGATGTCAGGGAATTTGTGCAGTCCTGCGGGACTTGCTCTCGCTCCAAGCCTTGCTCTCGCTCTAGTGGTTTGTTGATGCCATTGCCTGTGCCCAAGAGACCATGGACCCATATCTCTATGGATTTCATTTCCGATCTTCCTGTTTCTCAGAGAATGACCACCATCTGGGTAATTTGTGATAGGTTTTCCAAAATGATACATCTTGTGCCATTACCTAAGTTGCCTTCCTCCTCTGAATTGGTGCCGTTGTTCCTTCAGCACGTGGTTCGTTTACACGGCATTCCTGAGAACATTGTGTCTGACAGAGGAGTCCAGTTTGTTTCCAGATTTTGGAGGACTTTTTGTTCTAAACTGGGTGTTCAATTGTCTTTCTCCTCGGCATTTCATCCTCAGACCAATGGTCAAGCTGAGAGAACAAACCAGACATTGGAGACTTATCTAAGATGCTTTGTGTCTGCTGATCAGGATGACTGGGTCTCTTTTTTGCCTTTGGCTGAGTTTGCTCTTAATAATAGGGCTAGCTCTGCCACTTTGATGTCTCCGTTTTTCTGTAATTCTGGGTTTCACCCTCGATCTTCTTCAGGACAGACGGAGGCTTCTGTCTGTCCAGGTGTTGACTCTGTTGTTGAGCGTATGCAGCAGATTTGGGACCAGGTAGTGGAGAGGTTGTCCCTCTCTCAGGAGAAGGCCCAGCGGTTTGCTAACCGGCATAGGACTGATGGTCCTCGGTTTAAAGTGGGGGACTTGGTCTGGTTGTCCTCAAAGAATATTCCTATGAGAGTAGCATCTCCTAAATTTAAGCCTAGGTTCATTGGACCTTATAAGATCATGGAGATTATTAATCCTGTTTCTTTTCGTTTGCTTCTTCCAGGGACATTTAAGATCCATAACGTGTTCCACAAGTGCTTGTTGAAGAGGTTTGTTGAGCCAGTGGTTCCTGCTGCTGTGCCTCCTGACCCTGTTTTGGTTGAGGGCAATCTGGAGTATGTGGTTGAGAAAATATTGGATTCTCGTTTTTCTAGACGAAGACTCCAGTATTTGGTTAAATGGAGAGGTTATGGTCAGGAAGACAATTCTTGGGTGTTTGCTTCGGACATCCATGCTAGGAGACTTATCCGTGCGTATCATAGAACTCATCCTGACCGACCTGGTTGCTCAAATGAGGGTTCGGTGACCCCTCCTCAAGGGGGGGGTACTGTTGTGAATGGGTTTGAGATGAGTTCTGAGCAGAGGCTCCCTCTGGTGGTTACAAGCGGTACTAGTGAGGATTGTGAGGACTGGGAATCAGGTGTTACTGATTGGTCTTATATAAGGGAGTCATTTTCCCATCAGGGTTGCCGGTGATCAATTGTTCTGGTCTGAATCCTTCTTTCCAGTTTCCCTTGTAGCCTGCTGTGTCGTGTCTGCATCTCCTGCTATCAGATAAGACAATTTCTTATTTTGTGTTTTTGCTATATTTTTGCATTTGGTCCTGCACTTCTGTGGGGGCCTTCAGGGTCCCCTCCGGGGGCTTTTGCCCTCTCAGTTTAGTCCAGCCACTGTGTTTTGTACTTTTGCTTTTTCCAGTTTTTTCAGTGGCTGCTGTTTTTGTTACACCAGAGAACTAATTTAGGTGGTAGAGGTCGTGTGATCTCAGGTGATTTTGAAATTAGTTGAGTTGGTGTTTTTTCAGGGTTTTCTGAGATTGCAGTGAGTACCCTTCCTTTCCTTTTCTGTTTAGATAGTTTGGGCCCCAGCGTTTGCTCATACTATTTTCTTTCTGTGTCAGTATTTCCTCTTGTCTAACCGCCATTACATGTTTGGGGGCTTTCTATTATCTTTGGGGTTCTGCTCCGGGGCAGATAGCTTTCCTATTTCTATCTTTAGGTGTAGTTAGTTTCTCAGGCTGTGACGAGGCGTCTAGGACCAACGTAGGAACGCTCCACGGCTGCCTCTAGTTGTGGTGGTTAGTCAGGGTACTGCAATCTCATAGATTCCAACTGCTCTGGTGTATTTCCTTTTTTACCTGCACTCCTCAGCTACCGTAACATAACACCATGGACCCATATCTCTATGGATTTCATTTCCGACCTCCCTGTTTCTCAGAGAATGACCGTCATCTGGGTGATTTGCGATAGGTTTTCCAAGATGATACATCTTGTGCCATTAGCTAAGTTGCCTTCCTCCTCTGAATTGGTGCCTTTGTTCCTTCAGCACGTGGTTCGTTTACACGGCATTCCTGAGAACATTGTGTCTGACAGAGGAGTCCAGTTTGTTTCCAGATTTTGGAGGACCTTTTGTTCTAAAATTGGTGTTCAATTGTCTTTCTCCTCGGCGTTTCATCCTCAGACCAATGGTCAAACTGAGAGAACAAACCAGACATTGGAGACTTATCTAAGATGCTTTGTGTCTGCTGATCAGGATGACTGGGTCTCTTTTTTGCCTTTGGCTGAGTTTGCTCTTAATAATAGGGCTAGCTCTGCCACTTTGATGTCTCCATTTTTTTGTAATTCTGGGTTTCATCCTCGATTTTCTTCAGGACAGACGGAGGCTTCTGTCTGTCCAGGTGTTGACTCTGTTGTGGAGCGTATGCAACAGATTTGGGACCAGGTAGTGGAGAGGTTGTCCCTCTCTCAGGAGAGGGCCCAGCGGTTTGCTAACCAGCATAGGACTGATGGTCCTCGGTTTAAAGTGGGGGACTTGGTCTGGTTGTCCTCAAGAAATATTCCTATGAGAGTGGCATCTCGTAAATTTAAGCCTAGGTTCATTGGACCTTATAAGATCATGGAGATTCTTAATCCTGTTTCTTTTCGTTTGCTTCTTCCAGGGACATTTAAGATCCATAACGTGTTCCACAAGTCCTTGTTGAAGAGGTTTGTTGAGCCAGTGGTTCCTACTACTGTGCCTCCTGACCCTGTTTTGGTTGAGGGCAATCTGGAGTATGTGGTTGAGAAAATATTGAATTCTCGTTTTTCTAGACGGAAACTCCAGTATTTGGTTAAATGGAGAGGTTATGGTCAGGAAAGACAATTCTTGGGTGTTTGCTTCGGACATCCATGCTAGGAGACTCATCCGTGCGTATCATAGAACTCATCCTGACCGACCTGGTTGCTCAAATGAGGGTTCGGTGACCCCTCCTCAAGGGGGGGGTACTGTTGTGAATAGGCTGGAAATGAGTTCTGAGCAGAAGCTCCCTCTGGTGGTTACAAATGGTACTGGACTGTCCAGTGAAGATTGTGAGGATTGGGAATCAGGTGTTACTGACTGGTCTTATATAAGGGAGTCGCCTTCCCATCAGGGTTGCCGGTGATCAATTGTTCTGGTCTCAATCCTTGATTCCTGTTTTCTTGGTAGCCTGCTATGTCGTGTCTGAATCTCCTGCTAACAGATAAGACATTTTCTTCTTTTTGTTTTTGTGCTTTATTTTTGCATTTTGTCCTGCACTTCTGTGGGGGCCTTCAGGGTCCCCTCTGGGGGCTTTTGCCCTCTCAGTTCAGTTCAGCCACTGATGTTTGTACATTTGCTTTTTCCAGTTTTTTCAGTGGCTGCTGTTTTGTTTTTGGTTACATCAGAGAACTAATTTAGGTGGTAGAGGTCGTGTGATCTCAGGTGTTTTTGAAATTAGTAGAGTTGGTGCTTTTCAGGGTTTTTTGGGATTGCAGTAAGTGCCCTTCCTATCCTTTTCTATTTAGTAAGTTTGGGCCCCAACGTTTGCTCATACTATTTTCTGTCTGTGTCAGTAATTCTTCTTGTCTAACCGCCATTACATGTTTGGGGGCTTTCTATGTTCTTTGGGGATCTGCTCCGGGGCAGATAGCTTTCCTCTTTCTATCTTTAGGTGTAGTTAGTTCCTCAGGCTGTGACGAGGCGACTAGGACCAACGTAGGAATGCTTCACGGCTGCCTCTAGTTGTGGTGGTTAGTCAGGGTACTGCAATCTCATAGTTTCCAACTGCTCTGGTGTATTTCCTTTTTGCCTGCACTCCTCAGCTACCAAATCACAACAGTAGGCCCCTGGATGTGGCTTCGCCTCCTGCAGTTGTGGCACGGCGAGCCAGGCGTAGAAGAGAAGGAGTTGGTTCTGGCACAAGGAGGCAGGTGGACCGAGGAGTTCTGGACTATTTGTCCAGTGTAGCAAATGATGATGGGGAGGAGGGATTTTGCCGCAGTCTGGCCCGTTACCTCCGGGCTATTCCAAGACAGCACAGACTGCGGATCAGAAGCGGACTGCAGATTGTTTTGGATGCTGGAACAGCGCCTAATGATCCAAGCAACCTACTAGATTATCTAGACAGATGGGTGGTTGGTCCAGAAAATGTCTTAAGGTTGTTTGGACCAAATCCATCACAATCTGCTCCAGCCTCTGATCCTTCTCCTCATCATCATCCTCCTCCTCCACCTCCTCCTTGTGTCCAACAGAACCCAACTCCTCCTCCTCATCCTACTGCAGCTCCTTCTTTATACGGAGCTCCCCAGCTCCAAGCCATGGGACAGAGTGCCCATTCACAATATGCCCACTCGACCATACCCAATGTTCAATGCTGGCCACAACATGGGTATGGTCGACATGGGCATTTTGGGGGCTACACTGGAAGTGGGCAGTCATATTATGACTACCCACAACAATTCCCAACCTTCCCTTACCCAAACCCACATACAGACCCAGCAACAACCAGACAGCAAACTACACAGTCAGCCACCACTCATGGTGACACAGTGGCTGGAGAGCAGTCAAGGCAGCCCTCACAATCTGGGTCTCCACCTTCACCACCCCACACCTACCACCATTTATAGGTGTAATGTATTTTTGTTCTATTTGTTTTAAGTTATGAACATTATAGTTTGTTATAGTCCTTCAATTTTCTCAGGAAATATGTTTAAAATAATTTATGAGCCAGTTGTAAACATTATCTACTACATAAAAAATTGTTTTGACTCGCATTAATTGTATGTGATTGTTTAAATATGTAGTTGTTTAGTTAAATATGTTATGGTGTGCCTAACTTACACACAATATGATACAAAAACAAACACAACATATACAATTAAGTGAGCATAAATATCTTTATGACACAGCAACATAGCCACACTACATGTGTAATAATGCCTCCTCTTGCCAGGCAGTAGCACCCTCAGGGACACAAAATATTGAGTCAACACATCACGTACTTTTAGGCCTGAAGGGGGACGACGGGGATGGATGGGTGGTGACATAGGCAAAGAGACATTCACAGAGGCTAACTCACCCACATGTTGTGAGGAGCATTCATGGATTCTACAAAAATTATGTAGGACCACACATGCTTTGAGGACCACATTAACATTGTCTTCACTGAGTTGAATTGCAGATTGAAGTACCCGCCATTTAGCACAAAGAATTCCAAATGTGCACTCCACCAGCCGCCGAGCACGTGACAGGCGACAATTAAATATTCTACGCCGATGGGTGAGATAACGACGGGGATATGGCCTCATTACATGACGGATTAATTGAAATGCCTCATCCGCTACTATAACATAAGGCACATGTTCTGGAATAGAGTCTGTAAGTTGACTTGCTGGTGGTAGGTCCAGTTGGTTATTGCGTATCCGCCTACCCATTATGGAAGTATTGAAGACTCTTGAGTCTCCAGTCCTTCCATAGGCCCCAATGTCTACAATTATAAACATGTAGTTTGTGTCGACCAAGGCCAACAAAACTACTGAAAAATATTGTTTGTAATTGAAGAATTGGGAGCCTGAGTTAGGAGGTTTACGAACACGTATGTGCTTGCCGTCCAGGGCTCCTATACAGTGTGGAAACTGGCAATTTTCGTCAAAACCCTGTGCTATCCTCAACCAGTCACTCATTTTTGGCTCAGGCATGACGTCTTCATGTAGTCTGTTCCAAATTTCCACACAAGTTGACCGCACAATGCCTGAAATTGTTGATCGGCCTATTAAGAATTCTAAGTGCAGAGCAGCGTAGGACATGCCAGTAGAAAGGAACCTGTAACACACATAGAACATGGATAAATCAGCACCAAAAAAAAACACAGCATGCACAACACTTACAATGCTTGAGTTTGTTAGAACACACATGCTGGAAATTTGATTACAAGCCATGGCTTCTGTGGAATACACCAAAGCCAATCATTTTGATAGGTAAGCTTCAGAAATACATTACTCACATTATAAGTTTCCAAGAAGTGTGCTCAAACACTTGCAAAGTCACTATGTCGAGGAAAATATCATCAACATATTGTTGACACACATACCTTATTGTTAGGAGAAGGCGTTCCTCTGCAGAAATTGCTTTTCTCATCCTGGTGTCCTGAAATGTGATCCCAGGGCGCACAATGTCAAGCAACGTATCAAAGGTAGCTATGCTCATTCGACAATATTGGAAAAACTTATCTCCATGCCTACGCAGTGACAAATATAGGCGGTGAAAATGCCCTTTAGTTATCCTTCTTGTCAAAAGTGGATGTACCCACATTCTGGTGCGTCTTCTGGGATCTGCTATTACAGGATATTGCTCCCCAAAACGTCTGGATATAACCCAATGGAACAGCACACGCTCAGTGGGAGTAAAGCTGAGTGTGTTGCTCATCTTTGCATAAAGCAGCTAGCAAGCACTAAGCACAAGGAACAAAATGACACCAGTGCAAAGGTGGGAGGCTCACACCTGTAAGCAGAGCACTTAAATATAGCTCTGTCTGATGATTTAAATGAGTATCAGGCCTCAAAACCGTTATTGGTCCTTTTTGGAAAGCTGCGACAAAAAAACGGTGGTCGGATGAAAATCGGATGTTACAAGGTACACACACATGCGACTAAATCGCATTTTTGAAGGAAAATCGGATGCCAGGCGGATGTGTGATGTTTTCATTTTGTTCCGATAATCGACCGATTAAAACGGTCCGATTTTTTGTAGTTGTGTCTGACCCCGGCCTAAGAGACGGTCCTGGCGCTTGCTGGTCTTTCTTGGGTGTCCTGAAGCCTTTTGTGCAACAATGGAACCTCTCTCCTTGAAGTTCTTGATGATGCGATAGATTGTTGACTGAGGTGCAATCTTTCTAGCTGCGATACTCTTCCCTGTTAGGCCATTTTTGTGCATTGCAATGATGACTGCACGTGTTTCTTTAGAGATAACCATGGTTAACAGAAGAGAAACAATGATGCCAAGCACCAGCCTCCTTTTAAAGTGCCCAGTGGTGTCATTCTTACTTAATCATGACAGATTAATCTCCAGCCGTGTCCTCATCAACACCCACACCTGTGTTAATGGAGCAATCACTGAAAAGAGGTTAGCTGGTCCTTTTAAGGCAGGGCTGCAATGATGTTGAAATGTGTTTTGGGGATAAAGTTCATTTTCTAGCCAAATATTGACTTTGCAAGTAATTGCTGTTAAGCTGATCAATCTTTATAACATTCTGGAGTATATGCAAATTGCCATTAGAAAAAGTGACGCAGTAGACTTTGTAAAAATTAATATTTGTGTCATTCTCAAAACTTTTGGCCATGACTGTAGTTGTTGCTGCTAAGGGTGGCCCAATCAGTTATTAGTTTTACGGGGCAATCACTTCACACAGGGCCATGTAGGTTCGGATTTCTTTTTTCCTTAATAATAAAGACCTTCATTTAAAAACTGAATTTTATGATTACTGTCTGTGTTGAAAATTTCTAAAACTCAATTGAATACTGATTCAGAAGGTGCTTCATAATCTTCACTATTGATATGTATGCTTCTCCAGCTTGCATAAATTCCCTGTTTTTAAGGAGTAGGGACATATTCAACAATAATAATAAAGACTACTTTTTATGTTACATTAAAGAAGTTCTCTGGGAATAGAAAAAAATAAATAACTCAAGGAAATGTCATATATAAATTCCTAAATAGTTTTAATTACAAAATGACAATGATTGTGTCTGGAAGTAATTACCAAAATCATAGAATCATGCCCTATAGGCAATCCTTTATTGATAAAATACCTCAATGGGTAGCACCCAAAAACAACCGTGATAAAAAAAACAAAAAACAAAGTGTATTCCTAACTTAAAAGCTATGGGGATAGCCTAGAGTCCCTGATGTAGGTCTGGGCTGTCACCTGCCTAACAGCGGAGGTTGGCACCCTAGGGGGAAGCGTTGTGGCGCCCCCGCTCCACGATGGCTGACCCTAGGGTCCCTGTTAGGCCCTTACACCTTAGGGGATACCTCTACCCAGATAGTAGGGAGACCCCTAACATTAATACAGAGACCAGCTAACATTAAAGGTGACCCTAACTCCCCAAAGTATTAAAAACAGTTCACAACACACGGGGTGGTAGGAAGTATAATGGAGATTGGCACAGATCTGCTGTACAACACTGCTAGTATACAGCAGCCTCCTTTTATGAACAGGAGTTATGATAAAACTGCCTTCTTGTGCCACAGCTTAATGAAAGTGAATGTGAGCAGTCTCATACTTGTTCACTCACTAGTCAAAGCTCCTCCAGTGTATAGGAAATCTAAATGTGTGTGCATACCAGACAGTCAAATAAAAGCTAAGATGCGATCTATAATTGTCAGCTATTGGACCAAAAGTCTAGTCTGAACTTATAAACACACTGAAAGAATGACTAGAGCATATAATGACTGGAATGAATAAGACGCATCGGCGTCATGAGGAAGTCATTGACACTTTATTTTAGTGTCGTGTTAGGGGATAGCAATATTTGAAGATAAATGTATAAGGCAGCAAGATATAATTGATGTATACCTTCCCTAGCAATGCCCGATGTACCGAATAGGAAATAGGTACAGATATAACATTCCTACAGGTATGGTGCTAAATGGGGAATAGGTATATATATTGCCTTCCTGTACGTATAATACTAATCACCCCTCATCATGATGTGGATACACTGAGAAACTCCATTATAAAATGTTATTAATAAGAAATGTGTAACGATACTCATCATTTCTCATGGTCACCCCACCACCATCAATAGTAGCGCCTCAACGCGTTTCGCCCCATGGGCTCATCAGGAGGCCAGATGTACAGATGTCCGGTGTCAAAATGACATGGTGCTGTAATTACTACAGAATTAAGGTGGCCTCTACCGTGTTATAATGAAAGAAACTTGTCCTAGAATCTTAGGGCCCCGTCACACATAGCGACTCACCAGCGATCCCGACAATGATATGAACTTGTCAAGATCGCTGCTGAGTCGCTACATGATCGCTGCTGAGCTGCCAAACAGGCAGATCTCAGCAGCGATCAGGACAGCGAATACGCTGGTGACAAGTGACACACGTCGCTTATTTACCGGCAAACCAGCGCGCTGGTGCAGGGAGCTGGTAACCAAGGTACACATCGGGTTTCTAGGCGTGGGGCGGCGCCTAGAAACCCGATGTTTACCTTGGTTACCAGCTTCAGCTCGCTGATCGCTGGTCTCCCGCCTGTCATACGCAGCGATGCGTGCTGGCCAGCGGGAGACCAGCGATCAAAAAAAGTCCAGGACATTCAGCGACGATCAGCGATACCCAGCAGGGGCTGATCGTCGCTGCATGTCAAACTTGGCGAGATCGCTTTTGAGATCGCTGTTGCGTCACAAATATTGTGACTCAGCAGCGATCTCGCTAGCGATCTCGCTATGTGAGACGAGGCCCTTAGAACAGATGTCTGTAATCATGTGCAGTTGAAAGTTCATCTGCAGTGTCCTGGGGATGCTTATACCCTGTTCTGTAATTCAGAAAGACATGGTGGACAGCAGTGTTGTGGTGGACAGCAGCCTTTTCTTACTTCATCACCCCTGGTATCTCCAGTATTATATCAGAAAGACAGGGTAGACAGCAGTGGGAACAGCCTCTACTTACCTCAGCACCCTTTGTATCTCCAGTAATATTTCATGACACCGGAGTAGACAGTAGTGTGATCAGCCTCTTCTTACCTCCACACCCTTGGTTTCTTGAGTATTGTATCAGAAAGACAGAGTAGACAGTAGTTTGATCAGCCTCTTCTTACTTCAGCACCATTGGTATCTCCAATATTATATCAGAAAGACAGGGCAAATGACAGTGTGAGCAGCATTTTATTTTTCAGAACGTATGGTATCGCCAGTATTAGATCAGATGGACAGGGCGGGTGGACATGGTCAGTGGCCTCTTCTTACCTCAGCACCCTGGCAGTTCAAGTATTTAATCAGAAGGACAGGGTGTACAGCAGTGTGAGTGACTTCTTACTTTGCTGTTATGATTTGGTAGCTGAGGAGAGCAGGCAAAAAGGAAATACACCAGAGCAGTTGGAAACTATGAGATTGCAGTACCCTGACTAACCACCACAACTAGAGGCAGCCGTGGAGCGTTCCTACGTTGGTCCTAGATGCCTCGTCACAGCCTGAGAAACTAACTACACCTAAAGATAGAAAGAGGAAAGCTATCTGCCCCGGAGCAGATCCCCAAAGAACATAGAAAGCCCCCAAACATGTAATGGCGGTTAGACAAGAAGAAATACTGACACAGATAGAAAATAGTATGAGCAAACGTTGGGGCCCAAACTTACTAAATAGAAAAGGATAGGAAGGGCACTTACTGCAATCCCAAAAAACCCTGAAAAGCACCAACTCTACTAATTTCAAAAACACCTGAGATCACACGACCTCTACCACCTAAATTAGTTCTCTGGTGTAACCAAAAACAAAACAGCAGCCACTGAAAAAACTGGAAAAAGCAAATGTACAAACATCAGTGGCTGAACTGAACTGAGAGGGCAAAAGCCCCCAGAGGGACCCTGAAGGCCCCCACAGAAGTGCAGGACAAAATGCAAAAATCAAGCACAAAAACAAAAAGAAGAAAATGCCTTATCTGTTAGCAGGAGATTCAGACACGACACAGCAGGCTACCAAGGAAACAGGAATCAAGGATTGAGACCAGAACAATTGATCACCGGCAACCCTGATGGGAAGGCGACTCCCTTATATAAGACCAGTCAGTAACACCTGATTCCCAATCCTCACAATCTTCACTGGACAGTCCAGTACCGTTTGTAACCACCAGAGGGAGCTTCTGCTCAGAACTCATTTCCAGCCTATTCACAACAGTACCCCCCCCTTGAGGAGGGGTCACCGAACCCTCATTTGAGCAACCAGGTCAGTCAGGATGAGTTCTATGATACGCACGGATGAGTCTCCTAGCATGGATGTCCGAAGCAAACACCCAAGAATTGTTTTCCTGACCATAACCTCTCCATTTAACCAAATACTGGAGTTTCCGTCTAGAAAAACGAGAATTCAATATTTTCTCAACCACATACTCCAGATTGCCCTCAACCAAAACAGGGTCAGGAGGCACAGTAGTAGGAACCACTGGCTCAACAAACCTCTTCAACAAGGACTTGTGGAACACGTTATGGATCTTAAATGTCCCTGGAAGAAGCAAACGAAAAGAAACAGGATTAAGAATCTCCATGATCTTATAAGGTCCAATGAACCTAGGCTTAAATTTACGAGATGCCACTCTCATAGGAATATTTCTTGAGGACAACCAGACCAAGTCCCCCACTTTAAACCGAGGACCATCAGTCCTATGCCGGTTAGCAAACCGCTGGGCCCTCTCCTGAGAGAGGGACAACCTCTCCACTACCTGGTCCCAAATCTGTTGCATACGCTCCACAACAGAGTCAACACCTGGACAGACAGAAGCCTCAGTCTGTCCTGAAGAAAATCGAGGGTGAAACCCAGAATTACAGAAAAATGGAGACATCAAAGTGGCAGAGCTAGCCCTATTATTAAGAGCAAACTCAGCCAAAGGCAAAAAAGAGACCCAGTCATCCTGATCAGCAGACACAAAGCATCTTAGATAAGTCTCCAATGTCTGGTTTGTTCTCTCAGTTTGACCATTGGTCTGAGGATGAAACGCCGAGGAGAAAGACAATTGAACACCAATTTTAGAACAAAAGGTCCTCCAAAATCTGGAAACAAACTGGACTCCTCTGTCAGACACAATGTTCTCAGGAATGCCGTGTAAACGAACCACGTGCTGAAGGAACAAAGGCACCAATTCAGAGGAGGAAGGCAACATAGGCAATGGCACAAGATGTATCATCTTGGAAAACCTATTGCAAATCACCCAGATGACGGTCATTCTCTGAGAAACAGGGAGGTCGGAAATGAAATCCATAGAGATATGGGTCCAAGGTCTCTTGGGCACAGGTAATGGCATCAACAAACCACTAGAACGAGAGCAAGGCTTGGAGCGAGAGCAAGTCCCGCAGGACTGCACAAACTCCCTGACATCACGAGACAAGGTAGACCACCAAAAGGACCGACTAACCAAGTCTCTGGTACCAAAAATTCCGGGATGACCGGCCAACGCGGAACAATGAATCTCAGACATTACACTCTTTTTCCACTGGTCCGGGACAAACAATTTCCCAACAGGGCAGCGCTCGGGCTTATCCTCCTGACACCCCTCCAGAGCCAGTCTCAAATTGGGCGAGATGGCGGAAAGAACTACACCCTCTTTCAAAATAACAGAAGGATCAGATAACTCAGGAGAGTCCGCCAGGAAACTTCTAGAGAGGGCATCCGCCTTAACATTTTTAGTGCCAGGAAGAAATGAAATCACAAAATTAAAAAGTGTGAAAAACAAGGCCCACCTGGCCTGTCTAGGATTAAGTCGCTTGGCAGATTCCAGATAAACTAGGTTCTTATGGTCCATAAGGACCACCACCTGATGTTTGGCTCCCTCCAGCCAATGTCTCCACTCTTCAAAAGCCCACTTCATGGCTAATAACTCCCGATTACCCACGTCATAATTACGTTCAGTGGGAGAAAATTTTCAAGAGAAAAAGGCACAAGGGTTACTTTTAGAGGTCTCTGGATCTCTTTGGGACAAAACGGCACCTGCCCCAATTTCAGAGGCATCAACCTCCACCTGAAATGGTAAGAAACATCAGGCTGCCGTAGAACAGGAGCAGAAGTGAATCTCTGCTTAAGTTCCTGAAATGCAGAGACTGCCTCAGGAGGCCAATTCACCACATCAGAACCCTTCTTGGTCAAATCAGTTAATGGTTTAACAATAACAGAGAAATTACGAATAAATTTACGGTAAAAATTGGCAAAACCCAAGAATCTTTGAAGAGCCTTTAATGAAGTAGGTTGGACCCAATCACAGATGGCCTGAACTTTGACCGGGTCCATTTCAATAACAGATGGGGACAAAATGAATCCCAGAAATGAGATCCTCTGAACCCAAAAAGACACTTTGATCCCTTCACATACAGAGCATTCTCTCTCAAAATCTGGAACACAGTCCGAACATGTTTTACATGAGAGTCCCAGTCATTGGAAAAAATCAAGATATCATCCAAATAAACAATCAGAAATTTATCCACAAAATCCCTGAAAATGTCATTCATGAAGGACTGGAAGACAGAAGGAGCATTAGTAAGCCCAAAGGGCATCACAAGGTACTCAAAATGCCCTTCAGGGGTATTAAATGCCGTCTTCCATTCATCCCCGTGCTTAATGCGAATAAGGTTATATGCCCCCTGAGGTCAAGCTTGGTAAACCAAGTATCGTTTTTCACCCTGGAAAACAGATCAGAGATCAAGGGTAAAGGATATTGATATTTCATAGTAATATTGTTCAAGAGACGATAATCAATACACGGCCTTAATGAACCATCCTTTTTGGCCACAAAGAGAAAACCGGCACCTAAGGGTGAAGAGGATGGTCTGATATGACCCTTCTCCAATGACTCCTTGATATAAGACCGCATAGCGTCATGTTCAGGTACAGACAAGTTAAAAAGGCGACCTTTAGGGAATTTACTACCAGGCACTAATTCAATAGCGCAGTCATAGCTCCTATGGGGAGGTAAGGATGCAGATTTACTTTCGCTAAACACATCAGAAAAATCAATCAAAAAGTCAGGAACATCCTGAGCCTGGGGGAGGCAGAAAAAACAGGAGTGTTGGTATTAACACATTGGCAGCCCCAACTGGTAACAGACACAGATTTCCAATCCAAAACAGGATTATGAGACTGTAACCAAGGGAAACCCAGTACGATAATGTCATGCAGATTATACAGAACCAAAAATTTGCAACTCTCCTGATGATCAGGTTCTACCCTCATTATCACCTGAGTAGAGAACTGAGGTTTATTCTCAGCCAAAGGGGTAGAATCGATCCCAGTAGGGAATAGACTTCCGTAGGGGTATCAAGGGAAACCCACAACGATTAGCAAAATCAAAATCCATCAGGTTAATAGCTGCTCCAGAATCAACAAAAGCCTGAGCAGAAAATGAGGACAGAGAGCATATCAGGGTAACAGTTAATAAAAACTTAGTCTGAACACTACCCAAGACAACTGAGCGTGCAAAACGTCTTCCCCGCTTAGGGCAAACGGAAATAGATGAGAGGCATCACCACAGTAGAAACATAACCCATTGCGCTTTCGAAATTCATGACGCTGTGCCCCAGAAACCACTCTATCACACTGCATGGATTCAGAAGCAGGTTCACAAGGCAACATTATTCCACGCATACCTTTCCGCTCACGCAAACGTCTGTCAATTTGAATCGCTAATGACATAGAATCATTGAGACCAGAGGGAACAGGGAATCCCACCATAACATCCTTTACATTATCTGACAGTCCCTTCCGAAAAAGAGCTGCCAAAGCGTCGTCATTCCATTTGGTCAGGACTGCCCACCTACGGAATCTCTGACAGTATAACTCAGCGTCCTCAAGCCCCTGACTTAATGCCAACAAAGTTTTTTCAGCTTGATCAGTGACATTAGGCTCATCGTACAATAACCCTAAAGCCTGAAAAAACGTATCAACATCACTCAAAACAGGATCCCCAGGTGTCAGGGAAAAAGCCCAATCCTGACGGTCGCCGCGCAGGAGAGAGATGACAATTTGAACCTGCTGCGCTGCGTTCCCTGAGGACTTAGATTTTAAGGCAAAAAACAATTTACAGTTATTTTTGAAATTCAGAAACTTAGCTCGATCCCCTAAAAACAAATCTGGCATGGGAATCCTAGGTTCCACAACAGGCAACCTAGCAAGATAGGTAGCAATACTCCGAACTTCAGTGGCAAGCTGATCCACACGGCCAGACAACTGTGCAAACTCCATTGAGAGAGAAAAAAAATCCTCCTCAGCACCCAGACATACAGAGGGAAAAAAAAAATGCAACAAACAGAAAAAAAAAATCTCTGACAACTCTGACAACTTTTTTTCTTTCCACAATATTTTTCCCTTCTGTGAGTACCATATAATTTTCAGTTTAGGCCGGTGATACTGTTATGATTTGGTAGCTGAGGAGAGCAGGCAAAAAGGAAATACACCAGAGCAGTTGGAAACTATGAGATTGCAGTACCCTGACTAACCACCACAACTAGAGGCAGCCGTGGAGCGTTCCTACGTTGGTCCTAGACGCCTCGTCACAGCCTGAGAAACTAACTACACCTAAAGATAGAAAGAGGAAAGCTATCTGCCCCGGAGCAGATCCCCAAAGAACATAGAAAGCCCCCAAACATGTAATGGCGGTTAGACAAGAAGAAATACTGACACAGATAGAAAATAGTATGAGCAAACGTTGGGGCCCAAACTTACTAAATAGAAAAGGATAGGAAGGGCACTTACTGCAATCCCAAAAAACCCTGAAAAGCACCAACTCTACTAATTTCAAAAACACCTGAGATCACACGACCTCTACCACCTAAATTAGTTCTCTGGTGTAACCAAAAACAAAACAGCAGCCACTGAAAAAACTGGAAAAAGCAAATGTACAAACATCAGTGGCTGAACTGAACTGAGAGGGCAAAAGCCCCCAGAGGGACCCTGAAGGCCCCCACAGAAGTGCAGGACAAAATGTAAAAATCAAGCACAAAAACAAAAAGAAGAAAATGTCTTATCTGTTAGCAGGAGATTCAGACACGACACAGCAGGCTACCAAGGAAACAGGAATCAAGGATTGAGACCAGAACAATTGATCACCGGCAACCCTGATGGGAAGGCGACTCCCTTATATAAGACCAGTCAGTAACACCTGATTCCCAATCCTCACAATCTTCACTGGACAGTCCAGTACCGTTTGTAACCACCAGAGGGAGCTTCTGCTCAGAACTCATTTTCAGCCTATTCACAACACTTCGCACTGGTATCTCTAGTATTAGATCAGAAGGATATGATGGACAGCAGTATGCCCAGCCTCTTCTTTTCTCAGCATCGATGGTATCTACAGTATTAGATCAGAAATACAAGGTGGACAGCAGTATGGGCAGCCTCTTATTATCTCAGCATCCATGGTATCTTCAAAATTTGATCAGAAGGACAGGATGTAGAGCAGTTGGAGCAGCCTCCTCTTAAGGGTATGCCACACTGAACAATATCGCTAATGGGATCGCTAAAAAACGTCACTATTTAGCGATCCCATTAGCGATGTTGTTCAGTGCGGCATCTGCCAGCGACGAGCTTCCTGCTGTGATCTCGCTCGTCGCTGGAATCGTTCCGGACCCTATTTTCTCGTCGGCGCTCCCGCTGGGTAAGTATATATCGCTAGTGTGGCACCTTTTCTTAGCGATTTAGCGGTACTTTTGTACCGCTAAAGTCGTTAAGAAGATCGCTAACGGCGATAGCGTCGTTAACTATATCGCTAAATGTGGCCGCACTTAGCGATATAGAAACAATCCCGCTAGCGATCGCATTAGTATGCGTCGTTATCGTGATCGCTAGCGGGATTGTTTAGTGCGGCAGTACCTTTACTTTAGTAACCCTTTTATCTCCAGTACTAAATCAGAAGGATATAGTGGACAGCAGTGTGTGTGACCTCTTCTTACCTCAACACCTCTGGTAACTAGTGTGTAATATCCACTTTGAGCAGGTCTTCCTACTCATGAAGAGGGAAAGAGGTATTACTGCACATGCTTACAGGCTCTTGTCCTAACATTCTAGGACAAGCTTTTAACAGTGTATCTAAGCAGTGGCTATTTTAATTCTGTAGTGATTACATCCCTTGGCAAAACTAACATGATTTTCTAATTAACTAATTCAAGAATTTGCCAATGCTTCCTATTACTGTGTACACAGTGCTTGTTTAACCCTGTGTATAAAGACGCAAACATTTATAAACTGTCTGTCTTCTGTAGGTGGATTCCGGCTGTCTTTGGCATCTGGATTCCCACTCCCACAGCCAGAAGATCATGAGTAGCTACGCTACTATGTAGTGACTACCTGGACTTTTAAAGTCGATGAGTGGTCCAGAAGCGGTTAAAAGTATTTTTTTTTAATTATCTATAAAAACATTTCCTTTAGTACGTTTATTTTCTATTACTGGAGAACCATTTTTATCAAAGATCGTATAGGGTTATATAAAGAAAACAGTTATCTACCGAATGCTCACTCACATCATCAGATTCAAAGACTGGCATATGCGCTGCTTGTTCCACAGTAAATTTAGCCTTTGGATTTACACATGCTAATTGAAATAACAGCTTCATGTCAACCTTGAGTTTTCTTTAATGTAAAAAAGAAGATGTAATGAAACAACAGTGTATGAAGAGCTGGTAGACTAAGAAAGGTATCACAACTAAAAATAAATATGATATCACTTAACTGACAAAAAATGTCAATATCTTTTACAGGATCACATATTAAAGGGAATGCATCATCATGTTTCCCGTTATTAAACAACTGCCAGCACATGATGTCCTTCCTGATTAGTATCCTAACAATCTGTTCTGTGAGTCCATGCATTCCTGAATACTTCCAGAAATGTTCTTTATTTACTGCTCTCATGCATGGTACAGGGCAGATTAGCAAGCTCACAGCAGGCACTCAGGTTTCTCTATACTTGACCATCGGATTGCTTAGTGCAGAGTACCATGCAAGAGAGCAGTGAAAAAATATATTTTTGAGATGACTGCCTGGATGCAAGGGGCACACTAAATGAATTAAAAGGGACATAATGTGCTAGCAACAGAATATTAACCCCTTCACCCCCAAGGGTGGTTTGCACGTTAATGACCGGGCCAATTTTTACAATTCTGACCACGGTCTCTTTATGAGGTTATAACTCTGGAACGCTTCAACGGATCTTCGCGATTCTGAGATTTGTTTTCTCGTGACATATTGTACTTCACGTTAGAAGTAAAATTTCTTCGATATAACTTGCGTTTATTTTTGAAAAAAAACGCAAATATGGCGAAAATTTTTAAAATTTTGCAATTTTCAAACTTTGAATTTTTATTCCCTTAAAACAGAAAAATATGTCACATAAAATAGTTAAGAAATAACATTTCCCACATGTCTACTTTACATCAGCACAATTTTGGAACCAAAATTTTTTTTTGTTAGGAAGTTATAAGGGTTAAAAGTTGACCAGCGATTTCTCATTTTTACAACAAAATTTACAAAGCCATTTTTTTAGGGACCACCTCTCATTTGAAGTCACTTTGAGGGGTCTATATGGCAGAAAATACCCAAAAGTGACACCATTCTAAAAACTGCACCCCTCAAGGTACTCAAAACCACATTCAAGAAGATTATTAACCCTTCAGGTGCTTCACAGGAACTAAAGCAACGTGGAAGGAAAAAATGAATATTTAACTTTTTAGCCACAAAAATGATCTTTTACAAACTTTTTTTTTATTTTCACAAGGGTAAAAGGAGAAAATGGACAGATAAGGTTGTTATGCAATTTCTCCTGAGTACGCCAATACCCAATATGTGGGGGAAAACCACTGTTTGGGCACACGTCAGAGCTCGTAAGGGAAGGAGCGCCGTTTGACTTTTTCAAACTAAAATTGGCTGGAATTGAGATTGGACGCCATGTCGTGTTTGGAGAGCCCCTGATGCGCCTAAACAGTGAAACCCCCACAAGTGACACCATTTTGGAAACTAGACCCCCTAAGGTACTTATCTAGATCTGTTGTGAGCACTTTGAACTCCCAAGTGTTTCACAAAAGCTTATAATGCCTGGGTGTGAAAAAAAAAAAAAACAATTTTCCACAAAAATGATTTTTTAGTCCCAAATTTTTGAATTTTCCCAAGGAAATTGGACCCCAAAAGTTGTTGTCCAATTTGTCCTGAGTACGCTGATACCCATATGTGGGGGGGGGAACTGTTTGGGTGCACGGCAGGGCTTGGAAAGGAAGTAGTAACGTTTTGGAATGCAGACGTTGATGGGGGTCATGTTCCGTTTGCAGTGCCCCAGATGAGCCTAAACAGTGGAAACCCCCCACAAGTGACCCCATTTTGGAAACTATACCCCCAAAGGAACTTATCTAGATCTTTGGTGAGCACTTTGAACCCCCAAGTGCTTCACACAAGTTTATAATGCCCGGGCATGAAAATAAAAAATCCTATTTTTTTCCCACAAAAATTATATTTTAGTCACTAATTTTTTATTTTCTCAAGGGTAACAGGAGAAATTGGACCACATAAGTTGTTGTCCAATTTGTCCTGAGTACGCTGATACCCCATATGTGGGTGGGAACCACTGTTTGGGCGCACGGCAGAGCTCGGAATGGAAGGAGCACCATTTGACTTTTTCCAACCAAAATTGGCTGGAATTGAGATTGGATGCCATGTTGCATTTGGAGAGCCCCTGATGTGCCTAAACAGTGGAAACCCCCCACAAATGACCCCATTTTGGAAACTAGACCCCCTAAGGAACTTTTCTAGATCTTTGGTGAGCAATTTGAACCCCCAAGTGCTTCACACAAGTTTATAACGTAGAGCCGTAAAATTTAAAAATCATATTTTTTCCACAAAAATGATCTTTTCACCCCAATTTTTATTTTTCCAAGGGTAACAAGACTCCAAAAGTTATTGTGCAATTTGTCCTGAGTGCGCTGATACCCCATATGTGGGGGTAAACCACTGTTTGGGTGCATGGCAGAGTTTGGAAGGGAAGGAGCGCCGTCTGACTTTTTCAACGCAGAATTGGCTGGACGCCATGTCGTGTTTGGAGAGCTCCTGATCTGCCTAAACAGTGGAAACCCCCATAAATGACGCCATTTTGGAAACTAGACCCCTCAAGGAACTTATATAGATGTGTGGTGAGAACTTTTAACCCCCAGGTGTTTCACTAAAGTTTATAACGTACAGCCGTAAAATAAAAAATCTTTTTTTTTTTTACAAAAATGATTTTTTCGTCCCCAATATTTTATTTTCACAAGGGTAACAGAAGAAATTGGAACCCAAAAGTTGTTGTCCAATTTGTCCTGAGTACGCTGATACCCAATATGTGGGAGAAAACTACTGTATGGGCGCACGTCAGGGCTCGGAAGGGAAGTAGTGACGTTTTGGATTGCAGACTTTGATGGAATGGTCTGGGGGCGTCATGTCACATTTGGAGAGCCCCTGATGCACCTATACAGTGGAAACCCCCCACAAGTGACCCCATTTTGGCAAATAGACCCACAAGGAACTTATCTAGATGTGTGGTGAGCACTTTGAACCCCGAAGTGCTTCACAGAAGTTTATAACGTACAGCCGTAAAAATAAAAAATCTTTTTTTTTTTTTACAAAAATGATTTTTTCGCCCCCAATATTTTATTTTCACAAGGGTAACAGAAGAAATTGGAACCCAAAAGTTGTTGTCCAATTTGTCCTGAGTACGCTGATACCCAATATGTGGGAGAAAACTACTGTATGGGCGCACGTCAGGGCTCGGAAGGGAAGTAGTGACGTTTTGGATTGCAGACTTTGATGGAATGGTCTGGGGGCGTCATGTCGCATTTGGAGAGCCCCTGATGCGCCTAAACAGTGTAAACCCCCCACAAGTGACCCCATTTTGGAAAATAGACCCCACAAGGAACTTGTCTAGATGTGTGGTGAGCACTTTGAACCCCGAAGTGCTTCACAGAAGTTTATAACGCACAGCCGTAAAAATAAAAAATCCTTTTTTTTTTGCAAAAATGATTTTTTTGCCCCAATATTTTATTTTTACAAGGGTAACAGGAGAAATTGGACCCCAAAAGTTGTTGTCCAATTTGTCCTGAGTACGCTGATATCCAATATGTGGGAGAAAACTACTGTATGGGTACACGTTGGGGCTCGGAAGGGAAGTAGTGACGTTTTGGATTGCAGACTTTGATGGAATGGTCTGGGGGCGTCATGTCGCATTTGGAGAGCCCCTGATGCGCCTAAACAGTGGAAATCCCCAACAAGTGACCCCATTTTGGAAAATAGACCCCACAAGGAACTTATCTAGATGTGTGGTGAGCGCTATGAAGCCCCAAGTGCTTCACAGAAGTTTATAATGTACAGCCGTAAAAGCAAAAAAATATTTTTTTTTGTACAAAAATGATATTTTCGCCCCCAGTTTTTTATTTTCCCAAGGGTAGCAGAAGAAATAGGACAAATTGCACAATAACTCTTGGGGTCCAGAGTACGCTGATACCCCATATGTGGGGATAAACTACTGTTTGGACGCATGGCAGAGCTCAGAAGTGAAGGAGCACCGTTTGACTTTTTCAACGCAGAATTGGCTGGAATTGAGATCAGACGCCATGTCACATTTGGAGAGCCCCTGATGTGCCTAAACAGCGGAAACCCCCCAATTCTAACTCCAACCCTAACCCCAACACACCCCTAACCCTAGTCCCAACCCTAACCACAAACCTAACCCTAACACACCCCTAATCCCAACCCTAACCCTAATCCTAACTTTAGCGCCAACCCTAACCCTAACTTTAGCCGCAACCCTAACCCTAACCCTAATGGGAAAATGGAAATAAATACTTTTTTTAATTTTATTATTTTTCCCTTACTAAGGGGGTGATAAAGGGGGGTTTTATTTACTATTTATAGCGGGTTTTTATGATTGGCAGCTGTCACGCTAAAAGACGCTTTTTATTGCAAAAATAGTTTTTGCATCATCACATTTTGAGAGCTATAATTTTTGCATATTTTGGCCCACAGAGTCATGTGAGGTCTTATTTTTTGCGGGATGAGTTGACGTTTTTATTGGTACAATTTTTGAGCACGTGACGTTTTTTGATCGCTTTTTATTTCGATTTTTGGGAGGTTAGAATGAACAAAAATCAGCAATTCATGAATTTCTTTTGGGGGAGGCGTTTATACCGTTCCGCTTGTGGTAAAATTGATAAAGCAGTTTTATTCTTCGGGTCAGTACGATTATGGCGATACCTCATTTATATCATTTTTTCATGTTTTGGCGCTTTTATAGAATAAAAACAATTTTATATAAAAAATAATTATTTTTGCATCGCTTTATTCTGCGAGCTATAACTTTTTTATTTTTTCGCTGATGATGCTTTATGATGGCTCGTTTTTTGCGGGACAAGATGACGTTTTCAGCGGTACCATGTTTTTTTGTATCGGTCTTTTTGATCGCGTGTTATTCCACTTTTTGTTCGGCGGTATGATGATAAAGCATTGATTTTTTGCTTCGTTTTTTTTTTTTTTTTTAAGGGGTTCACTAAAGGGGTTAACTAGTGGGACAATTTTATAGGGGGGGTCGTTACAGGACGCGGCGATACCAAATATGTGTACTTTTATTGTTTGTTTTTTTTTATTTACAGGAAGAAGTGAATTTATTGGGGAATATTTTTTTTTTTTTTTATTTATTTTGGATTTTTTTTTTACACATGTTTATTTTTACTTTTTTAACTTTTTTACTTTGTCCCAGGGTGGGACATCACAGTATTTTATCAGATCGCTGGTGTGACAGTGTGCACAGCACTCTGTCACACCAGCGATCGCACAGGCATAGATGCAGGCTTCTCAGTGCCTGCTCTCGGCAGGCACTGAGGTAGCCGCCTCCCTCCAGGACCCCGGCGCCATCTTGGATCCGGGTCCTGGGAGGGAGGAAGCCCTCAGAACAGCGCGATCACATCGCGCTGCTCTGAGGGTCTCAGGGGGGCGCGCAGGGAGCCCCCACCCTGCGCGATCCTCCCCTGTGCCCCCAGTACACCGCGATCATGTTTGATCGCGGTGTGCAAGGGGTTAATGTACCAGGAGCGGTCCGTGACCGCTCCTGACACACAGTCATGGGTGTCAGCTGTGATAATCAGCTGACACCCGGCGGCGATTAGCTGCGCTCCCCTCAGGAGCGCAGCTGATCGCCTATGACGTACTATCCCGTCCCCGGTCATACGGGCCCAGGTACCATGGACGGGATAGTACGTCCGATGGCAGTAAGGGGTTAACAAGAAACCTGATGGCAGGTTCTCTTTAAGTCTACCTAGAAACAATTGTTTTATGGCCGCTGACCGCAAGCCCACAGGTTAACATTGGAGTGGTGTCTATAAGACACTCCCATTACTAACTCAATGGTTAGGTTGTAAAAAAGACACAGCCGGAATAAAATACTATATTTAAAAGAGATGGACACCTTAATTTGAAATAAAAAAGCACAGTTATACTCACTTTGCTCCCATTCCATTAAAGCCCATGTAAACTGTAAAAGACAGAAAATAATAAATAAACATGATACTCACCTTATCCCTAATCCTACATTGCCCATGTCCCCTGTAAAAAAAACAAAAATAATAATAATAATAATCTTTATTTATATAGCTCCAACATATTCCGCAGCGCTTTACAGTATAACAGTTTCAAAACACAAGTCATAAGTAACAACGTTAACAATACAATAATTAAAGCAAAATAAGCCGCCCCTGCTCGTGAGAGCTTACAATCTACAAAGAGGTGGGGGAGATACAAAGTAGAGGTGTGTATATACAATGGTCCATTTACAATGATGGTCCAGCCATCTTGAGGGAGTGAGGGATGGAGATAGTGAATGGGCTATACACGCACTTACACATAGAATGACTGATTAGTGAACTTTATAGGCTACTCTGAGCAAATGTGTTTTGAGAGAGCGCCTGAAACCATGCAAATTGTGGATAGTCCTAATTTCTTGGGGTAGAGCATAATAAAAAAACATATCCCTCACCTGCCTGAAGTGAAGATAATCCATACTATCCCATGACAATTTGGATGATTTTGAAAGAGTTGCATCAATTACCGCTCTACCCATCAGCCGGAACACACTGACAGGAGTGTAATTGCTCCTCCAGTGTCTAGCGCTGAGCTTCCATGAGAAAGTTCACCGGAGTTCATAGCTGAACCCCAGTGACCTCATTTACGGCACCTCTCGCTGCGTGAGAACTTTCCGTAAGTTAGGTCACCAGGGTTCATCAGGTTTTAGCTCTGGTCAACTCTCTCACTCTAGTTCAGCTCGACACACTAGATGAGCGATTATGGCTGGCAGGGTATCAAACCCTGGCTATTCCTCAGACTACGACATTACCTTTTGACTGTATTCCTGGTTCTGTCCCTTCTGTTACTGACCTGGCTAGATGGACTATTCTTGCCTCTGACTCGATCCTTTGGCCTGCAGCTATTCTGTGGATGCAACCCAGGAGGCCTTGTTGTATGTCCGTATCCCCATGAAGGTGAAGGCATCATTTCTCAGGGACCTGCAAGTTGTAGTGGTTAAAGCCATATCTGTCCAGGGTTGTATCAATAAATTAACATGCAAGGAAGGTTCAGAAAACCAAACACATGTAAAGTAATTGAAAAGTGGAAAAATATTATCATTTGTTTTTAATAACGTAAAATCTGAAAAATAATTTTAAAAGGTTTGATATTTTCCACTTTTAAAGGGAGAGGAGCTGCGGAAATTTGCCATGAAAACCTAGTGTACAACTAGCTCACATTACAACTGTAGTAAATGTGGGCTGTATCTGCTCACATGTGTGTGATGTCACTCCTCTCCTCCCCTTCTGGGTGTTTGCAAAAGGATAAGAAAGGATGAAGTTTAGGATCACAGTGCAGAGCCATTTTGCTGGTGACTGCAAGAGATACTGACAAGTAGCCTGTGTCACCGAGTACGACCAGCAGTGTTGATTCTGTTAGTTGGGGCTGCTTGCTGTATTATAAGCTGGGGTTAAATACATGGCTTGTATCACGTGCTGTGATTAGATAAGCATAGAGCAACACTCACTGGGATTAGATAGAGGGCTCAGTGTAGTGTATCACATGAAGGGATATTAGGCTCAGCAGAGGGTATAACACAGATGGGATTAGATACGCAGTATTTAATGTATGTAATGTGTGACACCGCTCCATCCACTTCTATGCGAGCAGTGGTGTAATATGTGACCCTGCTCTTTCTCTATCTATGGGAGTAGGGGTGTGATGTGTGACCATGCTCTCTCCATTTCTATGGGACTAGTGGTGTAATGTGTGACCCCACTCAGTCCACTAAATTACTACTCCCATAGAAGTGGAATAATCAAAAATAGAGATATCGATTACGGTACATATTTTAAGATTGTCTAGAACAGGGTTGTCAATTTCAAATACACAGAGAGACAAAATTAAAAGTTTAGACAAAGACGTAGGCCAACCTTGATATTTATTAAAAAAAAGTCTACAATTGAGGAAGTTTTTATATATCATCAAATATAACAATGAATCTTTTCATAGGGGACAAACTACAAAAGGATTGTTCCAAGAACAAATAAAATTTTAATTAATAAATCTTAGAATAAAATATTGGAATAATGTAATCTATAATATAACGCTGGGAACTTCACTCTGTCTGAAGCCTTTATAGACTGCGCAAGCTCGACACGCCTGCGCAGTCTGGCTCCAGACAGAGTGAGGCATCCAGCGGTGAGTACTCTGTATGGCGCCGGAGATCGCGGTATGCGTACTGGATGCATACCGCGATCTCCGGCGCCATACTCACATACTTACCTGACCGGGAGGAGCGTTGCCATGGCGCTTCTCTTCTCCCGGGGCAGGAGACCAGGAGTGCGCGTCGGAATTGCGCATGCGCAATAGCGCTATCCGGCGCCATTTTGCTGAAGACACATTTACAGTGTGTCTTCAGCAATATGGCGCCGGACCGCGCAGTATGGGCATGCGCGTACTCCGGCGCCGCTCTCCTCCCCCGGCGTCCAGCAGAACGGAACAGCGCTGGAGCACAGGGATGAAAGGTGAGTATAAATGTTTGTTTTTTTGAGGGGTATGTGTGCAGTTTAATAGCGGTGAGGGGACCATGCACATCAGGATTGGGGGGTGAGCGGACCATGCATATCAGGGTTGGGGGGATGAGGGGGTCATGCATATCAGGATAGGGGGGTGAGGGACCATGCACATCAGGATTGGAGGGTGAGCGGACCATGCACATCAGGGTTGGGGGGTGAGGGGACCATGCACAACCGGGTTGGGGGGTGTGGGGACCATGCACATCAGGATTGGGGGATGAGGGGACCATGCACATCAGGGTTGGGGGTGAGGGGACCATGCACATCAGGGTTGGGGGGGTGAGGGGACCATGCACATCAGGGTTGGGGGTGAGGGGACCATGCACATCAGGGTTGGGGGGTGAAGGACCATGCACATCAGGATTGGGGGTGAGGGGACCATGCACATCAGGATTGGGGGGTGAGGGGACCATGCACATCAGGGTTGGGGGGTGAGAGGACCATGCACATCAGGATTGGGGGGTGAGAGAACCATGCACATCACGATTGGGGGGTGAGTGAGGGGACCATGCACATCAGGATTGAAGGAGTGAGGGGACCATGCACATCAGGATTGAGGGGTGAGGGGGCCATGCACATCAGGATTGGGGGGTGAGGGGACCATGCACATCAGGGTTGGGTGGTAAGGGGACCATGCACATCAGGGTTGGGGGTGAGGGGACCATGCACATCAGGATTGGGGTGAGGGGCCATGCATCGGATTGGGGTGAGGGACCATGCACATCAGGATTGGGGGGTGAGGGGGACCATGCACATCAGGATTGGGGGGTGAGGGGACATGCACATCAGGATGGGGTGAGGGACATGCAATCAGGATTGGGGGGTGAGGGGACCATGCACATCAGGATTGGGGGGTGAGGGGACCATGCACATCAGGTTTGGGGGGTGAGGGGACCATGCACATCAGGGTTAGGGGGTGAGGGGACCATGCACATCAGGAATGGTGGGGGGGTGAGGGGACATGCACATCAGGATTGAGGGTGAGGGGATCATGCATATCAGGATTGGGGGTGAGAGGACCATGCACATCAGGATTGAGGGGTGAGGGGACCATGCACATCACGATTGGGGGGTGAGAGGACCATGCACATCAGGATTGGGGGGGAGGGACCATGCACATCAGGGTTGGGTGGTAAGGGGACCATGCACATCAGGTTGGGGGGTGAGGGGACCATGCACATCAGGATTGGGGGTGAGGGGACCATGCACATCAGGATTGAGGGGTGAGGGACCATGCACATCAGGTTGGGGGTGAGAGGACCATGCACATCAGGATTGGGGGGTGAGGGGACCATGCACATCAGGATTGAGGGGTGAGGGACCATGCACATCAGGATTGAGGGTGAGGGGACCATGCACATCACGATTGGGGGTGAGAGGACCATGCACATCAGGATTGGGGGTGAGGGGACCATGCACATCAGGATTGGGGGGTGAGAGGACCATGCACATCAGGACTGGGGTGAGGTGACACCATGCACATCAGGATTGGGGGGTGAGGGGACCATGCACACCCGGATTGGGTGGATGAGGGGACGTTTCATACCGGATTGGGGGTGAGGGGACCATGCATACCGGATTGGGGGTGAGGGAACCATGAATACCAGGATATGGATAAGCAGGTACCATGCATACCAGGATAGGGTGAGTGGGTACCATGCATACCAGGATTGGGTGATGAGGGTCCATGCATACCAAGATGAGGAATGGGGTGCCATGCATACCAGATTTGGGGGGGATGAGGGACCATACATACCAGCATAGGGATGAGGGGTACCATGCATACCAGGATAGGGATGAGGGTGCCAGCATACCAGGATAGGGGGGGCAGCAATACCAGCATGGAGACCATATACTTTAAAAGATGCTTGCAGGGGACCATGCACATCAGGATTGGGGGGGTGAGGGGACCATGCACACCAGGATAGGGGGTGAGGGACCATGCATACAGGATAGGGGGTGAGGGGACCATGCACATCAGATTGGGGGGTGATGGGACCATGCATACCAGGATTGGGGGGTGAGGGGACCATGCATATCAGGATTGGGGGTGAGGGGACCATGCATACAGGATTGGGGGGTGAGGGGACCATGCATATCAGGATTGGGGGGTGAGGGACCATGCAATCAGGATTGGGGGTGAGGGGACCATGCATATCAGGATTGGGGGGGTGAGGGGACCATGCATATCAGGATTGGGGGTGAGGGTACCATGCACATCAGGATTGGGGGTGAGGGGACCATGCATATCAGGATTGGGGGTGAGAGGATCATGCACATCAGGATTGGGGGGTGAGACCATGCAATTCAGGATTGGGGGTGAGGAGACCATGCATATCAGGATTGGGGGGTGAGGGGACCATGCACATCAGGATAGGGGGGTGAGGGGACCATGCACATCAGGGTTGGGAGTGAGGGACCATGACAGGATTGGGGTGAGGGGACCATGCACATCAGGATTGGGGGGTGAGGGGACCATGCAATCAGGATTGGGGGTGAGGGGACCATGCACATCAGGATTGGGGGTGAGGGGACCATGCATACCGGATTGGGAGGGGGAACCATGCATACCAGGATGGGGGTAGGGTACCATGCATACCAGGATTGGGGGGTGAGGGAACCATGACATACCAGGATATGGATGAGCAGGTACATGCATACCAGGATAGGATGAGGGGGGCCATGCATACCAGATTGGGGATGAGGGGACTGCATACCAGGATAGAGGAATGGGTGCCATGCATAGTAGATTTGATGGGGATAGGGACCATACATACAGGATAGGGAGATGGTGCCATGCATACACAGGATAGAGGGGGCAGCACATACCAGAATGGGAGACCATGTACCTATAAAAATGCTTGCCACCCGGCTAGAAACGGTTCATCACTAATATGATTATATAACGAGTGTAAAACATTGAGCCAAATAGCTTAAATTAAATATGAAATAACAAAGTGTCAAAAAACATTGAATAATAGAGATACAAAGTATATGCCACAAAAGTGCTCCCAATCACAGTAAGATACCCCAATAGTGAATTCCTCCACAGTACCCAAACACATGTGATGACCCTACTGTACCCCCCTCAACTCCCAGTAAAGTATGGTGACCCCATCACAATAAGATCCCCAACTGTAATCCTCGCACAACCCTCCATACGGTAAAATGGGGTCCCTATAGTCCCCCATACAGTATAATTGGCCCTGCATTGCCTTCCACACAGTACAATAGCCTCACATAGTGTTCTATACAGTAATAAGGGCCTCACATAGTGCTCCATACAGTATAATGGCCCCACATAGTCCTCTATGAAAGTATAATGGGCCCCATAGAGAGCTCCCTACAGTATAATGGCCTCACATAGTGCTCCATACAGTATGATGGGCACTGCATTGTGCTCCATACAGTATAATGGCCCCACATAGTGCTCCATACATTATAATAGGCCGCACATAGTGATCCAAATAGTATAATGGGTCCCACATAATGCTGCCTACAGTATAATGACCTCACATAGTGCTCCATACAGTCTGATGGGCCCCATGCATGGTGCTCCATACAGTATAATTGCCCCACATAGTGCTCCAAATAGTATTATGGGCCCCACACAATGCTTGATACAATACAATGACCCACATAGTACTCCATAAAGCATATAGGGTCCCACATAGTACTTCATATATTACAATAGCTCCACATAATAATAATAATCTTTACTTTTATATAATAATAATCTTTATTTTTATATAGCGCTAACATATTCCGCAGCGCTTTACAGTTTTGCACACATTATCGTCGCTGTCCCCGATGGGGCTCACAATCTAGATTCCCTATTAGTATGTTTTTGGAGTGTGGGAGGAAACCGGAGTAATACAATAAAATGGCCCCACATAGTGCTCCATACCTTATAATGGGTCCCATAAAGTGTTCTATACAGTAAATATAGTCCCTGCATTATCCTAAATAGTTTAATGGCCCCCACATTAAAATAAACAAATACCTCTCCTCATTCCCCTGCTGCTCTGGTCTCGGCAGCGAGTGCTCTGAAGCTCTTCACTGCTCAGCACAGTGGACACGATGTAATGACATTGCGGCCGCTTAGCTGAGATGTCAGACACAGAGGGATTATGATAGCGGAGCTGATGCTTTTAACTATATCGACATCCAGGATGCCGATACAGAGAAAAGTGCAATGCCGAGCGGAGGCCGGTGTCGCAGGCCAAATATACTCACTCTGTGGGACAGATTTGGCCCACAGGCCAGAGTTTGACTTCTGTGTTCTAGAGGATCAAGTTTATAATGTACCTACAGTACAGACCAAAAGTTTGGACACCCCTTCTCATTTAAAGATTTTTCTGTATTTTCATGACTTTGAAAATTGTAAATTCACACTGAAGGCATCAAAACTATGAATTAACACATGTGGAATTATACATTACACTTAACAAAAGAGTGTGTAACAACTGAAATTATGTCTAATATTCTAGGTTCTTCAAAGTAGCCACCTTTTGCTTTCATTACTGCTTTGCACACTCTTGGCATTCTCTTGATGAGCTTCAAGAGGTAGTCACCGGAAATGGTTTTCACTTCACAGGTGTGACCTGTCAGGTTTAATAAGTGGGATTTTTGGCCTTATAAATGGGGTTGGGACCATCAGTTGTGTTGTGCAGAAGTCTGGTGGATGCAAAGCTGATAGTCCTACTGGATAGACTGTTAGAATTTGTATTATGGCAAGAAAAAAGCAGCTAAGTAAAGAAAAACGATTGGCCATCATTACTTTAAGAAATGAAGGTCAGTCAGTCTGAAAAATTGGGAAAACTTTGAAAGTGTCCCCAAGTGCATTTGCAAAAACCATCAAGCGCTACAAAGAAACTGGCTCACATGAGGACCGCCCCAGGAAAGGAAGACCAAGAGTCACCTCTGCTTCTGAGGATAAGTTTATCCGAGTCACCAGCCTCAGAAATCGCAGGTTTACAGCAGCTCAGATTAGAGACCAGGTCAATGCCACACAGAGTTCTAGCAGTAGACACATCTCTACAACAACTGTTAAGAGGAGACTTTTTCCAGCAGGCCTTCATGGTAAAATAGCCGCTAGGAAACCACTGCTAAGGACAGGCAACAAGCAGAAGAGACTTGTTTGGACTAAAGAACACAAGGAATGGACATTAAACCAGTGGAAATCTGTGCTTTGGTGTGATGAGTCCAAATTTGAGATCTCTGGCTCCAACCACCATGTCTTTGTGCGACGCAGAAAAGGTGAACAGATGGACTCTACATGCCTGGGTCATAGTAATGAAAATACAGAAAAATCTTTAATTGAGAGTGTGTCCAAACTTTTGGTCTGTACTGTATATATATATATATATATATATATATATATATATATATATATATATATATAATGGGCCTACAAGTGTATTCAACCCGCAGATTAGCGGTTGTAAGATCAAATAGGTGAGAGCTTTCAAATAAAAAGCAGAAGGATTTAGTAAACAGAAGATAACTCTACAAATCAAAAGTTATGTGTCTGTTATTTGTAATAATTTTAAACATAAAATTGTAATTTTAACAACCCTAATGTTTAATTTTGTGGACCCTTTTTGAATTACGCTAAAAATGTCATTTCAAAGACATTAGGACAGTCTGTGGAGTGACTGGCCCACTATCATGCAGATCTTTAACATGTTATCTAGGTACTTTGGCTGTTGCATAATTAGCTTTCCAAAGTTTGACAAGGATCCAATGTAGAGATCTAAGAAAGGTCACTCTCGAAAACATAATTTTACCTAATTGAATCACAGGATTGGATCTTTTTGCTGTTTTTCACTACCATCCACTTGTTGGAAGTAAGAAACTATAACTCAACAGTTTAAATCCTTGATTGAGAGTGGAGTTCTTTGGACAAAATCTCAATAGACGTGCAATCCACTTCCAATGGATGGAACCAATGCCTGCCCTTGTCTGGTAACAGACACACAGCAGATGCCATGCCACTCTTGACTGTAGGGATGGTATTCTTGGGGTCGTATGCAGTGCCATCCAGTCTCCAAACGTCACGTGTGTGGTTGGCACCAAAGATCTCGATCTTGGTCTCATCAGACCATAGAACCTTGAACCAGTCTGTCTCAGAGTCCTCCAAGTGATCATGAGCAAACTGTAGACGAGCCTTGACATGACGCTTTGAAAGTAAAGGTACCTTACGGGCTCGTCTGGAACGGAGACCATTGCGGTGGAGTAGGTTACTTATGGTATTGACTGAAACAATGTCCCCACTGCCATGAGATCTTCCCGGAGCTCCTTCCTTGTTGTCCTTGGGTTAGCCTTGACTCTTCGGACAAGCCTGGCCTCGGCACGGGAGGAAACTTTTAAAGGCTGTCCAGGCCGTGGAAGGCTAACAGTAGTTCCATAAGCCTTCCACTTACGGATGATGCTCCCAACAGTGGAGACAGGTAAGGCCAACTCCTTGGAAAGGGTTTTGTACCCCTTGCCAGCCTTGTGACCCTCCACGATCTTGTCTCTGATGGCCTTGGAATGCTCCTTTGTCTTTCCCATGTTGACCATGTATGAGTGCTGTTCACAAGTTTGGGGAGGGTCTTAAATAGTCAGAAAAAGCTGGCAAAAGAGATCATTAATCCACACATGTGAAGCTCATTATTCTTGGTGCCTGAACTACTTCTTAATACTTTAGGGGGACCAAACAGAATTCTTGTGTTGAGGGCTGAATAAAAAGCATTGAATTAACTTTTAAGTTTTATAAAAAAAAAAAACAAATTAAAACAAAATTTTTTTGAGCATTGCATTTCCCACTTCAGGCTGATCTACAGTAACAAATGACACACATGCCAAGTTAATTGTCCATTTGTGTCAACCATGCTAATATTAGCAGGGATTTGAAATACTACTTTAGGCATGTATATGGTCTGCAGGTATTCAGCAAGAGCAGGTGCAACGGATACAACATGGTGCAGTTTTAAAAAAAAAAGCAGCAAAAATGCAATTTGTGAACATAGTTAAAGATGACCTCTCAGCGCTCCTGAAATGTCTGGTTTTGTAACTATTTAACTCCCCATAAAATAACTTCAGAGCACCCTAGAACTCTATTTTGTGCCACTTCTGAATTACGCGTCTTGAAAAATGCATTCAAAGAATTGACTATGTCTCTACAGTCCGGAAGTGGCACTCCCTACTGATAAGTGGAACTTGAACATGTAGTTGGCACTTCTTTCATGAATTATGTTTCCAGAAGTTATGACAGAGGAATCCCACGATGTAGAGTTCTAAGAAAAGTTGTTTCAACTTTTTCTTGTATGAGAAATAAAAATATTTACTAAATTAATTCAGACAGGAGATATGGCAGATCCTTTTCATGTTTTCCACCTACCAATCCCACCATTAGAACATTGCTAAAGCTAAGAAAGCTGCATAACTCAACTATGTGGTGTAAAACAAAATCTAACTTTTTTTAAATTTTACTGAAAAGTTGAGATTCATTTGAAGAAAACTGCAATGTCACACACAGCTTGAACTGAGATGGAACCAGCACTGCATCTTTCTGTGTTAAGCATGACACATCAAATTGCTCATGGCTCATGGACTGATTAACAGCTTTGCATTATGAAAAGACCATGACCTGAAAATCGGATCTAGACAATTAACTTCTATTTGTTTCAGGAAATTAATCTTTGTAGTAATAAAGCACAGATTAGCCACTGGTAACTTATACTAATTAGAGTTTTCTTTTAGTCATGGGGCATTCATCTCCAATCACTGTTCACATGAGCTCAAAACAACTGATCAGTGGGGGTACCAAGTATTCGACTGTCACACTTCTGATATTGAAAATCTATCCACAGTACAGCTGCTTTAATATGACAATATAAATAATTCTGAGCAAAAGCAGTCAAGTGAGTGATCCATTCCTCATTAGTTATTGACAGCTATCTTTACAGTGGCATTTAAAATTTGGGCACCTCCGGTCAAAATTACTATTATTGTGAAAAGTTAAGAAAGTTGAAGATAAAATATTCTCTGAAAGGGATAAAGTTAAAGATGACACATTTCCTTTGTATTTTAGGCAAAAAAAAATATATATATATTTTCATCTTTTACATTTTAAAAATTACAAAAAGGAAAATAGTGAGATGCAAAGGCTTAGGCACCCTGCATGGTTAGTACCTAGTAGCACCCACTTTTGAAAGTATCACAGCTCGTAAACACTTTTTGTAGCCAGCCAAGAGTCTTTTTTTATTCTTGTGTGAGGGATTTTCATCTATTCTTCATCAGAATTTTTTTTCACTTCTGTGAGATTCCTGGGTTGTCTGCATGCACTGCTATTTTGAGGTCTAGTAACAGTTTTTCAATGATGTTCAGATAAGGAGACTGTGAGGGCCATTGTAAAACCTTCAGCTTGCACCTTTTGAGGTAGTCTGTTGTGGATTTTGCCATGTGTTTAGGATCATTATCCATTTGTAGAAGCCATCCTCTTTTCACCTTCAGCTTTTTTACAGATAGTGTTATGTTTGCCTCAAGAATTTGTTGAAATTTCATTGAATCCATTCTTCCCTCTACCTGTGAATGTTCCCTGTGTCATTGGCTGCAAGACAACCCCAAAGCCGGATTGATCCATCCCCATGCTTAATGATTATCTAGATGTTCTTTTCCTGAAATTCTGTGCCTTATTATCTCCAGACATACCTTTGATCATTGCGGCCAAAGAGTCATCGGTGGACATACAGCATGTGCAGCCTGTGTGGCTTCACCAGGGCCCGGAGGTGGAGGGGGGCCCCTGCAGGGCGGCTAATAATGAGGGAAATCTGGCCTGTTTATCTGGCCCCGAGGGGCCCCTGGCCAGATTGCCCTCATGTGTGGCGGGCAGGGAGAGATCCCTGCAGCTCCGCTGCCTGCAAGAGAAAATAGCAGCGTAGCGGAGCTGCAGCGATCTGTCCTGCTTCCTGCCCACGCTTCCTCTCACATAGACAGCAGCGCTGCTGGTTGATTCATCATTCAGCGGCCGGCTGTGCCAGAGAGAGGAAGCAGTAGACGACAGTGACGCTGTGGCAGGTGAAAGGTGCTGTGTGTGTGTGTTTTTTGTATGTACGTGTGTTGTGTGAGTGTAGAGATGAGTGGTGGTGTGTGTGTGTGTGCGTGCATGCGTAGCACTGTGGGGGAATGTGCAGAGAAGTGAATGGTGCTGTGTGTGTCTGTGTATGTGTGTAGGTAGAGGAGAGGGCAATGATGGGGGTGATGGGAGAAGGCAATGATGAGGTGATGGGGAGAAGGCAATGATGAGGAGATGGAGAGGGCAATGATGGAGATGGTGGGGGAGGAGGAAATGATGGAAGTGGTGGAATGGGCAAGGATGAGGATGGTGAGGAGGAAAGGATAGAGGTGGTGGAATGGGCAATGATGGTGGTGTGGGGGAGAAGGCAATGATGTAGGTGATGGAAAGGGCAATAATGAGGGTGGAGGAGGAGGAAATGATGAAGGTGGTGGAATGGGCATGGATGGTGGTGGTGGAAAGGACAATGATGGTGGTGGTGGAAAGGGCAATGATGGGGATGGTGGGGGAGGAGGAAATGATGGAGGTGAAGGAATGGGCAATGATGGGGGTGGTGAGGGAAAAGGCAATGATAGAGGTGGTGGAAAGGGCAAAGATAGGGGTGGGGAGAAGGCACTGATGGAGATGGGGAGAAGGCAATGATGGTGGTAGTGGAAAAGACAATCATGGGTGTGGTGGGGAAGGAGACAATGATGGGGTGTTGGATGTGAAGGAAATTATGGAGGTGGTCTAAAGGGCAATGATGGGGGTTATGGAGAGGGCAATGATGGGGTGGTAGGGGAGAAAGCAGTTATGAAGGTGGTGGAAAGGGCAATGATGGGGTGGGGGGAAAAGCAATGAGGGAGGTGGTGGAGAGAACAATGATGGGGCTGGTGGGGGAGAATGCAATGATGGTGGTGGTGGAAAAGACAATGATGGTGGTGGTGGAAAGGGCAATAATGGAGGGTGGTGGGGGAGGAGGAAATGATGGAGGTGGTGAAATTGGCAATGATGGGAGTGGTGGGGAGAAGCAATGATAGTGGTGGGGAGAAGAAAAAGATGGAAGTGGTGAAGAGGGCAATGATGGGGTGGGGGTAAGGACAATAATGGGATGCAGGGGGAAGAGGACAATGAGGGGTGTGTGGTATTGGGATGGGAGGAAGTGGGACTTATAATGGTCTTGGGAACAGCGGGAGGTGGAGGAAGACATTATTATTATTATTATTTATTATTATACATTTATAAAGCGCCATTTATTACATGGCGCTATATAAATTATTATAGCTTATTATGTCTAACACAGTCTCTTAGTATATAGTGTACTCACTTATTATGTCTAACACAGTCCCTTAGTATATACTGTACGTACTTATTATGTATAACATAGTCCCTTAGTATATAGTGTACTCACTTATTCTGTATAACACCATCCTTAGTTACATAGTTTCCTCTTTTATTATGTATAACACCGCACCTTTTCACACACCATCCTCTCTAGTTATATATGGTGCCATCCCTTATTATATAGCTTCCTCTGCTTTTATGTACAGTGCTGTCTCTTACATAGTGTATTCTTGTTAATTTTGCTATTCACAGTGCCCTCTTTTATTACATAGCCCCCTCTCTTTTTAGATATAAAATGACTGCTGATGGAGGAGCCGGTGACCAGACGACCAGTCAAATCAGCTCCTCCATTAGAAAAGAAATTTTCCCGTGCTCCATAAGCCATCATTGCATTATACAGCTAACAAGACAGGATGGTATGTAATAAAAAACAGGGCTCTATATAATCCAATATGTAAGGGATGGCACTGCACATAACAAGAGAGGGCACTGTATAATAAGGGATGGCAATATACATAATAAAGGAGACTATGTAATATATATACATGTATATGTGTGTGGCTATATATATATATATATGGCTTGAGAAAGGTCCGTGTTGTTAGGACCGAAACGTCGCTACTATGGGCTTAATAAATTAGCTCTATCTTCCACAAGCAACGGTGTGCTGTTTCTGATTTTTATTTACTACATACAAGGTTTGGTACTTGCGTTTGGGAGCGGATTTGCACCCGGACTCTCTTTCTGCTAGTTGTGCTGCTCTAAGTCTATTTTTATTATTTATATACTGTATATATATACAGTACAGACCAAAAGTTTGGACACACCTTCTCATTCAAAGATTTTTCTGCATTTTCATGACTATGAAAATTGTAAATTTACACTGAAGGCATCAAAACTATGAATTAACACATGTGGACTTATATACTTAACAAAAAAGTGTGAAACAACTGAAAATATGTCTTATATTCTAGGTTCTTCAAAGTAGCCACCTTTTGCTTGGATTACTGCTTTGCAGACTCTTGGCATTCTCTTGATGAGCTTCAAGAGGTAGTCACCGGAAATGGTCTTCCAAAGGTCTTGAAGGGTTTTACTTTAACTGCATTGGTTAACTTGTTTCCAAAATGTATCAGGATTGTTTAGATGTTCTTTTGCATACTTCTGATGATGAATTTTATGGTGAGGATGTAGGAGAGATTTTCTTCTGATGACTCTTCCTTGAAGGCCATATTTGTGAAGGTGTCTCTAAACAGTAGAACAGTGTACTGCAACGTATACCAGAGTCTGCTAAATCTTTCTGAAGGTCTTTTACAGACAAGCATGGGTTCTGATTTGCCTCTCGAGCAATCCTACGAGCAGCACTCACAGAAATTTTGCTTTGTTTACAGACCTTATTTTGACCTCCACTATTCCTGTTAATTGCCATTTCTTAATCACATTTTGAACTGAGGAAACAGGAACTTGAAAACGCTTTGCTATCATCTTATAACCTTCTTCTGCTTTGTGGGCCTCCACCACATTCATTTTCAGAGTGCTAGGCAGCTGCTTAGAAGAACTCATGGCCTCTGTTTTTTGGCACAAGGTTAGAGGAGGCTGAATTTTTATAAAGCTGGGAATTTTGCAACACCTGGCCTTTCCTATTGATGATAGTGAACAAGCCATAACCCTAACAGGCAAATTAAGTTCTGAAACCTTGGTCAAAGTTACCTGAGCACACAAATCTCCAAGGATGGCCACACTTTTGCATCAGTCCATTTCCTTTTTTGTAATTTTTAAAATGAAAAAAAAAAATCAAATTTTTTTGCCTAAAATACAAAGAAAGTGTGCCATCTTTAACTTTAGGCCTTTTAGAGATCATTTCATCTTCAACTTGTTTAACTGTTTACAATAATAGTAATTTTGACTAGGGGTGCCCAAATTTTTACATGCCGCTGTATATGCACACTTATATAGGAAAGCTGTCAATCACTGATTAGGATCACCCACCTGACTACTAAACCCAGAATAAGAAGGGAGTTCAATGTATAAAATACAGGTTATATTGAATCATTTCTCACAAGCCTCTATATCCATGTGTTCAGCTCTGCATCATAAAACGCTGCCTATCGATTGCAATGTATTCCCATCTTGACAAGTTTCCTTTAAAGGTTACTTTCAAATAACATTCTGTCCTGTGTGTGTACATGAAGACTAAGTTCTGGCTATTATATGACATAGGTCGGCACGATGGCTCAGTGGTTATTACTGGAGCCTTGCAGTGCAGCAACATCTGCCAGCAGTTTGTATGTTCTTTTTGTGGGTTTCCTCTAGGTTCTCCAGTTTTCTCCCACACTACAAAGACATATTGATACGGAATTTAGATTGTGAGTCCCAATGGGACAGCAGTAACAATATCTGAAAAGTGCTGTGGAATATGATGGTGTTATATAAGCAAACATAATAATATCTGTAGCCTGCATTTTCAGCAGTTTGCATGCTTTATCTCTAATTTGCAAACAATTAGGAGTTGGAGTGATGTGGATAACTGCCATGTATCACATATAGAAAAGGATTCCTGCTCTTCTTTCTGAGCTCTCTAGATATTAATCCGCTCTTACCTATGCTATTAACTTATGCATAGTTTCATCGAAATACAGTTCTATTTTACAATCCAAATACCAAAAAAGTTGAGACACTGTAAAAACTAAAGAAAACAGGAATGCAATGATTTGGAAATCTCTTAGAACTGTATTTTATTTACAACTAGAGTTGAGCGATACTTTCCGATATCCAAAAGTATCGGAATCGGAATGGTATCGCCGATACCATTAAAATATCGGCGATACCCGATACCGATACCGGAAATCCAATGTAAGTCTATGGGAACAAAATATCGGAATTAAAAAAACCTCTTTCTTTCCTTGTAAACACTAAATATACACACATAGAATACATATATATATATATATATATATATATATATACATGTCATTGTGACATATATATATATACATATATTTATAGTTTATACACTTCTACATAGTAAAATAGCCTCTGATTCAATTGCCGGGTAAAGCCGGCTTTTGTGAAAAGACAGAAGCACCCGACATGAAATGACACTTGGTTTACATAGAGTTAACCATGTCTTTTCATGTAGTTTGATATCTGATTTGCACAAACAATTACATGAGTGTAAGTGTGCAAAATTTCACACCTGTAGGGGTTAATTAAAGGTGTAAATTCGTTGTAAAAAAACGGACTTTTTTGCTACGAATTTACACCTTTAATTAACCCCTACAGGTGTAAAATTTTGCACACTTAAGGTACTGCCACACTTAGTGATCTCGTTAGCGATCTCAATAACGACGCAAGCTAATGAGATCGTTTTTGTGATCGTTTTAATGTCTCTAGTAGCTGCCACACTTAGTGATCTCGTTAACGACTCAAAAGCGGTTAGCGATCTCATTAACGACTTTAACGGTCATTGCGATGTAAAAAACAGCGCACATCGCTCACAAAAGGTGCCAGACACAGCGATATAGGCTCACCAGCGGGACGCCAACGATCTAAATACGGTCCAGAACTCTAGTGAACGATCAGCGAGATCACAGCAGGGGCCACGTCGTTGCTACATGCCACACACGTTAGCGTCACGAACGAGATCGCTAAATAGTGACGTATTTTAGCGATCTCGTTAGCGACGCTGTTTAGTGTGGCATACCCTTTACACTCATGTAATTGTTTGTGCAAATCAGATATCAAACTACATGAAAAGACATGGTTAACTCTATGTAAACCAAGTGTCATTTCATGTCGGGTTCTGCATTTTCACAAAAGCCGGCAATTGAATTAGCGGCTATTATACTATGTAGAAGTGTATGAACTATAAATATATATATATGTGTCACAAACTCAATGACATGTATATATATATATATGAGGTGTAAAATTGCTGAAAAAAAATGCGTGGGCTCCCGCCCTATTTTCGCAACCAGACAGACAAAGCCAGTGAGTGGGGGCAGATAATAATAGCCCAGAGAGGGACCATTATTTTTGCCCCCCCCCGGCTACTAACATCTGCCCCCAGACACCCCAGAAAGGGCAAATCTCTAATTAGATTTGCCCTTTCTGGCACTTTGCCCGTCTATTCCCATTGCCCTGTAGCGGTGGTGAATGGGTTAATAAGGGGTTAAAATGACCTTGCAATTGAAAGGTCACTTTAAGCCAGGTTAATAATTGAGAGCTGTCAATTAGAAACTATCAATTATTAATCCTATTGTATGAAAGAAAAATCAAACACACACACTTTAATAAAAAAGAAGTTTAATGAAATAATCACACAGTTTTTGACCATATTTTATTTATCTGCTAAAACCATTTCCTGTAATAAAAATAAAATAATAAAGCAAAATTATTCTTACCTATCCCATGCACAGTCAGGTCCCACGGTGTAATCCTTCAGAAAGGGTTAATGTTTACTGCAGGGACCGCAGCTAATGCTGCAGCCTCACAGTAAACCCCCAAATGAATGAGCTCCTCTCCTGGCTGACAGGAGAGGAAGTGGAAAGCTTAATTGATTGCTTTCCACTTTCACTTCAGGTCAGCCAGGGACACCATCAGTGACGTCAGAGGGAACTGATTAACAAAAATAGGGGTTCCCTTCGAAAAAAAAATGGCGTGGGGTCCCCCCTATTTTTGTTAACCAGCCAGATGAAGCAGACTACTGAGGCCTGGTTTTTCAGGCTGGTAAGGATCCAATATCCATGGACCTTGCAAGCCTGATAATACCAGGCCACAGCAGTCTGCTTAGCTTGGCTGGTTAACAAAAATAGGGGATCCCCTCGAAAAAAAACCGGCGTGGGGATCCCCCCTATTTTTGTTAACCAGCCAAGTAAAATGCAGACTGCTGCGGCCTGGTATTAAAAGACTGTCAAGGCCCATGGATTTTGGCCCTCAACAGCCTGATAATACCAGGCTACAGCAGCCCCACATTTGGCGCATCAAAAGATGTGCCAATTGTGGCACTTAACCCGGCTCTTCCCACTTGCCCTGTAGCGGTGGCAAGCGGGGTAATAAGGGGTTAATGTCACCGTTGATTGCACGGTGACAATAAGCCCGGTTAATAATGGAGAGGCGTCAATAAGACACCGATCCATTATTAATCCCAAAGTTTTTAAATGTTTAAAAAAAAGACAAAGCAAGAAAAAAGTCTTTTAATGAAATAAAAGAGACAACACAGTTTTCATTTCTTTTATTACTCTCTCATTCCTGCGACGCCATCGATCTCCTGTAAAAAAATAAAAAAAACAAACCAACAGTATACCACCTGTCCGACGCAGTCCATAGTAACGAGTGTCCCACGACGATCCAGCTCTGCTACATCGGAATGACAGGCAGAGCCTGACATCCCGGCGCAGCACAGCAGATTACCTGCTTCTCCGGCGGTGACGTCATCGGACTGCTTTACGGCCACGATTACCCAGCAGTCACTGCAGTTATCGCGAGAAACTGCATGTGACCGCCAGGGAGAAGAGGATGGCGGCCATCAAGCAGTCCGGGATGTGACCGCCGGAGATCTTCTGCCGGGTAAGTGCCGCTGACTCCTGACAGACCCGACCGACGGACACTGACAGTGACAGTGACATTCCGATTCCGGTATCTGATATGACGAAAATATCGGAATCGGAATTCCGATACAGCCAATATCGGCCGATACCCGATATTTGCAGTATCGGAATGCTCAACCCTATTTACAACATAACATGGAACACATATCAAAAGCTGAAAGTTAGAAATGTTTCCATTTCATTCGAAAAAAAAAAATTGATCATTTAGAAATTGATGGCAGCAACTTACAAAGTAAGTGATACTAATGAAAAACTGGTGCACGGTCAATTTTCAACTAGGTCATATGACTCTCAATATTGGATGCTTAGGCCTCTTTCACACTTCAGTCGTGCAAAGTCAGTCAAAATCCGTCAAAGCGTCAAAAAAACGGATCCGCCATTTTTTTTTTGGCGGATCCGCTTTTTTCCCATTGACTTGTGTTAGTGACGGATTTTGACGGATGGTCGTCCGTTAGATCCGTCAAATGATGGCTCCGTCATTATTTTGGCGTCCGTCGGTTTCTGGAAACGTCCACTGCAACATTTTTTGTGTGCGTCGAAAAGGCGGACCATGACGGATCCGCCGCATACGCCGATTTGCATAATGGACGCCTATTGGTGGCGGATCCGTCTTGATCCGTTTTTGGCGGAATCCGCCAGCGGAACCATTATTCTCTGCCAAAAATGGGAAAATCCATTCTGGAGTCTCTCTCTCTCTCCTCCGTGCCAGACACGCATACCGTACATTTTACGAGTTCAAAAGTTCACAACGGATCCGCCTTAAAATTGGATCCGTTGCATCCGTTTTTGCACTTTTCTGGCTGATCCGCTTTTTTCACCTTTTGGCGGATTTTAACTGACGCCGAACGACTGAAGTGTGAAAGAGGCCTTATGGTCTACGGGTCCTCTGCTGGCACTGCGTGAAAATCAGGCAACTAACTGCATGAGCTCAGGAATACTTCCAGAGACCATTATATATGAACACAGTATGCCATGAAATCCACAAATACAAGTTAAAGAGAACCTGTCAACGAGATTTTGTAATGTAAAATGAAGACATGGATGTAAAATTGCTACCTTTTTTAAAATATTGTCCCAACTTTTTTGGAATTGGGTTGTACATGTAAATTGTATTTACACACCTTCATGCCCAATTATAGCGAAATGTAGGAGGTACGGGACTCACAATTACCATCCTACACCAATGTAAGAATAATAATGGTGCACAAATTACATTATCGTGAGGGTCTGTCATTTTACAGCTCAGTCCACTGACGGACACAGACATGGCAAGAAACGTTTATGGGCCCTTTGCAGGCCAATAGGTCATCAGAATGCACAATTCCACCTGCTTTGGAGGAGGAAATGGCGCCTTTATCTCATGGGCTCCTGTGCAGCATGCAGCTCCTACTAATGATACATCCCCCCTGGCCCAGTCACTTGTGAATTTTTCACACTTATCATTCAGAAATACTGCCTACCAGGGGCTCCTCTTCTCTCTCTTAGAGCTCATGTACTGTATTGACATGTCATCATGATCTACTTCATACACCACCATAGACTGGAATAGCTACAGTACTAGAGAAAATAAAAATGTGCACTCATTTTTGTGTCCAAACTGCTGTGCTATTCCGCACCACTTTTCTCACTTCATAACAAGATTGGAGGCTTTGTGTACAGTTTATTTGCGATCTAGATGTTAACATAACAGGAATTAGCAGCAGCCAAAATTTTCCCAAAAATGAAAAACAAGTCATTGAATTAATTTCACAAGTATTAACTGAAGATTACAGCAATGGCAAAATACAGTATGCGTTTAGAAACACTCCCACAAACTTCCATTCCAATGACTCACATCACAAGGATACAAAATGGCTAGAGGGAGAGAACAGCCGAGCTGTACAACCGGCGGAAAGAGTTTAACCTGCAAACTGCCTATATCAAATATTACACATTAATCCTCGCGTTGTAGTTCTGCCATCACTGGTAAAGTCTCATGATGCCATACGCTCCATTGACTTTCAGAATCACTATTCTTATATAGTTTACTAAGTGATGCAAACCTTAGATGGTGGATAAACTGAAAACACCTGATGTAATATAGTGTGAGCATTTCAAATTATAACTTTAGCGAAACGATGAACTCTGGAATACAAAGGCAACCCTGAGTCTTCTATTAATGGGTTGTAAATTCTTGACTGATGACTGCTATTTCCGGAACTGTGTCACAAGAGACAGTGTACAAAATATGTGTAGTTACATGATGCAATCAGGAAGGATATTACAAATATATCATACCGTACACTCCGGCATTCTGAACTCTTTTACTTATAGCTGAATGAAAAGACTATGCTTCTTTCTAGGATTGTATGTAAACTAACAAAAAACACAGTATAAAGTCATCAGCACAAAAATGAAACATACACTGAGCAAACCTTAGGGAAATAGAAACTAAAGTTAGTAGACGGATATTGGATCATTTTCCTTATTTAAAAAAAATTACTAAAGTCTAATATTTTTTATTAATTTCTTTGTTTTTTTTTCTCTTTATCTTTTAGGACTTGCGTGAAAATCTGATGTAGTTTCATATCAAATTTTTGCAAAAAATTGGAAATTTCTCAAGGGTTCACAAACTTTCTTGGTTAGTACATTATTCAACATTGGTGTTGCAACGCTAAGAATGAAGAGTCAAGGAATTTTTTTTAAAAATCAATTTTTTTAAAACACCGGTGTTTCACTGCACGTCACAGCACAATATCCAGCACGCTTTCCCTCTCTCCTCTGCTTTCATTAGACGCAAGCGCACGATGGAAACTTGGCTGTGATGTGCGGTGAAACACCTCCAGCAGCCCACTCAATCGGGGGTGTTGTGTGCGAATGGGTCACGCCTGGGTACATCAAGAGAGTCCGGAAATCAACGTGACTTCAGCAGATGCAAACTGAACGAGCAGCGATAACGCCGCTCACAGGCACATATGGCAATAGAAGGTATTTACAAAAACACTCATTTAACAGGATCCAATCGATGGGAGATTTATACATTGTAGTAGACAACATCTTTAATGTAGCCAGTACGGAAGTATAAGTATGTTTATGTGCAAATATCACAGTAAAGGTACTGCCACACTAAACAATCCCGCTAGCGATCACGATAACGACGCATACTAATGCGATCGCTAGCGGGATTGTTTCTATATCGCTAAGTGCGGCCACATTTAGCGATATAGTTAACGACGCTATCGCCGTTAGCGATCTTCTTAACGACTTTAGCGGTACAAAAGTACCGCTAAATCGCTAAGAAAAGGTGCCACACTAGCGATATATACTTACCCAGCGGGAGCGCCGACGAGAAAATAGGGTCCGGAACGATTCCAGCGACGAGCGAGATCACAGCAGGAAGCTCGTCGCTGGCAGATGCCGCACTGAACAACCGCTAACGGGATCGCTAAATAGTGACTTTTTTAGCGATCCCGTTAGCGATATTGTTCAGTGTGGCATACCCTTAAGAGTATGTGTGTGATGATTTAGACCCGTAGAAGTGCCTTTACAGTGTGTAACAGTGGTTGTGCTGCACTGTCTCATTGCTCACTCACTGCCTGCCATCTTGTTTGTATTTGTAATAGATTAAAGAATACGTATGTGAGAGCCATGTTCTATTTTCTATTTGAATGCTAGTATTTATGTGGAAGCCTGCTTCATAAATTCAGTAAAAAAATCCTGAGCAAAATTGCACAGCATTGTCTGCTATTTTGTCCAGTAAAATGCCACAAATCATGAAAAAAAAACATATTATGGGATCCATAGGGTGCTGCTGCTGGTCATCATGTCAGTGATCCAGTATTCAACGTAGGATAAATTGGCCTGCACTCTGTCCAATAGTGAGGTGCCAGTGCAATGGACCCTTAGGACCCCGGATCAAAAATTGAAGAAAATTCGCCGCACACTCTATCCGTAAAGTGATGCCAAGAAGAAAGTGCCAGTGTGAGCAGATGCAGCTGTGGCATACTACTTAAAGGGGACAAAGTGCGGGAGCGCTACCCAGAATACTTACTCTCTATAAGACCGCACAGGCATTACACATCACAAGACGACATATTGAATAAGACCGGTGAACGGTCGAAACGTCAGAGTCGCTTTATTACGTTCTTTCCTTCTCTGCTCCACGAACATTATATGTGAGCATATAAATAAAATTCTTCTTGGCATCACTTTATGGATAGAGTGTGGGGTGAATTTTCTTTAATTAGTGATCCAGTAATTTTGCTTTTATACTCCTTTAACAGAACACAACAATAAAAAAAATACTAATGTGAAAAGAGGTTTAGAGGACCTTTACCACTTGAGTTGGCCACAATGATTTGTACACTGCATACCATTGACTTCAGTGACTGCTTGTGCACTGCATTGTTAGCAATTCAGTAACAAAACACTATAATTGGAATGGTTCCTTTTTGCAACAAAAGTGATTTTTAATTACCATGGGTCACAGTTCCACTCCTCACTGTGTCTGAGATGCAATTACTGACTCTGGTATAGGGGTGTGCTGAAGGTGTCAGTACTTTGATTGACAGCTTGGCCATTCAATCTAGTACAGGGACGTGCTGAGCTGTCAATGTGTTGATTGACAGCTCAGCTATCCAATCTGAGACTGTGAGGCGTCGGCTGTTTCCATGTGTTCATTATTCCAGTTAATGGCCATGCTTCTTAACTGAGCTGTGTCTCCTAGAACTCTGCCAGATGTACATTCAGCTTGTGAGGTTTGTGCTCTCCTATGCCTTGAGTTCTGTATGCTTGATCTGTTGCCTGACATTGGACTTCCTTCTGACCATCCGCCTGTTTTACGCCTTCAGCTCTGATCCGTTACCCTCCCGGTTCTCTGACATCGGAACGTTACCTGATTACGCTTTTGTCTCTTCCCTCTGTTTATGACGTACCCTCGTGGCTTCTGATCTTGGACTCCTTGACCACTGTGACTCACGGCTTGGCCGTGAGAAGTGACTAGTGTCACTTTACGTCTGGTCGATACGTTTTTCTTTTTACCAGTGTAGATCCTGTTCACATGCTTGCACTCCATTCAGGCCTACAGGGAATTCATATTCCCCATCATTGCTCCACAGTCGTAGTCAGTGAGGTACAGGCTCTATTTACAGAATATGATAGTCTATCAATGCACCTATATGGTTATTTTCAGATCAGCACCTATGCTTCAGAAATGAGCTTTACTGACATCAACAATATAAGGAATTGAGGGGCATTTACACTACATGATTATCGTGAACAGGAATTCTCCATCATGTTTGCTCACAATAATGGTGCAGTCCGAACAGGCAGCCGATCACCCAACGAAGAAGCAAAATGCTCCTTCGTTGAGTGAAATTATATTGGCAGCACATTGTCTTGTGTATGTAAGACATGTGCCACCGAGAAGAATAGCAGCCTTTGGCTTATGAATGATCTTTTATACATCATTCAGTGTGCATCTAAAGCAGGGACAGTCTGTGTAAACAGGCTATTAAACAACCTCTGACAATGAAACATGTCCCTAGTCAATTGCCATTTAACGTTGCACATCGCTGTAATGTATGTAGTACAGTTCATATAGCGTCTTGTGCTTGGGTGCGATGAAAATACTTGAGACACAGGTTGATAAAGAAAGTCTTGTATTGCTTCATACAAATTGGCAAAAATAAACACACAGGTTGCAAACACAGAAGCAGGAGACACAGCAGGCCAGAGTAATCTAAGCTCAGCAATAACTCTCCACAACAGATTCAGATCTTCTTCTCTGTTACCGCAAGTCCATGCAAACGTGAGGCTCTCAAGAGCAGAGTTCAGAGTCCACAAGTGCTTCAGAGTTCCTCAGTAGGAATGGCTGGAGTACAAGGTCCAAGGCTTCAGGAGTCAGAACACAGGTTCACTGCAGGCTAGATTCTGAAGCACTGATTGCTCAGCTGTGGCTGTTTAAGAAGCAAACGGAGAGAATCAGGGCGGGAACATGCAAGCTGGAAAACTCCATTTTGACTGAGGGCAAGATAGCTGCAGCAAAACAGAAAGCAAAATGGCCGACGAACAAACTGAGTTTCAGAAACAGATACACAGAACCTTACATTACTCCCCCCTTAGGGACAACCTCCGGATGACCTCAGACCAGGCTTGTGTGGGTACCTCTGATGAAACTGACGGAGCAAGCGAGGAGCATTAACGTTATTGACTGGCTCCCATGAGTTGTCCTCCACTGGGTAGCCCTGCCATTTAATCAGATATTGTAACTGATTTCTATACAACCTGGAATCTAAAATCCTTTCCACCACAAATTCTTCCTGACCATCGACTAGCACTGGGTCAGGGCAAGGAGAAGAACGTCCAGGAAACGTATTGGGTGTCGCAGCCTTTAGTAGGGATACATGAAAGACAGGGTGGATTCTCATAGTTCTGGGCAATTGAAGACGACAAGCAACGGCACTTATAATCTTACTGATTTTATAGGGTCCAATGTACTTATGTCCCAACTTAGACGATGGAATCCTTAACTTAAGATTTCTGGTTGACAGCCAGACCAGGTCTCCTACCTTAAAAGCTGGTGCAGGTTTACGAAATTTATCTGCTGCCTTCTTGTACCTTTCCTGAGCCGATTCCAGATTCTCCTTTAGAAGATCCATATTCTTCTGTAAAGTCGTGACTCTTTTAGCCACTGCTGGCAAAGGCGTCTCTATGGGAAATCGTGGTAGAATGTTAGGGTGATAACCTAGATTAGAGTAAAAAGGAGACTGTTTAGTGGAGGCACTCTGAGAGTTGTTATACGAGAACTCAGCTAATGGAAGTAGATCCACCCAATCATCCTGTAGGTGGCAGATAAAGCAGCGGAGATACTGCTCCAGGGTTTGATTGGTTCGTTCGGTTTGTCCATTAGTCTGGGGATGAAAAGCAGAAGAAAGGTTTACTTTAATGTCCAATGCTGCACAGAAATTTTGCCAAAACCTAGAAGTGAATTGCACCCCTCGATCCGAAATAACCTCATCCGGTACTCCATGTAAACGAAACACATCTTTAATCATCAAATCTGATGTCTGTTTTGCAGTGGGTAAGCCGACACAAGGGATAAAATGAGCTGCCTTTGTTAAACGGTCAACCACCACTAGAATAGTGTTCTTCCCTTGAGAGGTTGGTAATTCCACAATGAAGTCCATAGAAATGGATCCCCACGGGCGGGACGGGGTGGGAAGAGGCTGTAACAGACCAGTTGGTGAAGAGCGAGGTGTTTTGCATCTTGCACAAACCTCACACGAAGTGACATAGTCCAAAACATCCTTCCTACAAGTGGGCCACCAAAAGAAACGAGAAAGAAATTCCTGTGTCTTTAGAATTCCTCTATGCCGGCTATTTTGGAATCGTGAATGAGTTGCAATACTCTCAATCTGACTGTTTCATGGTATATACAGACGTTGTCCCAGAATCCACAAACCCCTTTTAAAAAACAAAAACTAGTCCCTTGGGGGTTGAGCCAAAAAGAATCCGGGGGTTCTTCCTTGATGTCTTTAAATTTGGTCTTGATGATGAATTTACTCTAGGAATCGAGTCAGGGAAGAATAGTCTTAGGAGGAGTAATTTGGACGTGGTTTTGTGAGTAAATCCAGGATGTTTACCTTTCATTGCCGATCTGGTTTTAAAAAATAAAAAAATTAAATTGGGTTTTTAAAAAAATTTCCCCGAGCCTGGCGAGGGGTAGGCCCTTAGCGACCTATAAACCAAGTTACGTGGTCTGTCAGAAGATATTGGGTGTGGGCCCCCTTGAAGAAGGGGTCCCATTCTTTGAAGGCGGCAATAATGGCAAAAAACTCTCTTTTGCCCCCATCGTAGTTCTTCTCGCCGGAAAACAATGCTGGGAAAAAAGGACAGGGATGCAAGAATTTTCTACCTGTCTCTGAGAGAGTTGCTCCCCCGGGACGTCGAAAATCCCCTCCCATTTTGAAGGCAGTCGGGTTTGGGGGTACTGGATAGGTGCAGTGGTAAATTTTCTTTAGAGGGAAAATGTTTCCCGGGGGTTGGGGGGGTCCCGGAGAATTTGCTCTTTCCGGTAATTGGGTGATAGGGGGACCTACCTAGAGAAATTTCAATGAAAGCATAGAAATTTGCAACCCCAGAAGCGTGCCTCCCTTTAATTTTTTGGGGTTGGCCAATATTGTGGGTTGGGTTTTATTTTCCCTACTAATTCCTTTTGAAAAAAAAAAAAAAAAAAAAACAGACATACCCCAGAAATTTAATTTTGGTCTTTTTGGGTTCAACTTTTCAAGCTTGTGTAAAGTGATTTTGTTTTGAGTTTTAGCCTTTTAAGTCATATGTTCCCGTGGAGTTAGAAAAATTAAAATTCTCCAAATAAATTACCAAGAATGTATTAGGAGATCCCTGAAATTATACCCCGTGTTGGAAAATGGGGGGCGGTATCAAACCCCAAAAAAACTAACCCTATTCAATTTCCATAGGGACCCGAATGCAGTCTTCCCTTCATCCCCCCGGTTAATAGGACTAAGTTTTTT
>JARQOD010000004.1:192684497-192710680 GCA_033576555.1 Oophaga sylvatica | reverse complement strand
CCCCTCAGCTTATTCCCCCCATCTGCACAGCCTGTTTATTACCCTCATCTACACAGCACTTTAGTTTATTCCCCACCTCTACACAGCCACTAAGTGTAATCCCCCCATCAGCACAGCCCCTCACCTCATTTTATCCCTCCATCAGCTCAGCCACTCACCTGTTTATTCCCCATCATCAAAGCCCCTCACTTCATTTTATTCCCCTTCCATCATCACAGCCCCTCACCTCATTTAATTCCCCCATCAGCACAGCCCCTCACCTCATTTTATTCCATCGGCACAGCCCCTCACCTCATTTTATTCCCCCACAAGCACAGCCCCTCACCTCATTTTATTCCCCCATCAGCACAGCCCCACACCTAATTTTATTCCCCCATCAGCATAGCCCCTCACCTCATTTTATCCCACACCCTATCAGCATAGATCCTCACCTCATTTTATTCCCCCATCAGCACAGCCCCTCACCTCATGTTATTCCCCCATTAGCATAGCCCCTCACCTCATTTTATTCCCCACCCTATCAGCATAGACCCTCTCCTCATTTTATTCAATCAGCATAGACCCACACCTCATTTTATTCCCCCATCAGTACAGCCCTTCCCCTCATTTTATGCCCCCCCCCCCCGCACAGTAATATAAGAATAAAAAAAGCTCATACTCACCTAATCCCAGCTCCCAGTCCACTGTCTCCTCTGTGCTGTACGGCAGTGAACGCTGGATGGCGAAATGATGTCACTGCATCAGCCATCCATCATCCCCTGCATGCACCTTCTCCAACATGGCACAAGCTTCTTACTGGAGATCCCGGCATATGATACGAGAATGCATTTGAGAGCAGAGCGGTAGCGATGGCTGGGGTGCCGGTCAGAGAAAAGGTAAGTGGTGTCAGTGACTGACATCACTCACCTCTGTGCCTGCACCCCTTTAGGTAGGCAGGAGGTAGCGCCCTAGGTAGGCAGGTGCCTACCCCTCATCCCGGCCCTGAATGCCATCATTGTAACAAAATATTTAGACTTGAGAGTCCTCAGTGGTTGATACCTTTTAATGGCTAACTGAAAAGATGGTAACAAATTGCAAGCTTTCGAGACTACTCAGGTCTCTTCATCAGGCAAAGACTAATACAAAATCTGAAAAATCACATATTTATACACAGCTGTTTCTGTGCTGTGTTGTGTATAAATATGTGATTCTTCAGATTTTGTATTAGTCTAGCCTGATGAAGAGACCTGAGTAGTCTCGAAAGCTTGCAATTTGTTACCATCTTTTCAGTTAGCCATTAAAAGGTATCAACCACTAAGGACTCTCAAGTCTAAATATTTTTCTATCTACTGGCTAACACGATACGAAGATACACATCTTTCCTATATCATTGTAACAAGTCAGTTAGTGAAATTTCTTTCTTGCTTCATATTCCAGAATCAGTTATGAGTGGTATTATTTAAAACTGAAAGTGTTTTGGAGCAATAGCAACTCAGCTACATAAAATTACAGAGCAGGATCTTCATGTTCTGATGTGCAGAGAGTATAAACAACGTCAATGCTCTGCTGACTCAATAACTGAAGATTTTCAAAAGGTATTAAGCATTGAATTCAGTATAAAAATTGTGCACTGGAAGCTTCATGGCATGTGTTTTCACAGAGAATGAGCTACATGCAAGTCTTACATCACCAAGCACAAGGCCAAACATCAGATGGAGTCATGTAAATAATGCTTCCAGTGTACTCCGGAGCAGTGGAAACTTGTTCTGTGCAGTGACAAATCACACTTCTCTGACAATCTGATGAGTCTGGTTTTGGATAGTGCCAGGAGAACGTTACCTGCCTGTGCCAGCGGTAAAGTTTGCGAGGAGGGATAATGCTGTGGCATTGTTTTTCATTGTTCCTTGTTGTTGGCCTTGGTCATTTAGTTCCATGGAAGCAAAAGCTTAATGATTCAACATACCAAGACATTTTGGACCATTTTATGCTGGAAGAACAGGATGGCGCTTTTCTGTTCCTGCGCGACTGTGCCCCAGTGGACAAAGCAAGGTCAATAACGGCATGGAAAGAGAAGTTTGTTGTAGAAAAACTTAACAGAAACCTGACCTCAACTAAATTGAACACCTTTAGGATAAACTACTATGCTCATCCAACATTATAAATGCTCTTCTGGATGAATAGGAAAAAAATTCTAACAAACACGGCCCCAAAATCTTGTAGAAAGTCTTCTCAGAAAATTGTAAGCCGTTTCAGTTGCAAGGAAGGTGGGGGAACTAACTAAATATAAATGCTTTGGATTTAGAATTCGAGAATAGAAAAACACTGAGTAGATATAGGTGAAATATGGTAGTGCAAAGATTTCTGGCGGACTAATTATTGCAAGACAGAACCTTTTGTTTGGAGACATGTTTGTAAGGTGAATTTGGATTCTTCCTCAGTCCAACAAAGAAGGCAGTTTGCCTTTGAAACACATTCCCAAATAAAAGGTTTTATACTGTAATATTTATGATATTTTTCTGAAAATCCTTGTCCTCCCATCTGGAACCATATCTACTCCATTTTTTCTAGCCCCGAATCCTTGAACAACGGAGTGGAGTAGCACTTACCCATGAGGTGAAGCTGCCGTGACTAGTGTCTAAGGATACCGGTATAGTTGTGGAGTTGTGCCTAGATACACAACCTGTCCAGGTAAGAAAAACCCTCTCACCCTTCTCATACAAATGTCATCTAGTACATACTACTTTAGATGAGAGCAACTGTTTTTTTTTCTGACAGACCTATTGATTTAGAAAGCATTGTCATAAATGCTCCTAATGTGCATGTGTTACACTATATGGTCAAACGTATTGAAAGTAGCCATGAACATTATTATGTCAATACAACAATATTGTAAACTAAGGATAATTTCTTTACAGCTACAGTATATAAATATTTTTCCCTTTTATTTTTTAAACATATGAAATATTGTAGCACAGACTAGGTACTTCATATTAGAGATTTATTTAAGATCATTTAAAAGCATACAATGTTTCATTGAAACTCAGACTTCACCAACAGCTCTGACTGAGTTGCTGGCTTTAACAATAGCTATATTTTACATTTATACAGAAGATGCTAACATGGACCTCTATTTTGTTATATAGTACAACCAGATAAATTAAAATCAGACATTAGACTATCTCACAGAAATAAAAAAAGGTTAAAATAATTGATATCACTGGTTTATTTACATCAATGGGCCCTTAACTGACAAATGCTGTTTCCTCAAGACCACCATAAACCATTTGATAACTGTTAGACGAATAATCATTCGGCCGACAGCTTTCGAATATACAGAAATGCTCAGCTCGGCTGACCGAACGTTCCTCTGATCTCTGCTAGAGAGCCGCTGCCCTACTTCTTTGGCGGCGGCCTGTCTCCAGGAAGATCACCATCTTTCGGTGGAGAGACAGGAGGCCCCTATGCATACTAGATGGTTAGATTCTGTCAATATCGGTGGATTTGTACATTCTTAGTCTATTGTGTATAGGGACCTTTAAACTTCCATGTCTCTCTAGTTGCTCTAAGAATTTGTAGAGCAAACAGGAAGTCATAAGCCTTACAAGTACTATCCATTCATCTATTAGTGAATGCTATATTGTTAAGAAAGCTTAAGGGCATAATTTCCTGAAAGCATGAATTACATGAGTATTTACTGTAAAACACACTACTCATAGATTAATAAGCAGCTACTGTCTTCTCCAGTTTATATACAGTAATATAGGTGTAAAGGTTCTGTCCCATTAATCACCTTTTCAGTGCTAGAAAAATTTTTGGTTGGGAACTGGATAAAAAATTGGTGTTACATAAAAAGGCCATTATGCCTATTAGTGAGGCATACAGTATATATAGGGCATTATTGTATACATTGGTGTTAATTTCATAAGATACCTTGCATTTCCTGCATGATAACGCACAAGATATTACACATTTCTTGCACGATAACATACAGGATGTCTTACATTCCCTGCGAGATAACATGCAATCGCACATTATTCACCTCTTTTCCATCACAAAGAAAAGGGAGTGTTTCTTAATTAACATAAATAGATTTTGGAAGACAATGTGCTCAAATATCTATTTAAATTAAACACCGCACAGTAAAAAAAAAAAAAAGATAGCCGATAGTTTTACTGGTGTCAATAGGTTACACTACTTAGTTTCATGTTGAATTTCCCTTGAATATTCTGAGTAAACCTTGTAGAGGCAATGAACATAATAAAAACATAAGTGACAAACAAAAAGGCCTATCTACAGCGATATTTTACAGATTATTTATATATGTACATTTTTCTACTATACAAACATCATAAATATTGAAAAATAGGTTGCCTTTCGATGCGTCAAGGTTGTATAAATAGGACATACGAGTTCATATTCATCTATGGAAGACGATGAGGTGAAAAAACTGTGAAATGTTTGCTTCGAAAAAGGGGGCAAAGGGGTCAGTCTGGACTATCACACGTAGCAAAGGTCAAGTACCTGTATTTCTGTTAGCAATAGTAATGAACGATGTAGTGTGCGTACACAGCGAGTTTAGAAGAATAAAAGGTAAATCTTGTGATCTTTGTTAGAAGAGGTATGTGTAAAAACAAATTGACCTGTATAGCATATAAATGACCTAGAAAAATATGCCTGTATCAGCGCGTTGTTGTAAATTTTAGGATACGTGGCAGGCATTACAGTATTGGTGGCTTGCCAGTGTTGCAGTAGCTACCGTGTGAAGGTGAAGGCCACCTTCGAAGATGGCGCTCTGACTTCACGAGACAGTATCATTGATGTTGCGGTCAAAGTAGTAGGCCGACATGGCATACATAAACACTGCTCTGTGAAGCCCAGATGTCCTCCCTAAAAATTTAGCATTTATGTCCCTTATCAGTAGTGATATCATGGAGATATGAAGCACAGTTCTTAATCTAAACATTGCTTCAGACTACAAAATGGTTGGCTCCTATGTTACATTTGGTAGGTACACTTCAATTGACAGAAATAATAATCTAACCCTCACATAAAACAGTTGACTAAGGCTGGGTCCAGAAGGCCATATTTCACAAACTAGTGCCCAAATTGACCAAGGGGCTTATGGCGCAAACTTACAAGCTCGCATATGACTGTAAAGCTGTAAGTTGAGGTCAGTCTACAGGTGGACCGTGAAATACGCCTGGCTAAAGATGACCTTGGGCTTCAACATTTCATTGCCACCTGCCACGAGAGAAAGCTATGACCAGAAGTGATGAGCGAGAAGCATTGTTGCTCGGGTGATCTCCGAGTATTTTGGCATGCTCGGAAATTTAGTTTTCATCGTCTCAGCTGCATGATTTGCAGCTTGTAGACAGGTTTAATACATGTGGGAATTCCCTAACAAACAAGCATTCCACACATGTATTCCAGCTGTCTAGCAGTCGCAAATCATGCAGCTGAAGTGACTAAAACTTAATCTCCATCTCCGAGCATGCCAAAATACTCGGAGATCACCCGAGTAACGAGTATACTCGCTCATCACTAATGACCAGCTATATATTTTGGGGTACTTGTCATATTCACTGGCAGTGGGAATCAGTGTAGCCTACAGTACTGTAACAGACTCTGTGAAATGTACACGGTAAACATTGTATGACTGAAACAAGTGAGGCCTTGTGGTTTGTAAATGAGAAAAATGATCCTCAAGTAATTCAGTATTTCATAAATAAAACTTTTAAATATTTGAAATAATATACACGGTGTAAACTGCCGCTGGCATCAATAAGTTAGCTATTTAAATATCTCACTTTTGTACCATGCTAGGACTATACCCGCAGTCATATAATACAGGCTTTGGTGACTCTCACTGTAGTAGGTGGATTATGATTACAATTAATGGATTTCCCGTATTGCCTAAAAGTTTTGATACAAGGCCTTCACGTCAGCGCTAAACTCGTTCACAAAAGCTGATTGTGAACTGCCAGTAACCTACACAATGAATTTCAATAGCAACTGTCTAATACAAATCTGAACACGTCTTCTTTCAATCAGACCTCCCGTATTATCATTTTTTTTTTTTTGCCATGTGACAAAATAAATATTTCGTAAAATACTGATGTTTAAAGATACTGAAGGAAACCAACAAGGATTTCTTAAGTACAGTTTTTTGCATCGCTCCCCTTAGAAGTGCATGACTTTGTTGAGCATTTTTGGTACATAAGGGGATTGTGTCCATCAAGTCATGTTAACACCAGATCAGCGTAACATTTACTCACATCAATTGGTTCCTGTAGGCACATTCAAGTATTAACAAACAATTACAAGTAACAGTAATTGACAACAGCCATCCATGTGGCTTCAGTAAAGTTTTGATAATTTGACCATTCTCCAGAATGGAATAAAATTTCTTCCTCCTGTTAGAACCTTAGGATTAAGGATGGTATTGTCCAATTTGAGATGTAGAACTAATTTCTCAAGAGTTCTCTAGTTCTACAAATTATGGTATCTTGAAGGAAGTGACACTGCAAGCAAATGGTTTTCATTCTCAGTAGAAAGCTTGGGAGTGAATAGTTCCACTTTAAGAAAAGTACTGGGCCCCTCACCAATTCAATTAGTGCCCATCAGAGGATTCAGTTTGTACCCAGTCAATGATAATGAGGGTCATGCTGCCAATCATCACCACAAATCCACTGATAAGAAACAGAATAGCCTAGAAAAAACAAAACAAAACAGAAGTTGTTATTTTATATAAAAGGCACAAGACATTAAATAACAAAAATGACCATTAGAGGACGCTATGCTGCGAGATATAGCCTAATTTATGGAACTAGTCACTAGTATGACTAGTAAACCTATTTGGTCAAGTATATGATAATGAAAATTTCACTGTTGATAAAATGTTTCTTTTAGGTTTCAATATTAGCTCTATTAAGAAGGTAAAAACACTTACCCCAATTTTTTGAACAGAATTCATGGCTTCCTTCTTCACTAACTTGATGTAAAAAGCAGATGGTAGGATGAAAACCAACATAGCAGCAGCAGAGGCACCTGTGTTACAAACCATAATGGTACATTAGACTTTACGGGATGAAACCAAGTGCAAAACTAGTTATGGCTAATTATTTATGGCCATGATACAATAGCTATCCTATGGATACTAAATTCGAGCAGTATGACAGCTGTATCGTGGTAACAATAATATTAATATTTATATTATTTCTATAGCGCCAACATTCCGCAGCACTTCACATTTTAGAGGGGTAACAAGAAATGGTATCAACTCACCAATGAATCCAAAGATGTCTCTTATAGTGGGAACAAAGATAACAAGGACATTGGTGAATGCCAAAATCAGAAATGTAATCAGAATGTGACGCCACCATGCAAAGTCCTTTCCTGCACACAGCAGCTGAGTGATGGAGCTGCGGATCTAAGAAAAGACAAGAAGAGCATTAAAATAGACTTATAGAAAGATGATCTGAACATATCATGACAGCACACTGCATTGAACATTAATACAATGTGTTGTAGAAATGTCTGGTTAAATTAGCATTTAGCGCATATAATTATATGATAACAATGTTAAATTAGATGCAGATCCATTTATATGAAATAAAATATGAAATATCACATCTAGTCTAATAGAGATGTCCAAGGTGAACCATACTGACACAGTGGTGAATTGCTACCCACTGTGGTGACTGATTGCATTACGAAAGGGTCAACAGGCTACCTGGACAGCAAAGCCAGTGAAATAATCAGGATTTGGTGAGATGTAGTGATGAGCGAGTATACTCGTTGCTCGGGTGATCTCCGAGTATTTGGAAGTGCTCGGATATTTAGTTTCTGTTGCCGCAGCTGCATGATTTATGGCTGCTGGACAGCTTGAATACATGTGAGGAATGCCTGTTTGTTAAGGAATCCCCATATGTATTCAGGCTGTCAAATAGCAGCAAATCATGCAGCTACGGCAACAGAAATTAAATCTCCGAGCACTTCCAAATACACGGAGACCACCAACCGAGCATGCTTGGGAAAACCCGAGCAACAAGTATTCTCGCTCATCGCTAGTGAGATGTGAATAAATAATGTTTTCTTTTTACCTCCTCTGGAAAATTAACATACATATTGGACAAAAAAAATGATAAAACTATGGATATATTATTTTTACACTTACTGGGAAAATGACAATTGGTACAGTCAAGGTGACAGCCATGAGAACTGCTAGGCGCACAATTACGAAAATGATTCCTCCTGCAACTTTTGAGTATGTGTGGAGCAACTCCGGCTCAACATTACCTGCAGAAAACAAATATCACCAGATTAAAAATCTGGAACACAAAATACACTTTGCAATGAGAAAAATTCCATAATCTACTAAATACAGTTAAATGTTAAAAGGCAAAAAACATCAAATTCAACGGAGGATGGAATTTAAAGCTTTTTAGCTGTTGTATAAAAAATACTTTGTTTTTCTTATTCCCTTACTATTTGTCTCTTTCCTTTTTCCCACACAGATTGTAATCCCTCAGGAACAAGGCTCCCTGTAGGGTTAGTCACTAAGTAAAGTCATGCACATGGTAATTTGCTTGTTTTATGCCTGTACACATTCTCTCTACAGCTCTCTAGATGTTAAAGGCTCCCAAAAAATAATAATATGCTGGTATATTACTTTTACAAAATTGCTACAGCAACGTGACTATGCACATAAAAACAATAATATATGTATTCATAAAATATTTACCGTAAAAAGTCAAATAGCCGAAGAGAGCTGCCAACAGATACATGACAAACATGGCAAAGAATGACACATTTGAAACATTCATCATCCTTTTACGACTGCGTCTGTGGAAAAGGAGAATAGTGTTTAGCACACATTCATTGGCAGCAGTCAGGGTTATTTTCCAAGCTTAAAATAGAAAAGAACATACCCTTTAAGTTCCTGGTAGATGGGTAGGACAGCTGGATGACAGACAAAGGAGAAAGTCAGGATGGGCACAGCATAGACCGTCTGTAGAGAAAAAAGCATGTATTATTACTTGCAGCATCAATATGTTATACATTTTTATGATTTTTAAAGATGAAGGAATCAGAACTGTCTGAGGGACAGAAGTGTAGTTACCTGGGAGTTAAATACAAAGTATTTTGGCTTGCACATGTCGTCGTCATCATGTGTCACATTGAGCGCTGCACCATCCGTGTGGTCTTCTGCGCTCAGGTGGGACATTGTGTTGTTCAAAGTCGAGTTAAAGACATCATTTGCGAGCCAAGAACCACATGTGATTTGAAATTTCTTGTAGATCACCTAAAATAATAACAAAACCATATATACTTTTATTACAGTGAAAGATACGTACATAAGGAAAAGGATAGTCATTATATAGCTGCTATCAACTTTATGAACATATATTCAATGATATGAGAAAAAAGAATGTACTTACAACAATCAGGAAAAAGACCATACACAACAGGGAAAAGCCACTTGTGTAGCCTAGATATCCTGTAATAGAGGCAAAATAGGATTGAAATTAGTTCTAAGTCCTATTAGTTCTCCAGTCCCCAATGATGTGACCTTCAGAAATGCCTGAATTACATATATTAATATACTTTAAATGTTTAATAAACCTCAAAACTGTAAAATAACATGTGTGGTTTATAAAGATTTCCATGTCTGCCATCTTAAATCGAGACTGCCAACATGATTTTACCCCCAAAACTGTGCATGTAGCTTTTTCATAGACAAGTCCAGCAAAACCTTTACATAGCCATCCTTTTCTCCATTACTGAGAAATCAACATTTGAATTGATATGCAAATGAGGCTGAAGAACTATCTGTAGATCTGAAGCCTATGTCACTCCAGCTCTATTCCCTGCCCATTGATGACTCCTCCTTTGTCTAAAGTGACACAGCATAGAGGCTGTCAGTCAAGTAGGAGGAAGCAGCGCTGGGCGGAGAACAGAGCTGGAGTGACAGAGGCTTCAGATCTATAATACATCTTCAGCCTCATTTGCATATCAATTCACACACCGATTTATCACTAATGGATGAACAGACTAGCCATGTAAAGATATTGTAATACTTGTACTTTGAAAGAGCTACTTGAGCATATAGATTTTTGGTGGCGGGTGTGGGGAGGGGAATCCTGCTTACAGATTCCATTTAAAATTTACAAGAATATCAATGTCATATTTTCCTTTTGCATAATTCATCAAGATATCACAATACCGCAGCAAAACTTACCTAGGTTTCGTAACAGTGACAAAGGAAGAATGAGGAAGACCGAGACCATCACTACCAAGCAATCCCCATTTAAGAACCAAGCACTGGAATACAAAAAAAAACCAAAACCTTACTTAGAAAAGTAAGAGGAAGAGAAAAAAAATACATAGTAGTGGCATCAAATAGATAAATAAAAAAATCAAAGCGTTCTTTTAAAAAAGTAATTAGAATATTTAGGCAAGTGGGTAAATAAGGTATAACTGCAGGGTCTAGTGTATGGAATGAAGCCTGGGGTGAGCAAATCCAGCTTTTGTACCACATTTCATTTTTAAGATGAAGAACGTTGTATCTCTAGGAGATGACTGATTTCTTGCATGAGCCAATATATTGTGTATAGCAGTGGGTTAAGGAAAAAAAAAAAACTTGAAAATGTTCTGCAATGGCCTACTCAAAAGAGCACTGTCCTCCACCCACCTACATAACTGTGGAGTGCTCTTGGCAGGATTTGCGGTGCATGAAGTCACGAAACAAACATGCCTTTGCCATCAACATTCTCTATGAAATGTTAGCAGGCGGTCTGGCCTCCAGATGAATTCAGAGCATGCTGTAACAGAGGTGGGACTGTTACAGAAGTAGATGTTCGTGGAGGAACTGCTCCAGGTATGATCTGTCCTCTACTTGGGAGAATGCAGTTCAAGAACGTCACTAAGGTCGCAGTGTGACAGTACCATATTTATGACTTGTGCTTTAGCTTACGGCAAGTCAACAATGACTGCACATACAGAAAACTTGAGATATTTACTTTTTGCCAACGGGGTGGTACTCTTAAAGCCAGCGTAAAGGAACATCGGTGTGCTGCTCAGATATGTTTATCAAACTATACAAAAAGGAGTGGTAAGTATTTCTACTAATTGCTTGCACAAAAATATTATGTAGGTTTATAATAGACTTGGCTTAAATATTTGGGATAAATATTTTAAAAATATATCAGAACTGTAATGAATACGAGTCTATTCAAAGATCCTTATTTCAATGGTTTTTCTTAGATAAAGACAAATTTGGACAAATGATAAATAACACTGTATGAGCAAATAAAATGAATGAGTAGAGCAATGTACATACTTTGGATTAACATTTGGGCCGATTAATTCTTTGATCACAAGAGGCAGTTCATATTTCACTATGTAGAGGTAGCTTGACATAGCTGAAAAATAAAAAAAAGCAGTATAAGAATTAGACAATGTCTCTAACATAAGCTGTGATGTAATGTGAGGTCATTTCATTAGTGCAAAGACAACCTCACCTCCAATATTCTGCATGGTGATAGACCCAGAAGCTGCAAGTTTTCCAAAAATGCCGAACGCTTTAAACCCCAGTTGCTCGTATAATAAAGAACCTGTAGAAGAGAAAACGTCATTGTCATGGAATATAAAGCGATCTGGAAAATGTTTGATTTTTTTCACAATATGACCAAAAACTCACCTCCTTCATTTGCCGTCTTCAGTAATAAGTGAATAGAATATAGAGAGAATACTGAAACAAATATCAATAGGATCCTGTGTGTTAAAAAAAAAGAGATAATGCATTAAAATAAGGCAGCCCCATCGTTCATAGAATTATGGCCTTGAAAAGACCTGCAATGTCATCCTGTAACCTTACAGCAAATATTGGACATGATTTAGTAGCTGTTGATTATCACAGGGGTAAGTTTGTAATGTTTTGTGAATGCATAACATACTATCACATAAAAATGTATCAAATGTAAATATATCATATAAAAAAAATGATCCACTTCCTAGTATACAGGAATGTTTCGCTACTATGACGTTGATGACTTATTCTTTGGATAGGTCACCAATGTTAGATCGGTGGAGGTCTACAACCCAGCACGGCCACCGATCGGCAGTTCTCTTCTCTACCAGCGGCCGTTGCGGAGTCAAACAGCACAGCTTTATCAACTACTTAGTGGCAGCTGCCAGGTACTGCAGATCAGCTACATTCATTTGAATAGGAACTGATCCTCGGTAACCAGAAACATATTTCTATATTTTATCACTAAGGAAGGGTTGCAATTATCATATGTCATTTGTTAACAACTAGAAATATAACTGTTAATATATAGAACCTAGCAAAAAGATACAAAGTAGCAAACCTAAGGCAGGATTGTGACTTAATTTGCTCAATAAATGGAAGACTACAGGGAAGGTCACTATAGATGATACTTTGTCCTTGTGAGAATTGAGAACTAACGTGTCAGTGACGATACAATACGAGCATTGCTCCATTGAAACAATGGGCATTATTGTTCAGAAACATTTATGCAACTACTGCCTCTAGTGGCGATTAAAGGAAAACACACTAGAAAGCACAAGAATTCTATTAAAATAATAACTAGAATAAAAACAACACATCACAAAACTTACATAAATAATGCAATCCCAGTGTTAGCCATGGCATACGATAGACCGAGAATTCCACTTCCAACGATGGCATTACTGAGGTTAAATACTGACATGCCAAATGATGTGGTGCCCGGGAGCTGAAAGAACAGTATCCATTAGTCACGTTTCATAGCTACAAATAAGATCAGTCACGTCTGCTTATTGGACGTTTGCTATTCAACTTACGTATTCTGTCTCACATTTCTTTTTCGCCATTGTAGGTTCAAGCAAAAAATTCTGGTTTTCTGGATCCATATCGTAATGGCTGGAATAAAAATAGCGTATTGTCAGAAATCGATTTCAATGTTAAAGTCCTTTATTCAAGTGCTCAGAGATGACGGAGTCCCTTGTTAGGTTCTGACCACAAGGTTGCAATTACAGTATATATGTGCTATAATGTGAAGATTATGACTATGGATGGTGGTAAAATTGCTTATTTAATCACTGACAGATAGAGAAATGCATGCTAACCCTTTAATTGAGGACTTTTTAGCTGGATATTCCGGATAATTAAAATCGTCATTGCTGTTAGAACTCATACTGTCTTCATCCGGAGAGATATTGAACCGTCCCATCTCTTGTTTGCTCATGATGGCGATTTGCTTCAATAAAAGGGTATTAAATAAGGTGTCCACGCGTTTCGCTGATGTAGACGGTGTGGCTGATGCTGATCCCGCTGCTGCGCTTGGCTCTTTGCCTGCAAGGATGGTAAACGTCAATACTGCAGTGTGCAACACGGACCACGTGACGCTTCATGATCACGGGTTAGCCAGAAATGGAGGGGGGGGGGGCGAGGAGAGAGTGGAAAAGTACTAGCTATTCTCATCCAGCACACTGCGAATACCAAGCACCGCCTCGCCCCCTCCCGGATCCCTCTCCACCCTCACCAGTCAATCAAATACATTCCAAGGCCATGAGCAGATATTTAATCCCACCAAGTGAATCCATTGTTTTCAGGGTCTCCAACGAAAAAAAAAAAAAAAAATTATATATGATAATGAACAGTCCCGACCGTTACATTGTAGGATCTACCTCTAATGCAGGTAAAGGTTTACTCCACTACCATGTTATAGATGACAGATAAACGTCCATGCTGCATCGTACAAGCCGCAATTCTACATCAAATACTTCCAAAAAAAAACAAATAGGCGACTAGAATAATAATATAGCTCTGGGCTATGAGGAAACGCTTCCTCAATTGGAAAAGAAACCGATTTCTAACATTAATTGCATTTTATATGTTATTATAAAATGAAACGTATATGATTTTGGGGGTAAAGGAGACCATTTCTGTAAAACATGTATTTACGATACGGCCGAGTACTGGTCAGTAATGGAGAGATGACGCATCCGACAGGAATTTGTGGGAGAAAAACACCGGGTGTCTAGAAAATTCTCTACAAGGGCTGAGTTGCCAGGAAAAAGGAAAAAAAAAAAAGCATTGAGTATGTAGCCAGTACATAGACACAGGAAAGGTATATGGCCACTCCTAGAGCCCCTCATCCTCCTCCTCCTCCTCCTCCCTGCTCTGCCATAGAGGAAGACAGAATCTGATGCAACAGCAACATGCTATTGAAGCAGATCCATCTATCAATGGGCACGCCAATCATCTCCAGATCAGAAACCCCCAAAAGGTCTGCAATCCAAAAGCCCCATAAATATAGTATTTATTTCTGATACTCCACTGTCAGATCATTGCTGTAGAGATACGTATGATATGGCGCCAGTCACTCATCTGCCTAGGCTAAATATTAATGGGCCTCATATATCAAAGGTATATATCGGATGTGTATCATAGAGGCCAGCCTCCGCTGCACATGATCCAGTCTGTTCCCCCGCACCGTGACAGCGCCACAGTCACATTGCCAGCCTTGTGATGCCAATGCACACCCCACACATGCACAGCCCCCCACACACATGCACAGCCCCACACACTGCACCCCCACACATGCACAGCCCCCCACAGCTCTGCCACTTACCTATTCGTGGGGCTCCTCACCAGGTGCTATGGAACGAATGCCCGTCTAATAGTCCCGCAGTGGTGGATATAAACACTGACCAGAAATAATAACAATAATAATGGATTGAGCCGGCAGCTGTGTGTGTATGAAGCCGCAGCAGTGTCGCGGTGATGACTGAGCTGCACCTCGCACACTCTCACTTATCATGGAATGTTACTGAGGAGGAGCCGCGGCTGAGGTGGGCGCCGCCTGCGTCATGTACACACAGCATCGTGCTTCGCTCCTTTGTGTATCAACAGTGCTGGGCCCTCCTTCCCCGCCGGAGCCCGCCTTCTCTATCCAGGGCGCAGGGTCATATCTGCATTATGTGCCGGCCGCTGCTGCTGTGTTTGTTGTGTGCTGCCAGGGCCACGGCTCCAGCCATGTGTCCTGGACAAGTATTGTGCTGTACTCGCATTATGGGAAAGGCTGTAGAATGAATGGAGTGGATTACTAAGGGTTACTAAAGTCAGTTTACCTTATTGCCCTATTAAATGTTTTGGAGACCGTCCTCACCATGGTCATAGGTCCCTAATTCAAGGGCTGGTATACACACAGCAATTTGCTGCTTTTTTCCATCAGTTTTCAGTATTTTACAGTGAAAAATTTCTAAAGTCTCATTCACATGTTGCATGTTTTTACATGCGTTTTTTTTTTAACTTGCAGTCCTTTTAGCCTTTTTACTGAACTTTTGTTGCTGTGACCAAGGAGGTTTAGCAGCAATTAATTAAAAAAAGTATCAAAAGGTGCACAGAGACTGCAGAAACAATGTAACGCCCCACCCTCCCTCCACAATATCTGAATGTTTCCACATAAAAAAGGAAAAATGATGCTGTGAGTGAACACAGGCTTACATGACTAGAGCGGGGTCAGTGGCCCCTGAGCCGGCCACAGAGAGGCCGATTTCTGCTGATCTCATATGTTTATTCAATGCCAGAAAGGGATTCATAGAAGCACTTTTGGTGCCTGAATGGTGGTTTCACATGAGCAGTGGAGTCCAGCTTTTCTAAGTAACCACCCAGCTTTCCTGACTAACCGCTTACATTTTTCTTCATGCTATTGTTCCTCTGATGTAGAACATGCTGGAAATAGTGATGCCCTGGTGACCCAGCTTTCCCAAGGAACCACTCAGCTTCCTCTGTTCATATTAATCAGCAGCTTTCAGAATGCCCTGTCCAAAGTGTATGCTGGAAGTGATGGGTTAATGGTTGAACTGCAGCCCCAGTTTCTCTGAGTGGCGACTCATCTTTCCCTCCCCTGATGTGGTACATTTCTGAGTGGCCACTCAGCTTTCCGCTACCAGCTGCAGCACATTTCTGAGTGGCCACTCAGCTTTCCTCCCCTGTTAGGACACAATTCTGAGTGGTTACTTTGCTTTCCCTCCCCTGCTGCGGCACATTTCTGAGTGATCACTCAGCTTTCCCTCCCCTGCTGCGGCACATTTCTGAGTGACCACTCAGCTTTACCTCTCCTGCTGCATTACATTTCTGAGTGGCCATTCAGCTTTCCCTCCCCTGCTGTGGCACATTTCTGAGTGATCACTCAGCTTTCCCTCCCCTGCTGCGGCACATTCTGATTGACCACTCAGCTTTACCTCTCCTGCTGCATTACATTTCTGAGTGATCACTCAGCTTTACCTCTCCTGCTGCGGCACATTTCTGAGTGACCACTCAGCTTTCCCTCCCCTGCTGCGGCACATTTCTGAGTGACCGCTCAGCTTTACCTCTCCTGCTGCGGCACATTTCTGAGTGACCACTCAGCTTTCCCTCCCCTGCTCGGCACATTTCTGAGTGACCACTCAGCTTTCCCTCCCCTGCTGCGGCACATTTCTGAGTGACCACTCAGCTTTACGTCTCCTGCTGCGGCACATTTCTGAGTGATCACTCAGCTTTACCTCTCCTGCTGCAGCACATTTCTGAGTGATCACTCAGCTTTCCCTCCCCTGCTGCGGCACATTTCTGAGTGACCGCTCAGCTTTACGTCTCCTGCTGCGGCACATTTCTGAGTGATCACTCAGCTTTCCCTCCCCTGCTGCGGCACATTTCTGAGTGACCACTCAGCTTTACCTCTCCTGCTGCAGTACATTTCTGAGTGGCCACTCAGCTTTCCACTCCCAGCTGCTGGACATGTATCCATGCTGAGTGGATACTTGGGAGAGCTTGAGCTCCACTGGAAGCATGAAGATGCTCCTCCCGGCATGGCCTATAACATAGCTTTAAGTTTATGTAGGACATTTTGGAAGTCACAGGGTAAGGCCTCGCTCACACTACCGTACAGCTCAGACGAGTGCTCCCGCATCTGTGTTATAGGACCACACCCTGACCGTGTTATAGGGCCGCACCCTGACCCGTGTTATAGGGCCGCACCCTGACCCGTGTTATAGGGCCGCGCCCTGACCCGTGTTATAGGGCCGCGCCCTGACCCTGTTATAGGGCCGCGCCCTGACCCGTGTTATGGGGCCGCACCCTGACCCGTGTTATAGGGCCGCGCCCTGACCTGTTTATAGGGCCGCACCCTGACCCGTGTTATAGGGCCGCACCCTGACCTATGTTATAGGGCCGGACCCTGACCCGTGTTATAGGGCCGCATCCTGACCCGTGTTATAGGGCCGCACCCTGACCCGTGTTATAGGGCCGCGCCCTGACCCGTGTTATAGGGCCGCGCCCTGACCTGTGTTATAGGGCCGCGTCCTGACCTATTTTATAGGGCCGCACCCTGACCCATGTTATAGGGCCGTGCAGATGGACGTTTATTTCAGTGACAGAATTTGTCTATTCTAATGAGGATCGCCCGTTCAAGTCTATGGGTAAGAAAATAATCGGGTGCCACAGTATGGATACATTACAGTTCTGTAGCACAGGATACTGTAACGGACCCTGTAAGACTAATAGCTGCGGAATAAAAAAACGGATTGTACACGGATGACAAGTGAGAAGAAATCGTCCTACTCTCCTGGATGAGAATGGGGCTGATTTTCATACTGTCGTGTGACCCCGGCCTCAGGATTACTCCGCAAAGTGTTTTCTCCACTGTGACCATGTAACCACCACTCTGGTCCTTCAGCACAGGCTTGTACAAGGCATGCTGGGAGACGGAGTTGTTGTTCCGCAGCAAGAGCGGAGGGGCGACACATCCCCTATGGACTGTAGGCATCTAGGAATTACCATGAAGGCTTAGTAGACAACACATGTACCCAGGAGTAGTGTTGAGCGATACTGCTCGATATCTAAAAATATCGTATCGAAATGGTATCGCCGATATCACTAAATATCGTCGATATCCGATTCCGATACCGGAAGTCCAATGTAAGTCTATGGGAACCAAATATCGACATTAAAAAAAACCCATTCTTGCCTTGTTGGTTAATTGTACATGAAGGAAAACAACAAAGACTAATGTAGAATGTATTGGGGGAGGTTGAGGAGACAATAAAGGCATACATGTTTAACCCAATGCATTGGAATAGCATTAATATATTTTTTTTGGGAAATACGTTTGGATTGACTAACAAATTGACAATGTTGTTAACCTTTTTTCTATTTTGGCAAATATGTATGTTTCACAACTTCCATGCTCTTCACCTTTTTAACTTTTGCCAGTGCCACACTTTCTCCTTCATAATCTTCAGCCGCTTCATCTTTCTCATCAAATTATTCTTCATCTTCACCTTCTTAATCTTCTTCTTAAACTTCTTGCTATTCATGTTTTTGTTTACATTACTCATATTGTTATTATTAAACTAATTAATCTTCTTCATATTCAAATTCTTCATCTTCTTCCTCTTCATCTTCTTCATCATATTCTTATTTGTGACAGAGATTCCTGTACTTGTAATCTGTAAAAGTATGAATTGTTCATCCTTCCGTTCTTGCTGTCACAAAAGATTTAAATCACAACAGTATTTGTCCGTGTTCAGTTTAGCCTGCAGCAGCAGAGGCATTTTCCAGGGGCACCACGAGGAGGAACGGACTCACCCCATACACTGCTTAGTCTTCTTCTGCTTAGAATTTAGAGCATATATTTTGCTCTTCATTTTGGTCTTATACTTCATGTTCTTCTGCTTTTTGATCTTTTGCTTATTGTTCTTCTGTCTCTTGTTCTGTATCTTGTAGTTTGTCTTAACCTTCTTTGTCCTGTTGGTGATCTTCTTCTGGGTAATCTTTTATTTTTTCTTTGTGATGGTGTTCAGGCTGGTTGGCTTCATGCTCGTCGTCCTTGTTGTCGTCATCTTCTTCTGGGTGGTCTTTAAGGTCGTCTAATTTCCGAGAAACAGCTGACGTTACTGGAACCCTGACGGGTATCAGATGGAGCAAGAGACAATGGAAGTAACGAGGACCAGCTGACTGTGCTGGAACCCGGACGGGTAGCAGAAGGAAAAGAGGCAATGTCACAACCGAGTACCAGCTGACGTTACTGTGACACGGTTACTAAGCAGGAGGTACCTGTGCTCCAAAGCACTACCAAGGACCAGCAGACGTTGCTGGAACTCGGATACGGAGATGGAGGCACCTAGGCCAAAAGCACTGGGGAGAACCACTTGACGGTACTGGACCCCGGACGGGTAGCAGAAGGAAAAGAGGCAATGTCACAACCGAGTACCAGCTGACGTTACTGTGACACGGTTACTAAGCAGGAGGTACCTGTGCTCCAAAGCACTACCAAGGACCAGCAACGTTGCTGGAACTCGGATACGGAGATGGAGGCACCTAGGCCAAAAGCACTGGGGAGAACCACTTGACGGTACTGGACCCCGGACGGGTAGCAGAAGGAAAAGAGGCAATGTCACAACCGAGTACCAGCTGACGTTACTGTGACACGGTTACTAAGCAGGAGGTACCTGTGCTCCAAAGCACTACCAAGGACCAGCAGATGTTGCTGGAACTCGGATACGGAGATGGAGGCACCTAGGCCAAAAGCACTGGGGAGAACCACTTGACGGTACTGGACCCCGGACGGGTAGCAGAAGGAAAAGAGGCAATGTCACAACTGAGTACCAGCTGACGTTACTGTGACACGGTTACTAAGCAGGAGGTACCTGTGCTCCAAAGCACTACCAAGGACCAGCAGACGTTGCTGGAACTCGGATACGGAGATGGAGGCACCTAGGCCAAAAGCACTGGGGAGAACCACTTGACGGTACTGGACCCCGGACGGGTAGAAGAACGCACCCATGAAAATGTAAGTTGACAGGACGCAAGCCGTCCGCAGTTACCGAATCACACAGTCCTACAGTGGGTGCTTATCCTATTGTCACAATGGAAACCGCCTTTATTTACATATCCCACAGCACACATAGGAATCACCTAAACTGCAGGCACCATAGAGTCGGCTAACCCGAATGCAACACGACAGCACAACTTATTGGAGGATAATTGACGTTCACACTGCCAGGAAACAGCTGTCGTGCTGTAACCAGGCTGGCCAGGAGTCAGTACCCCTGCCAATTACTTACGAGCAACAAATGGCGGTGTTGTAGCCCAGGGAGTAGAGTTCAGGTGGTAGAAAGATGAACATAACAGGAGACATGGAAAACGTTGCCAAACAGTTATTTAATCTGAAAACGGACAGGCAAATTCAGGTGAGATCCATGCCTTGTTCATTTTCAGAAAGTAAGCCGGTCTACATTCTCTGAGGATAGTCGCATGCGACGGTCTGTTACTACACCACCTGCAGCACTAAAGACACGCTCAGATAATACACTGGCAGCAGGGCAAGCCAGCACCTCCAATGCATACTGGCTAAGCTCTGGCCATGTATCCAACTTAGAGACCCAAAATTTGAAAGGGGAAGAGGCATCTGGGAGTACACTTAGAGGGAAAGCCAAGTAGTCTGTCACCATCTTACGGAAACGTTTCTTCCTGGTGACTGGAGCCGTCTCGGATGGTGTAGACCTTGCTGGCGCTGTCACAAAACTTTGCCACATTTGTAACATACAGTTCTTGCCCTGTGCAAAGCCGCTGCTTCTGCTCCCTCTTGTTGTAGAGGTGTCTACACTGCCTCGACGCACAGAGCTGCTTTGTAAAGCAGTAGCAGCAGCAGCAGCTCTCTCGGCTGGAATGTACAACAGTATGGATTGCACCAGTGTGTCTTGGTACTCCTGCATTTTACGGTCCCGGTTCACCGGTGTGATGAGGGTTTGTAAGTTGTCCCGGTAGCGAGGGTCTAGGAGGGTGTACACCCAATAATCTGACGTGCTGAGAATGTGGGCGATGCGGCGGTCGTTTCTCAGGCACTGAAGCATGAAATCAACCATGTGCTGCAGACTCCCAACTGGCCAACAAAGGCTGTCCTCTGGAAGAGGCGTCATCTCTGCCTCCTCTGCATCACCCCACCCTCGCTCTACATACTGACTACAGCGTTGTGTACCTCCCTCTGTAGGGATTTCTTCCTCCTCCATTGACTCCTCCTCCTCCTCCTCACAAAGTGAGCCCTGCCCAGCCCTTTGTGAGGAACCACGTTGCGCTGACTGTCCTGAAGGTAATTGAATTTGTGACTCCTCATCCTCCACCTCTTCCAAAACCTCTTCCTTTAGTGCTTTCAGTGATTTCTGAAGCAGGCAGATAAGGGGGACAGTCATGCTGACTAGTGCATCATCTGCACTCGCCATCCGCGTTGAGACATCAAACGCACGCAAAACGTCGCAGATGTCCTTTATAGAGGCCCACTCAGTAGTGGTGAAGTGTGAACGGCGCAAATTGCGAGTTGATTGCGCCTGTTGCAGCTGATACTCCATTACTGCTGGCTGCTGCTCACACAACCGCTCCAACATATGTAACGTGGAATTCCACCTGGTGGGTACGTCACATATGATGCGATGTTCAGGAAGGCGAAATCTGACTTGCAGAGCTGCAATGCGCGATCTGGCCATGCTGGAACGTCGCAAGTGAGCGCACTCTAGGCGGACCTTGTGCAGCAGTGCATCAAGATCCGGATAGTCCCTCAAAAAACTCTGCACGACCAAGTTGAGCACATGTGCCAGACATGGTATGTGAGTGAGGTTGCCAAGGCCCAGAGCTGCCACCAGATTTCGGCCATTGTCACACACTACCAAGCCTGGCTGGAGATTAGCTGACAAAAACCACACGTCGCTCTCCTGCTTGATGGCATCCCAGAGCTCCTGCGCTGTGTGGCTTCGATTCCCCATGGGAATTAATTTCAGGACGGCCTGTTGACGTTTGGCCACGGCTGTGCTCATATCGGTCGCAACAGGTAAGCGTTCACGGGTCCATGTGGAGGTAGACCGTGACGGCTCGTGCAGCGATGATTCTGAGGAACTGGAGTAGGAGGAGGAATCAATGTGCACAGACTGGATTCCTGCAATCCTTGGAGTTGGCAGAACACGTACAGCGCCACTGGCAAGATCTGTACCCGGCTCCACAACATTGACCCAATGGGCAGTGAGGGAAAGGTATCGTCCCTGGCCATGGGTACTGGTCCACGCATCGGTGGTCAGGTGGACCCTGCTACTGACGGCGTTTAGTAGCGCATGTTTAATGTTTCCCTCGACATGTTTTTGCAGAGCAGGGACAGCTTGCCTGCTGAAATAAAATCGGCTTGGCACATTATATTGTGGGACTGCCAATGCCATAAAGTTCCTGAAACTGTCAGTCTCCACCAGCCTGAATGACAGCATTTCAAGGGACAGGAGTTTTGCAAGGCCAGCATTCAGAGCCTGTGCTCGTGGATGGTTTGCCGAGTATGGCCGTCTTTTATCCCATGCCTGTGTTACCGATGGCTGTTTTTTGTTCTGGGAGTGTGACGATGACTGTGAACTTGCTGCAGTGGGTGGAATAACAGTTTGTCTATGGACAACAGTGACCGAGGTTCTTCCATGGAGATCCTGTGAGGAAGCCGAACCAGGTGTGTGAGAGCTGGAGGTATAGGCTCGAACATGACCTAAAGATGTAGGTGCTGCTGTAGGTTGGCCTACATCTCCAGTGTGTCTTTGTAACTCAGCTACGTGCTTTGTCCGTACATGTTTCCACATATTTGTGGTATTCAGGTTCCTGATATTTTTACCTCTTTTAACTTTTTGCTTACACAGCTTGCATTGAACATAGCAAATATCAGATACAAGTCTGTCAAAAAAGGACCACGCAGTGCAAGACATGGGAGCGCCAATTTTGACATTTTTAAGAGAACTGCTCCCAACAGGTGCCAAACTGGAGGCTACAGGCAAGCGAGTCTGCAGCCTACCTCTCCCTCCTCTTTGTACCGTTGGGACAATCTCTTCCTCAGAGCTGCTCCCACCACCTTCCTGTTGCTCACGCCATGTTGGGTCTCGGACTTCATCATCTCCACTACCCTCTTCCAACACCTGCTGCTGTTGGATGGTCTGGGCAGCACCATGCTCCACAAAACCTGGCACCTGAGTTCATCATCATCATAAGATGCGTTCTGCGGTGTGCTGTCCATCGTCACTGGCTCACCCGCCTCTTCAGATTGAGAGAGACACAGCTGTTGCGCATCACTGCATACTCCCTCTTCTTCAAATTGCAGAATGCTGCTTGCCTGTGCCCGTTTTGCGAGCCAACAGATTCTGAGAACAGAAGCAGAGACTCAGCTGGCTCCAGTACAGAACTCTCTGACTGCCTGGGCAATTTGACAGGCGGTGAACAGACAGATGGTTGCTCAACAGTGTTGTGTTCCTGAGAGGAGGTGGAAGGAATTGAAGTCGATGCATTGGCTGCCATCCAACCAACAACGGCTTCAATTTGTTCTTCCCGCAGCAGGGGGGCACGCCGAGCTCCTACCAAAGTGTGCATAAAGGAACGCTCAGGGGAAAACTGGTGGATGCTGTGTCACTGAGGGCGGCAGCAGCCACAGAATCCCCACGTCCTCTCCCTGCTGAAACTCCACGGCCACGACCACGTGCCTTACTCACTGACTTGTTCATCTTGGTAGATTGAGAAGAAAGTCAGAAAAGTTATAAGTCCTAAGTGTGGTTATTACGCAGAGACTGAAGTGAACACTGAAACACAACTGTTCACAATCTGTGAAAGGCTACTCCTTTGTCTACTTCTATAGTGTTTGCAACCAATGTATTGGATACGGATGGAAGCGCGTCACACTAATAGATTATAGTTTAAATGGAATGGAGCAGAACCAATTGGAGATAAATGAAAAGGATGAGCCACTGAGACACGCTCAGCAGAGTACAAGCAGCAGTGCTTGAACAAGTAACTGGAGCGTGATGTGCACTCAAAAAATAAAAAACACAGACTGAAGTGAACACTGAAACACAACTGTTCACAATCTGTGAAAGGCTACTCCTTTGTCTACTTCTATAGTGTTTGCAACCAATGTATTGGATACGGATGGAAGCGCGTCACACTAATAGATTATATTTTAAATGGAATGGAGCAGAACCAATTGGAGATAAATGAAAAGGATGAGCCACTGAGACACGCTCAGCAGAGTACAAGCAGCAGTGCTTGAACAAGTAACTGGAGCGTGATGTGCACTCAAAAAATAAAAAACACAGACTGAAGTGAACACTGAAACACAACTGTTCACAATCTGCGAAAGGCTACTCCTTTGTCTACTTCTATAGTGTTTGCAACCAATGTATTGGATACGGATGGAAGCGCGTCACACTAATAGATTATATTTTAAATGGAATGGAGCAGAACCAATTGGAGATAAATGAAAAGGATGAGCCACTGAGACACGCTCAGCAGAGTACAAGCAGCAGTGCTTGAACAAGTAACTGGAGCGTGATGTGCACTCAAAAAATAAAAAACACAGACTGAAGTGAACACTGAAACACAACTGTTCACAATCTGTGAAAGGCTACTCCTTTGTCTACTTCTATAGTGTTTGCAACCAATGTATTGGATACGGATGGAAGCGCGTCACACTAATAGATTATATTTTAAATGGAATGGAGCAGAACCAATTGGAGATAAATGAAAAGGATGAGCCACTGAGACACGCTCAGCAGAGTACAAGCAGCAGTGCTTGAACAAGTAACTGGAGCGTGATGTGCACACAAAAAATAAAAAACAGACTGAAGTGAACACTGAAACACAACTGTTCACAATCTGTGAAAGGCTACTCCTTTGTCTACTTCTATAGTGTTTGCAACCAATGTATTGGATACGGATGGAAGCGCGTCACACTAATAGTTAAATTGCATGGAGCTGCAAGAATTACACTGAAGGAAAAAAAAAAGAGTCTGTGAGTGACATGTGCAGATGCCTACAGACAGCGTTGCATGCAGAGCAAACTGCAGCGTCACCTGCACTCACACACACCTTGCAGAGCTGTTAAAACAACACTGCAGGCAAAAGGAAGCTTTACACAGCGGTTGGTGCTAGCCTGCCTACAGCACAGTACACTAAATCGCAATCTCTAACTGTCCCTCAGAGTCAGCACAGCAGCGTTCTGTCCCTTACTGAATTCACAGCACAGTGACGCTAAAATGGCGGCGGCGCCTTTTATAGTGCATTCTGACATCATTTCAGCATCCAATCACAGCCATGCCATTAGTTAACATGACCGCAGCAGTACAGGATGTGCCCACACTTCTTAGGATTCCTCATTGGCTGACTAAAATCACATTGCCTCGCAAAGAATTATGGGAACTTCCGATTCCGGTATTCGATAAGACGAAAATATCGAAACAAGTATCGAAAGGCCGATACAGCTAATATCGGCCGATATCCGATATTTGCAGTATCGTATCGCTCAACACTACCCAGGAGGTAACATAATCAGGGAAATACATTGTATCAGTGCTAACAATACAGTAACACAATCAGCGTCTCTTATGCTAAATACAGTCACTTCAGGGGATGTTTGGTGCCCTCTCTTTAGGTTTTGTCTTTCCCTCCCCCATTTCAGATATGGAGGCTTTGTACTGTGCTGCCCTTCTTCCCCCTTAGCAGACAGGGATGCCAACATTATATTGTTTTGGACAACACATTTAGAAACAGACCGATACGTTCTCTCAGGGACACAGTAACCCGTACAAGCTTCTCTACGTCACAAACAAGTTAATGATGCATCCAATTTTTATGAGCACAGGAAAAAAAGGTCTAGACTGTCCAGGACTTTAGGAAAGACAGGATCGTGACTACAGACGCGCCTCTAGTGTGGGGTCTTTGGGCTTGTTTGCACGTCGCTTTTAATATAATCATTTTTGCTATCTTCTTTCCCTTAAAAATTGCAAGGAAGCTCTAATTCAATAAATATTATTAACGCTTTTTGGTCACCCTGGCATACATGTACATCATGGTGTAATGTTATTTTCCTCACCATGGTATACATATAGGGCACGAGATTTAGTGGGCACAGAAGCTGTGCCATGCCATCAACAGTGGGAGCTGGCTGTTACATACATTAGTGTGATCTTGACTGTATAACTTATTACATGATGATGCCACGGCTGCACTGACTGCACAGTTAAAGACCTTGTCGGAGAGAGATTGCTCCGTCTGTCTGCCCATTTACACCCCCCAAGTGCAATCACAGGGTGCTGATAGGTTTCCCTGGTAGCTGGAGACCCAAATGCCCTCCATATGTGCCATATACAGCAGCCTG
>JARQOD010000004.1:192661086-192684397 GCA_033576555.1 Oophaga sylvatica | reverse complement strand
AAAACATAATTCAACACAAATTTGGTATCATTGTAATTGTACTGGCCCCAGAATAAATATTACATATCAATTATCCAATTGGTGAAAAGTGTTTAAAGAGGACCTTTCAATAGTTTGAGCATGTTAAACTGGCCACATAATGCAATATTGGCTGCAGAGCTGAATCAAATATCATTTTTATTTTTTAATTAATGTGTGAGTTATAATTTATGATAAACCAAACTGGGCTTTACTAGAGATTTTTTTCTTTGGGCGTGTACTCTTCAGCTGTGTCAAGTTGACCAATCATAAGCAGGTTGCAACATACAGGAGGAAAACGAGCACGCCCCCACAATAGCTTAGGACAGGCTTCCTCCTGTTTGAGACATGTAATGACAGATTTATAAATGTAGCGTGTGCACCGCAATGTTAAGAGGTGCCAGAGTAGGTTCCCAATCCAAATAGTATATAATAAAACCCGGCACTCAACTTGGAGAAAGTGTGATTATATTTATTGTTGTCAGTGATGCCAAACGTTTCGGTCCCGAAAGACCTTCATCAGTGACGTAAATCACAGTTTAGTTTGATTATATTTTCAGAGCGATAGTATTTTGCCTACGGTGACCCCGAGTGCAATGGAAAAACGCGGTTGCCACCGCTCGTTAATAAAGTGCATATAGTACAGATGCAGGTGTCTGATAGACGTTCAGACTGATTGCGGAAGTCGATAGTAAGGTCTGATGTACCTAGGCTGGGGTCTATGCTGCCGCCCTATGGCCGGAGTATCGCGGTGTCCACCGCTGGATAAATGCAGATCGCTGGTCTCCCGCCTGTCACACGCAGCGATGCATGCCTGCCAGCGGGAGACCAGAGATCAAAAAAATGTCCTGGCCTTTCAGCGACGATCAGCGATACTCAGCAGGGGGCTGATCGTCGCTGAATGTTACACACAGCGATATCGCTGGGGAGATCGCTGCTGCGTCACAAAACTAGTGACTCAGCAGCGATCTCGCTAGGGAGATCGCTGTGTGAGACGGGGCTTAACCTCTGTGTTTAACTTTGGAAAAATGAGTTCCACTGTTAAACTTACGAACCAACAGATAGCATTGTGTGCAGTGACTTCTCACTGTGTAGATTTAGATCTATACACATGATTAAACAGAGCTATTCATTTGTATAGTAAGATAGTGTTGTAATAGTGATTGCATTTCTAGGCATTTTCTGTCTCACACCCTTTATAATACTGCTGTTCTTATTTAAGGACATTGTAACCCAGGTCCCAAAGCTTTTTTTTTTGCAACAATTAAATATTTTATTGGGAAAAATGCTACGTTTTATGTCCAAGGGTCCATTTTGACAGTAAAGACCATGATAGTAAAGGAATGATTCTTGATCTGGCAAATAATTGCCTTTTATATGGTGAGAAATTTCATGAACTCCTTTGTAAATGAACGACATAGTGATGACAGCGCAAAAGCTGTGCACACGTCATCAGCTGGGGGACTGGACATGACAGATGATCTCCTGCAGCAACTGCCGAGATCATAGATAACTCATTAACCCTTTAATTGCACAATGAGTAGAAAATAGAAAAGAGTTATGGCTATTGGAATGTAATGAGATAAAACAAACACAAAAAAAAATCCTGTATCCTCATGGCCAAAATTGGGTTTAAAACTATGTACACCTCCTTTATGAAATGTACATACGTAATCTGCAGCTGTCAACAGTGTAGAAGCCACATACTGAGGGCCAATAAGGAATTAAAAACGTACCCTAGTCCACTGGTAGGGCAGGTCTGCCTGTAGTTATGCCCGTCACAATCCTTGCACACTTCCAACACTTCCAACATGCTGTCCGTGTGACAGATTCTAAAAAGGACAATTCATGAGGATAAAGTTATCTTAGAAATGAGGGGATTTTGGTAAAATTTTCATCTAATATTTATAATGAGGTTTTAAAATAGATACAGTAAGTACAAAAAGTCTCAGAGTAAAAACAAAGAAATGTGTATACTCAAAGGCGTTTGCGTAAGGTGTCACTGCAGAATGACATTTATTGCTGCTATATATTGTACAATTTACAAGGGGATGTAATTCTAGATGACACAATTTCTCTTAGATGTTGGATATAGGACATTTTAGAAGAGGTGTTGGGAGGCCCAGCACAGGGGACTTTTGCTTTTAGAAACTTATGAGTACAGAAGTGATGTTTAGAAGGTAAATGTATCGGTAGATTGAAGAACATGCAAAGCTAAGAACCATATTTCTGGAAGAACAGGTAATTGGTGATCTACAAGACAGAAACGCTAAAGGCTGAATTCAGATGTCTATGTAGCATGGCTCGAGTACAGACCACGACTTCAGGACTGATCGCAGTCTCCTGACCCAAACTCAACAGCCTTATATATGCCTATGGGGCTGTTTTGTTGGATCAATAGACCTGTCAATCCAGAAATTACGCTCTAAAGTCTGACAGTGTTTCACAGATTATCTGATATAGCCTTAATGTGTAAAAAGTAAGGTATTCTACTAGTAAAAAGGTGTTGTCAGAAAGTAAAAAAAAATAGTCAAGAAATATAAAATAAAAAAAAACCTATACAATTAATCTTTTACATTCCCTGCCACTCTTTGGCCAATTCTCTTTTGGTCTCCTGCTGGACCTTAGATGCTGAGAGCAATCATGTCCCATACTGGCACATATCCAATTTATCCTGACCTCGGGTAGAAGGCAGCTGACCCCCAAGGAACAGGAGTCAGGAACAGCCCACAGGTATGGAGAGCAGATGCAGACAGGCATTAAAGAACACAGGGACCACGGATACAGACGGGTTCGGCTGGATTACAGATGAGCACTGGCAGGTGCAGACTGGACCAGCTGATTTATAAATGAGCACTGGCAGGTGCGAACGGGTTCGGCTGATATACAGATGAGCACTGGCAGGTGCGGACGGGTCCGGCAGATATACGGATGAGCACTGGCAGGTGTGGACTGGACCAGCTGATATACGAAAGAGCACTGGCAGGTGCATCTGATAAACAGGCAGGCAGGTGGCTGATGAAGCAGAAGCGAAACGCGCATTGGAGTGGTGTGTGTGGTGTCAGAGATGCGCCAATACTGGTTTGTATCTATGGTGGCTATTATGCAGCAATATATTTTGTGATTACACTTCAAATTTATTATTCAATCTTATTTTGAGCCATAAATACTTCATGGAAACAATTGCCCAATCACAATCTTTTTTTTTTTTTAAATAGCCACCATCAGGTATCAAATAAATTGGGCTTTAAATATAGAACATGTTGGGAAAATCGCAATAAGCATCAAAAACATGCAGAGAAGAAAAATACGATCAAAGAAATCCCCAAAATTCATGAAAATATAGAAAATATTTTATTGAAGAAGTTATCATGACATTTAATAGATAGTGGGACAGGTGTCAAAGACCAAAATGCACATGAGAAAGACGGGCGCACTAGATAGGGGAGGGAAGACGTGTACAATGAAGGTAACTATAACTTAGCAAATATAGCATAGTCTCAATTGCACACTCCCAAATGACCTTTTATAAATAAAATTATTAACCAACAAAAAAACAACTGTCAAAATAATGTAGCTGTGACAAAATGGAACTCTAAAGTTGATATCGGTATAGGTAAAGGTATAAAGATTATAATGGGAGAAAAAATCCAAATACCATGTATTGTAGGATTAGTAGTTACCACAGATGATAATATTCAAAATAGGTACACACTCCCATACAGCCTTTCAATGGTAGTAGTAGAAATATAATAGCGGTATTAGTGCTAAAAGTTAATACCTGCCTACTTGTAGTATAGAGGTCTCCACAGTGCAAATAAACTTCCCTGTGCTATTCTTTCTCTCCTACACATCTCCATCTACCTGGCCCGCATGTAGTGCTGCAGCCGGCTGATAAAGGGGGAAATGTAGTGATATGGCCAAAGTCCCTATATGAAAAAGAAGCGTTCAGGCAACTTAACAACTTGACCTGCTATAAACGCCTTACTTTTAACCTTTTAACCCCCTATCATCATTTAAGGGGAAACTGTCTAAAATTTTACATATGGCAGTACAAAATGGCGTCATTACGAGGGAGCTGGCTTCAGCACTACAAGTACAGGAACATACCATCTCACACTGTACCTTCTACCTAAAATACATAAAAACTTGGAGGTGCCTCCAGGACGTCCAATCATCTCTGGTTCAGATAATTACCTGGAAAAGGTCATCCTTTGGATTGACTCCAAACTTCAGCCAATTTTGGGCAGTCTTTCCTCTTTCCTTTCTTACTCTTGGTGGATATTTCTCCACTTGGACTATTTATTACATTATGTGTCCTTATATGCTTTTTGGAGCTTGTTGCCTTTACCCCATGAGCCAGTAGGTCCTTATGGTTATATTATCCTTATATATATGTATTCACATGCTTTTGGAGTATAGATGTTTTCTGTGTTTTTAATCATGTTTTTATAATTGTTGCCAATAAAACTTGTCACTTTATTTTTGTATTCATATATAGTGTGGTGTGCAATTTTTTGCAGCAGTTCTTTCTCTCCTTTAGCTCATGTTTTGTGAACTGCTGTGTTGCACCTCTGTTGATTAATATTTATTAATATTTATTTAATCTTGCTGTGCACCTGGAGCTTGGTTTCTGTTCACCTAACTTTAGCCCCATCCCTAACCCTAACTTTAGCCCTAACCTGTTGTGAATGTGCTAGAAATGAATTCTGAGCAGAAGCTCCCTCTGGTGGTTACAAACAGTACTGAACTATCCAATGAAGATTGTGAAGATTGGCGATCAGGTGTTACTGACTGGTCTTATATAAGGGAGGTTCCCTCCCATCAGGGTTGCCGGTGATCAATTGTTCTGGTCTCATCTTTGATTCCTGTTCACTTTGTAGCTTGCTGTTTCGTGCCTGCATCTTCTGCTAACAGATAAGACATTTTCTTCTTTTAGTTTTTTGTGCTTGCTTTTTGCATTTTGTCCTGCACTTCTGTGGGGGTCTGCCGGGTCCCCTCCGGGGGCTTGTGCTCCTCTCAGTTTAGTTCAGCCACTGTTGTTTGTTCATTTGCCTTTTCCAGTTTTTTCAGTGGCTGCTGTTTAGTTTTGTTACACCAGAGAACTAATTTAGGTGGTAGAGGTCGTGTTATCTCAGGTGTTTTTGTAATTAGTAGAGTTGGTACTTTTCAGGGTTTTTTGGGATTGCAGTAAGTGTCCTTCCTATCCTTTTCTATTTAGGAAGTTTGGGCCCCAACGTTTGCTCATACTATTTTCTGTCTGTGTTTGTATTTCCTCTTGTCTAACCGCCATTACATGTTTGGGGGCTTTCTATGTTCTTTGGGGATCTGCTCCGGGGCAGATAGTTTTCCTCTTTCTGTCTTTAGGTGTAGTTAGCTTCTCAGGCTGTGACGAGGCGTCTAGGACCAACGTAGGTACGCTCCACGGCTGCCTTTAGTTGTGGTGGTTAGTCAGGGTACTGCAATCCCATAGATTCCAACCTCTCTGGTGTATTTCCTTTTTTGCCTGCTCTCCTCAGCTACCAAATCGTAACACTAACCCTACCGGAAAATGGAAATAAATACATTTTTTTATTTTATTATTTTTCCCTAACTAAGGGGGTAATAAATGGGGTTTGATTTACTATTTATAGCAGGTTTTTATGTTTGGCAGCTGTCATATGCTAAAAGATGCTTTTTATTGAAAAAAAATAGTTTTTACTGCTCTGCTGTATTGCAGCACTGACTGCCTGAGAGATGGAAGCACTGATAGGACACCTGAAGATGTGCGTAAAGCTGTACTATGAGAGCTCTGCAGTGAGATCTGGAGAGCAGACTCTCAGTTATTACATGTCTCACTGGTATTGCCCCCTTCTATTTAACATAATCTCTGGAGGCAGATTCTCATGCAGATCAGTGTCTGGCCCATAGTCCTGAGCAACTCATTTACATATAAGACAAATATGGATTTCTCTGGAGTAAAAAATATAGCACAGATCACAGATATCAAGGTATCATTTTATTACATTTCCTATGATCTACGTGCCCATGTAGACTTTTTAGGAGGGTTGATTATCCTAAGAAAATTGCCTTTAATTATCCCAATAATCAATTACTTATACAGATCTGATTATGGGCCATAAACTATGTATAAGGACGGTTGAAGTCATGATAACATGTTTGGTTAGATTGCAATAGATCCAAGGCCCTAGTGGTGACAGTGATAGCAGGTTTGCCCTTTATAGGAGATTTAGCAGAATCCGGAGTAGAAAAGAAATCTTTCATAAGATGTTCTTGTTCTCCTGCCCTTTATACTGAATGCAGGTCATCCATTAGGTTACATTGACTTACAGCTGTAGCACTGACACCGCCAGTCACATAATGTAATGCTGTCTGGTATCTCAGAATAAACCAAGAGATGTTCCTGCAGCAGGCATGTGACTCCCGAAGTCATGTTACCGTCTAAAGGGTGTGAATTGTTCCAACAAATATAGCTTGTTTTATCAGCACAGGCTTTTATTTGCTTCATAAAATATCTAAGCTCAGTTGTGTTTGTGGCCATGCTCCTTCATTTCTCTTTTATAAATGACATTATTAGACGCATTCACAATTTATTTCACTCATGAAATGCAAATTATATAGCAACATGTTTTCCAATAGAACTTGGATAGAAGAATTACCAGCAATCAATTTGCATGAGCACATTTGAAAAGGAAGATTAACATTGCAAAATCAGTATACGGAAAAATCTTAGCAGAGAGGGCAAAATATCTCAATATTGTTGTGTTCAAATTTTTCATCCTCATGTCAAAATAAATTAACAGAGCTTGTAATGACGACACTAAAAAAGTAGAATAGGCGGAAGGCAGATTAACTTGACAGTATAGCAGTTTCATTAATTAAAATAAATTAATTTTATTACTTTCCTAATTGTATTTTTGAATGAAAAATTACATTTTAGCGCAAAATCCACCTTTATATGTTTGTTAAACAGGTTTGTCTAAAATGCAAGCATCGTAGACATGAATTTGGTATACCCGACTTGTGTATCTCTACACACTTATGCAACCAGTCTGCCTAGGATTCTTTCTCTTGTAGATGTGTCCAATGTGTATGAGTCTGGACCAACTAAGAAGTTCTCCACCATGATCCAGTAGATAGAAGTTTCCCGTTCTCTCATTGTATTGCAGAAAACATGTCAAACATTGGAATTATGAATCTTTCATCTGCATGGACTAAGTACTGATTGTCAAGGTGCTTGTGCTAATGGTCCATTTACATTGTGCGATGTGCACCGTTAAATGGCAATTGACTAGGGACATGTTTCATTGTCAGAGGTTGTTTAATAGCCTGTTTACACAGACTGTCCCTGCTTTAGATGCACACTGAATGATGTATAAAAGATCATTCATAAGCCAAAGGCTGCTATTCTTCTCGGTGGCACATGTCTTACATACACAAGACAATGTGCTGCCAATATAATTTCACTCAACGAAGGAGCATTTTGCTTCTTCGTTGGGTGATCGGCTGCCTGTTCGGACTGCACCATTATTGTGAGCAAACATGATGGAGAATTCCTGTTCACGATAATCATGTAGTGTAAATGCCCCTCAATTCCTTATATTGTTGATGTCAGTAAAGCTCATTTCTGAAGCATAGGTGCTGATCTGAAAATAACCATATAGGTGCATTGATAGACTATCATATTCTGTAAATAGAGCCTGTACCTCACTGACTACGACTGTGGAGCAATGATGGGGAATATGAATTCCCTGTAGGCCTGAATGGAGTGCAAGCATGTGAACAGGATCTACACTGGTAAAAAAGAAAACGTATCGACCAGACGTAAAGTGACACTAGTCACTTCTCACGGCCAAGCCGTGAGTCACAGTGGTCAAGGAGTCCAAGATCAGAAGCCACGAGGGTACGTCATAAACAGAGGGAAGAGACAAAAGCGTAATCAGGTAACGTTCCGATGTCAGAGAACCGGGAGGGTAACGGATCAGAGCTGAAGGCGTAAAACAGGCGGATGGTCAGAAGGAAGTCCAATGTCAGGCAACAGATCAAGCATACAGAACTCAAGGCATAGGAGAGCACAAACCTCACAAGCTGAATGTACATCTGGCAGAGTTCTAGGAGACACAGCTCAGTTAAGAAGCATGGCCATTAACTGGAATAATGAACACATGGAAACAGCCGACGCCTCACAGTCTCAGATTGGATAGCTGAGCTGTCAATCAACACATTGACAGCTCAGCACGTCCCTGTACTAGATTGAATGGCCAAGCTGTCAATCAAAGTACTGACACCTTCAGCACACCCCTATACCAGAGTCAGTAATTGCATCTCAGACACAGTGAGGAGTGGAACTGTGACCCATGGTAATTAAAAATCACTTTTGTTGCTAAAAGGAACCATTCCAATTATAGTGTTTTGTTACTGAATTGCTAACAATGCAGTGCACAAGCAGTCACTGAAGTCAATGGTATGCAGTGTACAAATCATTGTGGCCAACTCAAGTGGTAAAGGTCCTCTAAACCTCTTTTCACATTAGTATTTTTTTATTGTTGTGTTCTGTTAAAGGAGTATAAAAACAAAATTAATGCCAATACTGGATCACTAATTAAAGAAAATTCACCCCACACTCTATCCGTAAAGTGATGCCAAGAAGAATTTTATTTATATGCTCACATATAATGTTCGTGGAGCAGAGAAGGAAAGAACGTAATAAAGCGACTCTGACGTTTCGACCGTTCACCGGTCTTATTCAATATGTCGTCTTGTGATGTGTAATGCCTGTGTGGTCTTATAGAGAGTAAGTATTCTGGGTAGCGCTCCCGCACTTTGTCCCCTTTAAGTAGTATGCCACAGCTGCATCTGCTCACACTGGCACTTTCTTCTTGGCATCACTTTACGGATAGAGTGTGCGGCGAATTTTCTTCAATTTTTGATCCGGGGTCCTAAGGGTCCATTGCACTGGCACCTCACTATTGGACAGAGTGCAGGCCAATTTATCCTACGTTGAATACTGGATCACTGACATGATGACCAGCAGCAGCACCCTATGGATCCCATAATATGTTTTTTTTTCATGATTTGTGGCATTTTACTGGACAAAATAGCAGACAATGCTGTGCAATTTTGCTCAGGATTTTTTTACTGAATTTATGAAGCAGGCTTCCACATAAATACTAGCATTCAAATAGAAAATAGAACATGGCTCTCACATACGTATTCTTTAATCTATTACAAATACAAACAAGATGGCAGGCAGTGAGTGAGCAATGAGACAGTGCAGCACAACCACTGTTACACACTGTAAAGGCACTTCTACGGGTCTAAATCATCACACACATACTCTTAAGGGTATGCCACACTGAACAATATCGCTAACGGGATCGCTAAAAAAGTCACTATTTAGCGATCCCGTTAGCGATGTTGTTCAGTGCGGCATCTGCCAGCGACGAGCTTCCTGCTGTGATCTCGCTCGTCGCTGGAATCGTTCCGGACCCTATTTTCTCGTCGGCGCTCCCGCTGGGTAAGTATATATCGCTAGTGTGGCACCTTTTCTTAGCGATTTAGCGGTACTTTTGTACCGCTAAAGTCGTTAAGAAGATCGCTAACGGCGATAGCGTCGTTAACTATATCGCTAAATGTGGCCGCACTTAGCGATATAGAAACAATCCCGCTAGCGATCGCATTAGTATGCGTCGTTATCGTGATCGCTAGCGGGATTGTTTAGTGTGGCAGTACCTTTACTGTGATATTTGCACATAAACATACTTATACTTCCGTACTGGCTACATTAAAGATGTTGTCTACTACAATGTATAAATCTCCCATCGATTGGATCCTGTTAAATGAGTGTTTTTGTAAATACCTTCTATTGCCATATGTGCCTGTGAGCGGCGTTATCGCTGCTCGTTCAGTTTGCATCTGCTGAAGTCACGTTGATTTCGGACTCTCTTGATGTACCCAGGTGTGACCCATTCGCACACAACACCCCCGATTGAGTGGGCTGCTGGAGGTGTTTCACCGCACATCACAGCCAAGTTTCCATCGTGCGCTTGCGTCTAATGAAAGCAGAGGAGAGAGGGAAAGCGTGCTGGATATTGTGCTGTGACGTGCAGTGAAACACCGGTGTTTTAAAAAAATTGATTTTTAAAAAAAATTCCTTGACTCTTCATTCTTAGCGTTGCAACACCAATGTTGAATAATGTACTAACCAAGAAAGTTTGTGAACCCTTGAGAAATTTCCAATTTTTTTGCAAAAATTTGATATGAAACTACATCAGATTTTCACGCAAGTCCTAAAAGATAAAGAGAAAAAAAAACAAAGAAATTAATAAAAAATATTAGACTTTAGTAATTTTTTTTAAATAAGGAAAATGATCCAATATCCGTCTACTAACTTTAGTTTCTATTTCCCTAAGGTTTGCTCAGTGTATGTTTCATTTTTGTGCTGATGACTTTATACTGTGTTTTTTGTTAGTTTACATACAATCCTAGAAAGAAGCATAGTCTTTTCATTCAGCTATAAGTAAAAGAGTTCAGAATGCCGGAGTGTACGGTATGATATATTTGTAATATCCTTCCTGATTGCATCATGTAACTACACATATTTTGTACACTGTCTCTTGTGACACAGTTCCGGAAATAGCAGTCATCAGTCAAGAATTTACAACCCATTAATAGAAGACTCAGGGTTGCCTTTGTATTCCAGAGTTCATCGTTTCGCTAAAGTTATAATTTGAAATGCTCACACTATATTACATCAGGTGTTTTCAGTTTATCCACCATCTAAGGTTTGCATCACTTAGTAAACTATATAAGAATAGTGATTCTGAAAGTCAATGGAGCGTATGGCATCATGAGACTTTACCAGTGATGGCAGAACTACAACGCGAGGATTAATGTGTAATATTTGATATAGGCAGTTTGCAGGTTAAACTCTTTCCGCCGGTTGTACAGCTCGGCTGTTCTCTCCCTCTAGCCATTCTTGTATCCTTGTGATGTGAGTCATTGGAATGGAAGTTTGTGGGAGTGTTTCTAAACGCATACTGTATTTTGCCATTGCTGTAATCTTCAGTTAATACTTGTGAAATTAATTCAATGACTTGTTTTTAATTTTTTGGAAAATTTTGGCTGCTGCTAATTCCTGTTATGTTAACATCTAGATCGCAAATAAACTGTACACAAAGCCTCCAATCTTGTTATGAAGTGAGAAAAGTGGTGCGGAATAGCACAGCAGTTTGGACACAAAAATGAGTGCACATTTTTATTTTCTCTAGTACTGTAGCTATTCCAGTCTATGGTGGTGTATGAAGTAGATAATGATGACATGTCAATACAGTACATGAGCTCTAAGAGAGAGAGAGAAGAGGAGCCCCTGGTAGGCAGTATTTCTGAATGATAAGTGTGAAAAATTCACAAGTGACTGGGCCAGGGGGGATGTATCATTAGTAGGAGCTGCATGCTGCACAGGAGCCCATGAGATAAAGGCGCCATTTCCTCCTCCAAAGCAGGTGGAATTGTGCATTCTGATGACCTATTGGCCTGCAAAGGGCCCATAAACGTTTCTTGCCATGTCTGTGTCCGTCAGTGGACTGAGCTGTAAAATGACAGACCCTCACGATAATGTAATTTGTGCACCATTATTATTCTTACATTGGTGTAGGATGGTAATTGTGAGTCCCGTACCTCCTACATTTCGCTATAATTGGGCATGAAGGTGTGTAAATACAATTTACATGTACAACCCAATTCCAAAAAAGTTGGGACAATATTTTTAAAAAAGGTAGCAATTTTACATCCATGTCTTCATTTTACATTACAAAATCTCGTTGACAGGTTCTCTTTAACTTGTATTTGTGGATTTCATGGCATACTGTGTTCATATATAATGGTCTCTGGAAGTATTCCTGAGCTCATGCAGTTAGTTGCCTGATTTTCACGCAGTGCCAGCAGAGGACCCGTAGACCATAAGGCCTCTTTCACACTTCAGTCGTTCGGCGTCAGTTAAAATCCGCCAAAAGGTGAAAAAAGCGGATCAGCCAGAAAAGTGCAAAAACGGATGCAACGGATCCAATTTTAAGGCGGATCCGTTGTGAACTTTTGAACTCGTAAAATGTACGGTATGCGTGTCTGGCACGGAGGAGAGAGAGAGAGACTCCAGAATGGATTTTCCCATTTTTGGCAGAGAATAATGGTTCCGCTGGCGGATTCCGCCAAAAACGGATCAAGACGGATCCGCCACCAATAGGCGTCCATTATGCAAATCGGCGTATGCGGCGGATCCGTCATGGTCCGCCTTTTCGACGCACACAAAAAATGTTGCAGTGGACGTTTCCAGAAACCGACGGACGCCAAAATAATGACGGAGCCATCATTTGACGGATCTAACGGACGACCATCCGTCAAAATCCGTCACTAACACAAGTCAATGGGAAAAAAGCGGATCCGCCAAAAAAAAATGGCGGATCCGTTTTTTTGACGCTTTGACGGATTTTGACTGACTTTGCACGACTGAAGTGTGAAAGAGGCCTAAGCATCCAATATTGAGAGTCATATGACCTAGTTGAAAATTGACCGTGCACCAGTTTTTCATTAGTATCACTTACTTTGTAAGTTGCTGCCATCAATTTCTAAATGATCAATTTTTTTTTTTCGAATGAAATGGAAACATTTCTAACTTTCAGCTTTTGATATGTGTTCCATGTTATGTTGTAAATAGGGTTGAGCATTCCGATACTGCAAATATCGGGTATCGGCTGATATTGGCTGTATCGGAATTCTGATTCCGAGTTCCGATATTTTCGTCATATCGGATACCGGAATCGGAATGTCACTGTCACTGTCAGTGTCCGTCGGTCGGGTCTGTCAGGAGTCAGCGGCACTTACCCGGCAGAAGATCTCCGGCGGTCACATCCCGGACTGCTTGATGGCCGCCATCCTCTTCTCCCTGGCGGTCACATGCAGTTTCTCGCGATAACTGCAGTGACTGCTGGGTAATCGCGGCCGTAAAGCAGTCCGATAACGTCACCGCCGGAGAAGCAGGTAATCTGCTGTGCTGCGCCGGGATGTCAGGCTCTGCCTGTCATTCCGATGTAGCAGAGCTGGATCGTCGTGGGACACTCGTTACTATGGACTGCGTCGGACAGGTGGTATACTGTTGGTTTGTTTTTTTTATTTTTTTACAGGAGATCGATGGCGTCGCAGGAATGAGAGAGTAATAAAAGAAATGAAAACTGTGTTGTCTCTTTTATTTCATTAAAAGACTTTTTTCTTGCTTTGTCTTTTTTTTAAACATTTAAAAACTTTGGGATTAATAATGGATCGGTGTCTTATTGACGCCTCTCCATTATTAACCGGGCTTATTGTCACCGTGCAATCAACGGTGACATTAACCCCTTATTACCCCGCTTGCCACCGCTACAGGGCAAGTGGGAAGAGCCGGGTAAAGTGCCACAATTGGCACATCTTTTGATGCGCCAAATGTGGGGCTGCTGTAGCCTGGTATTATCAGGCTGTTGAGGGCCAAAATCCATGGGCCTTGACAGTCTTTTAATACCAGGCCGCAGCAGTCTGCATTTTACTTGGCTGGTTAACAAAAATAGGGGGGATCCCCACGCCGGTTTTTTTTCGAGGGGATCCCCTATTTTTGTTAACCAGCCAAGCTAAGCAGACTGCTGTGGCCTGGTATTATCAGGCTTGCAAGGTCCATGGATATTGGATCCTTACCAGCCTGAAAAACCAGGCCTCAGTAGTCTGCTTCATCTGGCTGGTTAACAAAAATAGGGGGGACCCCACGCCATTTTTTTTTCGAAGGGAACCCCTATTTTTGTTAATCAGTTCCCTCTGACGTCACTGATGGTGTCCCTGGCTGACCTGAAGTGAAAGTGGAAAGCAATCAATTAAGCTTTCCACTTCCTCTCCTGTCAGCCAGGAGAGGAGCTCATTCATTTGGGGGTTTACTGTGAGGCTGCAGCATTAGCTGCGGTCCCTGCAGTAAACATTAACCCTTTCTGAAGGATTACACCGTGGGACCTGACTGTGCATGGGATAGGTAAGAATAATTTTGCTTTATTATTTTATTTTTATTACAGGAAATGGTTTTAGCAGGTAAATAAAATATGGTCAAAAACTGTGTGATTATTTCATTAAACTTCTTTTTTATTAAAGTGTGTGTGTTTGATTTTTCTTTCATACAATAGGATTAATAATTGATAGTTGTCTAATTGACAGCTCTCAATTATTAACCTGGCTTAAAGTGACCTTTCAATTGCAAGGTCATTTTAACCCCTTATTAACCCATTCGCCACCGCTACAGGGCAATGGGAATAGACGGGCAAAGTGCCAGAAAGGGCAAATCTAATTAGAGATTTGCCCTTTCTGGGGTGTCTGGGGGCAGATGTTAGTAGCCGGGGGGGGCAAAAATAATGGTCCCTCTCTGGGCTATTATTATCTGCCCCCACTCACTGGCTTTGTCTGTCTGGTTGCGAATATAGGGCGGGAGCCCACGCATTTTTTTTCAGCAATTTTACACCTCATATATATATATATACATGTCATTGAGTTTGTGACACATATATATATATTTATAGTTCATACACTTCTACATAGTATAATAGCCGCTAATTCAATTGCCGGCTTTTGTGAAAATGCAGAACCCGACATGAAATGACACTTGGTTTACATAGAGTTAACCATGTCTTTTCATGTAGTTTGATATCTGATTTGCACAAACAATTACATGAGTGTAAGTGTGCAAAATTTTACACCTGTAGGGGTTAATTAAAGGTGTAAATTCGTAGCAAAAAAGTCCGTTTTTTTACAACGAATTTACACCTTTAATTAACCCCTACAGGTGTGAAATTTTGCACACTTACACTCATGTAATTGTTTGTGCAAATCAGATATCAAACTACATGAAAAGACATGGTTAACTCTATGTAAACCAAGTGTCATTTCATGTCGGGTGCTTCTGTCTTTTCACAAAAGCCGGCTTTACCCGGCAATTGAATCAGAGGCTATTTTACTATGTAGAAGTGTATGAACTATAAATATATGTATATATATATATATGTCACAATGACATGTATATATATATATATATATATATATATATATATATGTATTCTATGTGTGTATATTTAGTGTTTACAAGGAAAGAAAGAGGTTTTTTTAGTTGCGATATTTTGTTCCCATAGACTTACATTGGATTTCCGGTATCGGTATCGGGTATCGCCGATATTTTAATGGTATCGGCGATACCATTCCGATTCCGATACTTTTGGATATCGGAAAGTATCGCTCAACTCTAGTTGTAAATAAAATACAGTTCTAAGAGATTTCCAAATCATTGCATTCCTGTTTTCTTTAGTTTTTACAGTGTCTCAACTTTTTTGGTATTTGGATTGTAAAATAGAACTGTATTTCGATGAAACTATGCATAAGTTAATAGCATAGGTAAGAGCGGATTAATATCTAGAGAGCTCAGAAAGAAGAGCAGGAATCCTTTTCTATATGTGATACATGGCAGTTATCCACATCACTCCAACTCCTAATTGTTTGCAAATTAGAGATAAAGCATGCAAACTGCTGAAAATGCAGGCTACAGATATTATTATGTTTGCTTATATAACACCATCATATTCCACAGCACTTTTCAGTAGAGTTGAGCGATACTTTCCGATATCCTAAAGTATCGGAATCGGAATGGTATCGCCGATATCACTAAAATATCGGCGATACCCGATACCGATACCGGAAGTCCCATGTAAGTCTATGGGAACAAAATATCGCAACTAAAAAAACCCCATTCTTTCCTTGTAAACACTAAATATACACACATAGAATACATATATATATATATATACATGTCATTGTGACATATATATATACATATATGTATAGTTTATACACTTCTACATAGTAAAATATCCTCTGATTCAATTGCCGGGTAAAGCCGGCTTCAGTGAAAAGACAGAAGCACCCGACATGAAATGACACTTGGTGTACATAGGGTTAACCATGTCTTTTCATGTGGTTTGCTATCTGATTTGCACAAACAATTAAATCAGTCTATGTGTGCAAAATTTCACACCTGTAGGGGTTAATTAAAGGTGTAAATTCGTTGTAAAAAAAACGGACTTTTTTGCTACGAATTTACACCTTTAATTAACCCCTACAGGTGTGAAATTTTGCACACATAGTCTGATTTAATTGTTTGTGCAAATTAGATAGCAAAGGACATGAAAAGACATGGTTAACCCTATGTACACCAAGTGTCATTTCATGTCGGGTCATAGGTCATAGGTCATAGGTGTTCGGTGTGGATGCCGAACTTTACTGTTCGGGTTCGCCCATCTCTACTTGCAAAATCACCAATCTATAGCACTAGCTTCTCCAAGAGCAGTTCTCCTAATCACAGCTCTGACTATCCTGAGCTATGTGCTTGTTCAAGTGCCATTATCTCTATATGTACCGTAAATACAGTGATAGCAGTGTACATTATAAAACAAATCACTAATAGCTGAATGTGTTACAGCAGAACTTTATAGTTCTACTAATACTATAACTCAGCCTATCCTATCAGAAACAAAGAAGTAAAGAGCAACATAGCTCTGACCTGCTCCAGAGACAAATTGAGAATATTTCTTTAATTGTAACCACAACAATGCCAGCACATTAAAAAGTTGTTGTTGTCCAATGTCCATATAGTACTATATTATGCTAAACAGTGGCCAGAGACCGCCATACCATGCCACAATAGTCCCATAGTTTGTTTTCATAGGACAGTGCGATTCTGTGCCTGCACACAGCCATATACTTTGCATAAAGTACCATATTCTACCTGCAAAGAACCAAATTGTGTGTTTGCAGTCCTACAATGAGCCTATATTGCACCCAATAAACTACACATTAGACCCAAATTAGAGTAATACTTGCCCATGTACATAGATGCCAGAGAGAACCACGTTTGTAAGTTACTGTGTATAACAACGCACATTATTCCATATTGTGCCCTGTTTGATTGATCCGATTCCTAACTGAAGGTGGTTTTCCAATCCTTAAAGAAAACTTCAAACTTGCTCCAAATAGTAAAACATAATCTAATATATTCATGTTTTACCCTTACCCTCCTGTGCTGCTGGCCACAGGACCAACCGTGTGTTGCTTTCCATTGCGCTTGACAGCAGTGATTGGCTGCCTGAGTGACATGGCATTCAATCGACCTCAAAGCATGGTTAACAATCCTGAAGGTTCTCAGCTCCCAAAACTTTCATGAATGGGCTAATCTCTAAATCCCACCCTTGCCCACTCAAATTGTATAAAATATAGACATGCGGACCCTCGATTTTACCTGATCCGTAGACCATATTGTTTTATATCCATTCAGGAGTTAGGAACACTCTGGCACAACAAGATACTTCTCTTTTATATCCTAAATATGCATGCATGCTAATATTCTGTTACTTTTGATGATGCCAAACCCTATATAGATTTGTATAATCATTGGGTCACATGGCAAAACAAAAATAGGGACAAAGTCAAGTTTGACACCAAATCAGACAAATTCACATTTAGGAGAATCAAAGAACAATCAGACTAATGATCTGTTGAGACTGGGTACACCTTTAGAATACATATAGCCAGTGGCACAACATAAATCTTTTACACGTCAATGCAAAGTCAATAACATGGCCCTCTATAATTGAAAATAAAAATAGTTTGCGCACATAAAAACTACAAGACACAAAAGGATCTGTAGAAAAATAGGAATATGCATGTGTCAAATGGAAAACAATACATAAATTCAGACGCACTCTGTAGAACAGTTTGAGATGCAGATGTAATAATACAGTAATAAATAAATATTGCACTAAGACCCGTGAGAAAAAGGTGATGAGAAAAGCCTGTAGTCTATTATGTAGTAAACCCCAAACCAAAGGACTAAATAGTCATAATACGCATAAGGTATTTATTCATATGGGTATTAATATGGACAAACCCTGAAAAAGTAAAAGAGGTCCTCTTTTAACGATGGAGCAGAAAAACGCTGCAGAAATCCTAAAAAACCTTTTATGCAGAAAGGTCAGAAGAAATTGACACTGTCCCGGCCGGTGACAGCTCAGATGAATGAGTATTAGTGGTGCACTGTGGAGAAAATAGTCCTGTTTGCACAGGTTTTACCTGACAACCCGATGGGTCACTTGCAATAGAAAGTCCAATTTCAGCCTCCTCTGGCCTGCTGACAACCCCGATGGGTCACTTGCAGTAGAAAGTCCGACTTCAGCCTCCTATGGCCCGCAGACGAAACTTACATCCGTTGATGAAAGCCGGTGATCTCTGGCCTCCGTGGCCAGATCAGGAACGCCGGCTGATGATGTTGAATCCTCACTAGGAAGAAGGATGTGGGCAGGACCTGTTGGTAAACTAGCCTGCCTCAAGCACAGTAGTACACAAAATCGCAATATCTAACTGTCCCTCAGAGTGAGCAGAGTAGCGTTCTGTCCCTAACTGAGTTCACAGCACAGTGATGCTAAAATGGCGGCGGCGCCTTTTATAGTGCATTCTGACATCATTTCAGCAGCCAATCACAGCCATGCCATTAGTTAAGATGACCGCAGCATTACAGGATGTGCCCACACTTCATAAGATTCATCATTGGCTGACTAACATCACATTGCCTCTCAAAGAATTATGGGAACTTCCGATTCCGGTATACGATATTGAAAAAGTATCGGAATTAAGTATCGGAATTCCGATAACGCGAATATCGGCCGATACCCGATACTTGCGGTATCGGAATGCTCAACACTACTTTTCATATATTGTTACTGCTGTCCCATTGGGACTCACAATCTAAATTCCGTATCAATATGTCTTTGTAGTGTGGGAGAAAACTGGAGAACCTAGAGGAAACCCACAAAAAGAACATACAAACTGCTGGCAGATGTTGCTGCACTGCAAGGCTCCAGTAATAACCACTGAGCCATCGTGCCGACCTATGTCATATAATAGCCAGAACTTAGTCTTCATGTACACACACAGGACAGAATGTTATTTGAAAGTAACCTTTAAAGGAAACTTGTCAAGATGGGAATACATTGCAATCGATAGGCAGCGTTTTATGATGCAGAGCTGAACACATGGATATAGAGGCTTGTGAGAAATGATTCAATATAACCTGTATTTTATACATTGAACTCCCTTCTTATTCTGGGTTTAGTAGTCAGGTGGGTGATCCTAATCAGTGATTGACAGCTTTCCTATATAAGTGTGCATATACAGCGGCATGTAAAAATTTGGGCACCCCTAGTCAAAATTACTATTATTGTAAACAGTTAAACAAGTTGAAGATGAAATGATCTCTAAAAGGCCTAAAGTTAAAGATGGCACCTTTCTTTGTATTTTAGGCAAAAAAATTTGATTTTTTTTTTCATTTTAAAAATTACAAAAAAGGAAATGGACTGATGCAAAAGTGTGGCCATCCTTGGAGATTTGTGTGCTCAGGTAACTTTGACCAAGGTTTCAGACCTTAATTTGCCTGTTAGGGTTATGGCTTGTTCACTATCATCAATAGGAAAGGCCAGGTGTTGCAAAATTCCCAGCTTTATAAAAATTCAGCCTCCTCTAACCTTGTGCCAAAAAACAGAGGCCATGAGTTCTTCTAAGCAGCTGCCTAGCACTCTGAAAATGAATGTGGGTGAGGCCCACAAGCAGAAGAAGGTTATAAGATGATAGCAAAGCGTTTTCAAGTTCCTGTTTCCTCAGTTCAAAATGTGATTAAGAAATGGCAATTAACAGGAATAGTGGAGGTCAAAATAAGGTCTGTAAACAAAGCAAAATTTCTGTGAGTGCTGCTCGTAGGATTGCTCGAGAGGCAAATCAGAACCCATGCTTGTCTGTAAAAGACCTTCAGAAAGATTTAGCAGACTCTGGTATACGTTGCAGTACACTGTTCTACTGTTTAGAGACACCTTCACAAATATGGCCTTCAAGGAAGAGTCATCAGAAGAAAATCTCTCTACATCCTCACCATAAAATTCATCATCAGAAGTATGCAAAAGAACATCTAAACAATCCTGATACATTTTGGAAACAAGTTAACCAATGCAGTTAAAGTAAAACCCTTCAAGACCTTTGGAAGACCATTTCCGGTGACTACCTCTTGAAGCTCATCAAGAGAATGCCAAGAGTCTGCAAAGCAGTAATCCAAGCAAAAGGTGGCTACTTTGAAGAACCTAGAATATAAGACATATTTTCAGTTGTTTACACACTTTTTTGTTAAGTATTAAGTCCACATGTGTTAATTCATAGTTTTGATGCCTTCAGTGTAAATTTACAATTTTCATAGTCATGAAAATGCAGAAAAATCTTTGAATGAGAAGGTGTGTCCAAACTTTTGGTCTGTACTGTATATATATACAGTATATAAATAATAAAAATAGACTTAGAGCAGCACAACTAGCAGAAAGAGAGTCCGGGTGCAAATCCGCTCCCAAACGCAAGTACCAAACCTTGTATGTAGTAAATAAAAATCAGAAACAGCACACCGTTGCTTGTGGAAGATAGAGCTAATTTATTAAGCCCATAGTAGCGACGTTTCGGTCCTAACAACACGGACCTTTCTCAAGCCATATATATATATATATAGCCACACACATATACATGTTATATATATTACATAGTCTCCTTTATTATGTATATTGCCATCCCTTATTATACAGTGCCTCTCTTGTTATGTGCAGTGCCATCCCTTACATATTGGATTATATAGAGCCCTGTTTTTTATTACATACCATCCTGTCTTGTTAGCTGTATAATGCAATGATGGCTTATGGAGCACGGGAAAATTTCTTTTCTAATGGAGGAGCTGATTTGACTGGTCGTCTGGTCACCGGCTCCTCCATCAGCAGTCATTTTATATCTAAAAAGAGAGGGGGCTATGTAATAAAAGAGGGCACTGTGAATAGCAAAATTAACAAGAATACACTATGTAAGAGACAGCACTGTACATAAAAGCAGAGGAAGCTATATAATAAGGGATGGCACCATATATAACTAGAGAGGATGGTGTGTGAAAAGGTGCGGTGTTATACATAATAAAAGAGGAAACTATGTAACTAAGGATGGTGTTATACAGAATAAGTGAGTACACTATATACTAAGGGACTATGTTATACATAATAAGTACGTACAGTATATACTAAGGGACTGTGTTAGACATAATAAGTGAGTACACTATATACTAAGAGACTGTGTTAGACATAATAAGCTATAATAATTTATATAGCGCCATGTAATAAATGGCGCTTTATAAATGTATAATAATAAATAATAATAATAATAATGTCTTCCTCCACCTCCCGCTGTTCCCAAGACCATTATAAGTCCCACTTCCTCCCATCCCAATACCACACACCCCTCATTGTCCTCTTCCCCCTGCATCCCATTATTGTCCTTACCCCCACCCCATCATTGCCCTCTTCACCACTTCCATCTTTTTCTTCTCCCCACCACTATCATTGCTTCTCCCACCACTCCCATCATTGCCAATTTCACCACCTCCATCATTTCCTCCTCCCCACCACCCTCCATTATTGCCCTTTCCACCACCACCATCATTGTCTTTTCCACCACCACCATCATTGCATTCTCCCCACCAGCCCCATCATTGTTCTCTCCACCACCTCCCTCATTGCTTTTCCCCCCACCCCATCATTGCCCTTTCCACCACCTTCATAACTGCTTTCTCCCCTACCACCCATCATTGCCCTCTCCATAACCCCCATCATTGCCCTTTAGACCACCTCCATAATTTCCTTCACATCCAACACCCCATCATTGTCTCCTTCCCCACCACACCCATGATTGTCTTTTCCACTACCACCATCATTGCCTTCTCCCCATCTCCATCAGTGCCTTCTCCCCACCCCTATCTTTGCCCTTTCCACCACCTCTATCATTGCCTTCTCCCTCACCACCCCCATCATTGCCCATTCCTTCACCTCCATCATTTCTCCTCCCCCACCATCCCATCATTGCCCTTTCCACCACCACCATCATTGTCCTTTCCACCACCACCATCCATGCCCATTCCACCACCTTCATCATTTCCTCCTCCTCCACCCTCATTATTGCCCTTTCCATCACCTACATCATTGCCTTCTCCCCCACCACCATCATTGCCCATTCCACCACCTCTATCCTTTCCTCCTCACCATCCTCATCCTTGCCCATTCCACCACTTCCATCATTTCCTCCTCCCCCACCATCTCCATCATTGCCCTCTCCATCTCCTCATCATTGCCTTCTCCCCATCACCTCATCATTGCCTTCTCCCATCACCCCCATCATTGCCCTTTCCCTTCACCTACACTCATACACAGACACACACAGCACCATTCACTTCTCTGCACATTCCCCACAGTGCTACGCATGCACGAAAAAAACACCACACACCACCACTCATCTCTACACTCACACAACACACGTACATACAAAAAAACACCCCACACATCACCTTTCACCTGCCACAGCGTCATGTCGTCCTGCTTCCTCTCTCTGGCAAAAGCCGGCCGCTGAATGATGAATCAACCAGCAGCGCTGCTGTCTATGTGAGAGGAAGCGTGGGCAGAAGCAGGACAGATCCTGCAGCTCCCCTACGCTGCTATTTTCTCTTGCAGCAGCGGAGCTGCAGGGATCTCTCCCTGCCGCCACACTGGGCAATCTGGCCAGGGGCCCTCGGGGCCAGATAAACGGCCAGATTTTCCCTCATTATTAGCCGCCCTGCAGGGCCCCCCTCCACCTCCGGGCCCTGGTGAAGCCACAGGCTGCACATGCTGTATGTCCACCGATGACCCTTTTGGCCGCAATGATCAAAGGTATGTCTGGAGATAATAAAGGGACAGAATTTCAGGAAAAGAACATCTAGTAATCATTAAGCATGGGATGGATCAATCCGGCTTTGGGGTTGTCTTTCAGCCAATGACACAGGGAACATTCACAGGTAAAAGGAAAATGGATTCAATGAAATTTCAACAAAATTTTTGAGGCAACATAACACATCTGTAAAAAGCTGAAGGGGAAAAGAGGATGGCTTCTACAAATGGTAATGACCTAAACACATGGCAAAACCACAAAACACCTCAAAGGTTTCAAGCTGAAGGTTTTACAATGGCCCCCCACAGTCCCTTATCGAACATCATTGAAAAAATGTTTAACCCCAAAATAGGTGCATGCAAGACGCCCAGGAATCTCACAAAGTGAAAAAAAATTTCTGATGAAGAAAGATGAAAACCCCCAC
>JARQOD010000004.1:192575728-192660986 GCA_033576555.1 Oophaga sylvatica | reverse complement strand
GAAAAGCAGAATGAAGCTGCAGCACAGACACGCAAGCAGACATCAGGGTGAAAACGGCGAAAGTGCATTTTAAATTCTGTGGAAGCATGATTGAAAAGCAATCATATATGTCGTATATGCCGCGCTCAGCCTCCTCTCATGTATATGCCGCGCTCGGCCTCCTCTCATGTATATGCCACGCTCGGCCTCCTCTCATGTATGTGCCGCTCTCGGCCTCCTCTCATGTATGTGCCGTGCTCGGCCTCCTCTCATGTATGTGCCGTGCTCGGCCTCCTCTCATGTATGTGCCACGCTCGGCATCCTGTCATATATGTGCCGCCCTTGGCCTCCTCTCATGTATATGCCACAGTGTCGCTGTATTCTATGTGATGTATACAGAATAATATAGTATATAATATGGTGCTATGTATATATAGTCTAGAAATGTTTATATCGTATGATGCTGTGTATATATTATATAGTGTGGAATCCACACTATGTACACTGGCACAACTCTACAGTATATACTATATATATAGCTCCACACTACTGTATATTCTTTAGCATTGTATATAGTGTGAAGCTGTGTTTATAATTGTTTTTAGCATATATTGTGGAGCTGTGTTTGCTGTGTATACCTCCCCTGTCATTTTATACTGGTGTAATTTTAAGTATCTGTATTATTCTGTATATATACAGTGCACAATACCACTTCTCCTGCCTCGTAAATATGCACTAGATAGGTGATAAGTTTCCAATTGCTGGTAATCCTACTGCTGAGACCCCCATGATCCCAAGAACTGGAGCTCTGGAGTGCACCATTTAAATGGATCTGTGATCGATCATATCCAATGGCACGCCATTCACATGTGGCTCTTCAAATAACTCCTTAAAGAGGGGCACAACAAAGTATTGCAAAAATTCACTGTTCATGGATGGGGAGTGTTATAGTATGTGGGCTGGTGGGGTTTGTGTGGCAGGGCTGCTTTTTTGTCCCAGTCCGGCCCTGACGGCTTCACTCATACCTAATCATGACATGTTTACAAAAGGGGTAGAAAAATATTTAGACTTGAGAGTCCTCAGTGGTTGATACCTTTTAATGGCTAACTGAAAAGATGGTGACAAATTACAAGCTTTCGAGACTACTCAGGTCTCTTCATCAGGCGAAGACTAATACAACATCTGAATAATCACATATTTATACACAACACAGCACAGAGAAAATGCAATAAGATAAGACAAGTGACGTGAAGCAGAACTGTCATTATGGCAGAGGGATGAACATAATTCTCTGCCTGATGAAGAGACCTGAGTAGTCTCGAAAGCTTGCAATTTGTTACCATCTTTTCAGTTAGCCATTAAAAGGTATCAACCACTGAGGACTCTCAAGTCTAAATATTTTTCTATCTACTGGCTCATACGGTACGAAGATACACATCTTTCCTATATACAAAAGGGGTAGACAGGCAGAGATTTCAAAATAAGAATTACATGGTCTGTAAATGGTATAAGGCCAGTGTCACACTTGCGAGTGTGATGCGAGAAACTCGTGCGAGTCTCTCACATCAAAACCTGGCACTGCCGCCGGCACTCGGGACCGGAGTGTGCGGCTGCATAGAAATACATGCTTCCGCACACTCCGGTCCGAGTGCCGGCGGCAGTGCCGGGTGTTGATGCTAGTTTCTCGCATCACACTCGCTAGTGTGACACCGGCCTAAGGGCTCTTACCTATTTGCGAGAAAAACAACGGTCCGATTTTAGGACCGAAAAAAACGGACGAGTGCAAATGTCATGCGAGTGTAATGCGATTTTCATGTGATTTTTCCACGAAACATCCATATGACATGCGTATGACATGCATATGCAATCCGTATGCAATGCAATTTTAACATGAGGTTTTACATAGAGCAGTTTCTCTGTATGTAAAAACTCACATTAAAATAGCATTGTAAAAAAAACTGTACGCATTGTTTAAAAAGCAAACAATCCTCAATATATATATATATATATATATATATATATATTATATTTCATAGAGATATAGATAGCAGAATAGCCGATAATTCAATTGTCGGCATCTGTAAAATCATTACAGAACCCGGCAGGATACGAGACATGGTTTACATACAGTAAACCATTGCATATCCGTTAGATTTATATATGTCCCTCACTAATAATGTATGTTAGTAGTGTATGTGTGTAAAATTTTGGAGCTAATGGTGTTAAATTAAAGGATTAATTCACGGAAAAAACTGGAGTGGGCTCCCGCGCAATTTTCTCCGCCAGAGAGGGCAAGCCAGTGACTGAGGGCAGAAATTAATAGCCTAGAGCAGACCTGGGCAAAGTGCGGCCCGCGGGCCACATCCGGCCCTCTTGTTGTCTCAGTCCGGCCCGCGGACCGAGACAGCCGTGGGGCTGAAAACCTGAGGTCCGCAGGCTGCACCGTGCCCGCCCACTCGCTGTCTCTCTACCAGTGATTTTCAACCAGTGTTCCGCGGCACACTAGTGTGCCGCGACACATGGTCGGGTGTGCCGTGGGGAAAGTTCCCCAAACTATGGTGCCAGGAGCCGGTGGCTGGGATCATACTCACCCCTCCCCGTGCCATCGCTGAGGGTCCCTGCAATCCTGCATTCTCGCCGGCTCTGCAGCTCTCCAGCGCTGAGCGGTGATGTAATACCCGCTCATTAAGGTCATGTAATATGGACGCGACGCCACTCCCATGGGCGTGGCCTCCATATTCATGGCCTTAATGAGCGGTATTACGTCACCGCTCAGTGCCGGAGAGCTGCAGGAAGACAGGGAGAACGCAGGATTGCAGGGACCCTCAGCGATGGCACGGGGAGGGGTGAGTATGATGGAGGAGAGGACAAGGAGCACGGAACAGGACGGGGGGGGAGAACGGTGAACGGGGGAAGCATAGAGGAGGACGGGGGAAGCTGGAGCAGGACGGGGGGGAGAACGGAGGACGGGGAAGCATGGAGGAGGACGGGGAAGCATGGAGGAGGACGGGGAAGCATGGAGCAGGACATGGGGGGAGAACGGTGGACGGGGGAGAACGGTGGACGGGGGAAGCATGGAGGATGACCGGGGGGGAGAACGGAGGACGGGGGAAGCATGGAGGAGGAGGGGGAAGCATGGAGCAGGACGGGGGAGGACGGGGGAAGCATGGAGGAGGACGGGGAAGCATGGAGCAGGACGGGGGGAGGACGGGGTAAGCATGGAGGAGGATGGGGGGAGAACGGAGGACGGGGGGAGGATGGAGGAGGACAATGAGCACGGAGCAGGACGGGGGGAGGATGGAGGGCACATAGGAGCACCGAGCAGGACGGGGGGGAGAGGATGGAGGGCACAGAGGAGCATGGAGCAGGACGAGGGGGGCACAGGAGGACGGAGAAGGAATGGGGGAGCACAGCGGAGGACGGAGCAGGAAGGGTGAGTACAGAGGAGAATGGGGGAGCACAGAGCTGGATGGGGGAGCAAGGAGCAGGACGGGGGCAGCACAGAGCAGGAGGGCAGTTTATACACCCGGCTTATACACGAGTCAATAAGTTTTCCCAGTTTTTTGTGGCAAAATTAGGGGGGTCGGCTTATACACGGGTCGGCTTATACACGAGTATATACGGTAGGTAGGAGACGTGTACAATAAGGGTGCTTTCACACATTGCGGGTTGCAATGCGTGTTTCCTGATGCGCGCTATGTATAATATGACTGTTTTAGTGTCATTTTGTGCTATTTTGGTTGGTGGTGTGCCCCAGGATTTTCTAAGTATAAAAAGTGTGCCGCGGCTCAAAAAAGGTTGAAAATCACAGAGTCTAGGCGCAGTCAGCATTGGTGGAGGAGGGGCCTCAGGCCACTTCCTCCACCAATCAGCGTGTGAAACAGCTGAAGTGATGACGTCATGTCATCGCATCAGCTGTGTACCGCCGGTGAGTCAGCGCATCGGAGACAGCAACAGCAGCAGCAGGGCGCCTGGGAACGGGACTGATGTGAGTATGTAGTGTTATTTTTTTTTTCATGTGTATGAACATGGGGATTCAATGGAAGTGAACATGGGGATTCTATGGAGGTGAACGTGGGGATTCTATGGGGGTGAACGTGGGGATTCTATGGAGGTGAACATGGGGATTCTATGGAGGTGAATATGGGGATTCTATGGAGGTGAACGTGGGGATTCTATGGAGGTGAACGTGGGGATTCTATGTGGTGAACATGGGGATTCTATGGAGGTGAACACGGGGATTCTATGAAGGTGAACATGGGAATTCTATGGAAGTGAACATGGGAATTCTATGGAGGTGAACGTGGGGATTCTATGTGGTGAACATGGGGATTCTTTGGGGGTGAACATGGGGATTCTATGAAAGTGAACATGGGGATTCTATGGGTGTGAACGTGGGGATTCTATGAAAGTGAACATGGGGATTCTATGGAAGTGAACATGGGGATTCTATGGGAGTGAACACGTGGATTCTATGAAAGTGAACATGGGGATTCTATGGGGTGAACATGAGGATTCTATGGAGGTGAACATGGGAATTCTATGGAAGTAAACATGGGATTCTATGGGGGTGAACATGGGGATTCTATAGGGGTGAACGTGGGGATTTCTATGGGGGTGACGTACAGCACATGGGGATTCTATGGGGGTGACGTGCAGCACATGGGGAGGCTATGGGAAGGCTGTATACTCATGCAGTATATGGAAAGGCTGTGTGGGGCTCATGCAGTATATAGGGAGGCCGTGTGGGGCTCATGCAATATATATATATATATATATTTATATATATATATATATATATATATAGGGAGGCTGTGTGGCGCTCATGCAGTGTATATAGGAAGGCTGTGTGGCGCTCATGCAGTATATATAGGGAGGCTGTGGGGCTCATGCAGTGTATATAGGGGGGCTGTGTGGCACTCATGCAGTATGTAGGGAGGCTGTGTGGCGCTCATGCAGTATATAGGGAGACTGTGGGGCTCATGCAGTATATATAGGGGGGCTGTGTGGCGCTCATGCAGTATATATATGGAGGCTGTGTGGGTCTCATGCAGTATATAGGGAGGCTATGTGGGGCTCATGCTGTATATATAGGGAGGCTGTGTGAGGCTCATGCTGTATGTAAGGGGCTGTGGGGGGTTCAAATATATATAGGGGGTGTCAGCATACTTAATTCTGCTCAATATTAAGTGATGCAATCAATATTAATAAGTTAATAAGTTGAGTAGAACTTAATTTCAAGCTATTGGTTCGGCCCTCCACAACAGTCATGGTCTCTCATGTGGCCCCTCGGGAAAATTAATTGCCCACCCCTGGCCTAGAGGGACTATTGTTTTTGGGCACCCTGGCTAACTATTCTGCTATCTACCTCTGTATGAAATAGAAATATATATATATATATATATATATATATATATATACACACATGTGTCTCACTGACATGTGTATATATATATATATATACAGTACAGACCAAAAGTTTGGACACACCTTCTCATTCAAAGATTTTTCTGTATTTTCATGGCTATGAAAATTGTAGAATCACACTGAAGGCATCAAAAATATGAATTAACACATGTGGAATTATACATTACACTCTACAAAAAAGTGTGAAACAACTGAAAATATGTATTATATTGTAGGTTCTTCAAAGTAGCCAACTTTTGCTTTGATTACTGCTTTGCACGCAGAAAAGGTGAACGGACGGACTCTACATAACTGGTTCCCACCGTGAAGCATGGAGGAGGTGGCGTGATGGTGTGGGGGTGCTTTGCTGGTGACACTGTTGGGGATTTATTCAAAATTGAAGCGTGAGCGGTCCAGCTCACCCCAAACCATCTCGATTGGGTTCAGGTCTGGTGACTGTGGAGGCCAGGTCATCTGGCGTAGCACCCCATCACTCTCCTTCGTGGTCAAATAGCCCTTACACAGTCTGGAGGTGTGTTTGGGGTCATTGTCCTGTTGAAAAATAAATGATGGTCCAACTAAACGCAAACCTGATGGAATAGCATGCTGCTGCAAGATGCTGTGGTAGCCATGCTGGTTCACTATGCCTTCAATTTTGAATAAATCCCCAACAGTGTCACCAGCAAAGCACCCCCACACTATCACACCACCTCCTCCATGCTTCACGGTGGGAGCCAGGCATGTAGAGTTCATCCGTTCACCTTTTCTGCGTGCAAAGCAGTAATCAAAGCAAAAGGTGGCTACTTTGAAGAACCTAGAATATAAGACATATATTCAGTTGTTTCACACTTTTTTGTTAAGTATATAATTCCACATGTGTTAATTCATAGTTTTGATGCCTTCAGTGTGATTCTACAATTTTCATAGCCATGAAAATACAGAAAAATCTTTGAATGAGAAGGTGTGTCCAAACTTTTGGTCTATACTGTATATGTATTCTATGTGTATATATCTAATGTTTTGTGAACTGTCAGTGTGATTTTACATGAATTGCCGGCTTTTCAAAGAACACCGGTGCATATAAATCAGACAGCTCTCGCATGGTGCGACTGCTCTCCGATTTTTTCTCGCACCCATTGACTTGTATTGGCGAGTCTCGTCCGAGAATTGCAGCAATACGCAGCATGCTATGATTTTTTTTCTCAGTCCAATTTCGGCTGAGAAAAAACACGCAAATGAGATGTCACCTATTGAATAACATTGGTCCGAGTGCAATCCGACTTTTTATCGGATTGCACTTGTCCGTATTTCTCGCAAGTGGGTATGAGCCCTAAGAAGAAGTACTCACAGACAAATAAACAGGATTGTTTTGCTCACAAGTGTGCATTCTTTTCTCTGAGCGCACTTTTTATTTTGGTGAGCTTAGTCTCTCAATTCGGCCTCACTTGTGATCCCGTAATCTGACTTTTGGTCAGAGCAAAACAGCTACAACATGGTGATGTAGCAGACACTGACATAACAAATTAGTAATGCTTCTTTTATTTTTTTTTTAACAAATTCTTTAAATGGAACCAGTCATCAGTTTTGGCCTATATAAGTTGTGGCCATCACTTTTCAGAGCTGATATACCACATTCTATAAGGCTGTATATCAGCCCCCAACCCGGCCTGCAAGAGAAGAAGAATAAGACCAGGGTCAGACATGTGAGAAACTCGCATGAGTCTCGCATGTGAATACCCGGCACTGCCTCTGGCACTTGGGACCGGAGCGTGCGACTGCATAGAAATACATGCAGCAGCACGTTCCTGTCCGTGTGCCGGCAGCAGTGCCAGGTATTCACATGCGAGACTCGTGCGAGTTTCTCACATGTCTGAACCAGGCCTAACTTTCATTATACTCACCTGCGGCGCGGTATGGTCTGAGTGGTGTCGCAATTCTTGGTCCAGCACCTCCCATCTTCTTGCGATGCCGCCCTCCTGCTTGCTTCATGTGGCTGACTTATCTCCTCGGCACTGCGCTCCTGTGCAGGCATACTTATCTGCCCTGTTGAGGGCAAAGCAAAGTCCTGCAGTGCACAGGTGCTGGGGCTCTTTGACTTTTCCCGTCACCTGCACACTGCAGTACTTACATATGCTGTTACTATGTACCTATTTACTTGTTGTAGGGTCTATGCACATTTTTTTTTGCTTTTTCTTGCATTTTGTCTGTGAGATAGGCACAGTGTGAACATGCTCCTACACATTACACGTGTACCAGCCTATAGCCCGGCTCAGGTTTTGTGACATATTGCCTTTAAACAATCCTGCCTTCTTCTAGAAACAGCGCCACACGTGTTCATATGTTGTGTCTGTTCTTGCTGTTCAGCTTCAGTGAAGACAATGTGGCTCAGTTGCAATACCTCAGCCCAGACAGGTATGACATATGACCATTTTGGTTTTTTTTTATTAACAAAGCAAGCATTTTTTTTACAACTATTTAACCCTTTTCACTTTATTTAAATTTAATAAAGATCAGCGTTTTATGAATTATCTATTGAAAAATTACATTATTTTTGAGAGAAAAAACATTAACATTTTTGTTGATATGGAGCAAAATGACAGCTTTTTTTCAAGTGTGAACAATCATTTTTATTGTTTATTTTGCTGGTTTATATTGGTTTTTATTGTTATTACTAGTTAGAACTGTACAGATCTGACCACTAAAAGCGTCAGTGCTCGGGTGACAGCTTTCTGGACAAAAGCCCATGTGTTTTTCTTCATGTAGTGGCATTTTGCCTGCTTTCTGAAATATATAAGTTTTCCATGCTATATGTTCAATACCTGGTTCTGCACACAGTGGTGACGTTCTCTGCAACACATTTTCCATGGAATTAGGAAGTCGCTGACATTTCTCATTGAATAGCATAACAAAGACTTCAACATATTCACTCTCAAAGAAGTTATGGTAAAGTTGAGTTTCCAATGTAGATAATATAATATATTCTACAAACTGCGACACTATGACTATACAAAAACTGTGTCTAGTGTTAATATACAGTATGCTTGTAAGAAGAGAATTCATGTAGAAAGTTGTGCTTAACCCCTTGAAGACGCAGCCAATTTTTGTTTTTCCATTTTCAATTCCAACCCTTTTTCAGAGTCATATGTTTTTTATCTATCTGTTACCTTAGGACTTGTTTTTTTTTTTGTGGGACGAATTATAGTTTTGAATGGCACCATTCATTTTACCAAATAATGTATGGAAAAAATGAGAACAATTCTCAAGCAAAGCAAATTAGTAAAAAATAAACAGAATTCTGCTATGTTTTTTGGGGGGTTTGCTTCAGTGGCGTTAGTTGTGCTGTAATATTCACCAAGCAAAGTGATTCTTCAGGTAAGTATGATTATGGCAATTCCAAACATGTCGGTTTTTATACTATTTTAGTGGCTTAACTTTTGTACTTTAACCCCTTAGCGACATGCGCCATACTAGTACTGCTCTGCGGGAAATGCGTTGGCACAAAGAGCAGTACTAGTACGGCGCCGCAATCGCGCAGCCTCAGGCTGAGCGCCGCAGCTATAGGGCGCAGTTGTCAGCTGTATGTGACACCCCGCAGCAAAGCCCACGATCAGTGCTAGCACTGATCGTGGGCATTTAACCCCTCGGATGTCGCTGTCCATAGTGACAGCGGCACAGAGAAACATCGCACAGGGAGGGGGCTCCCTGCCCACTTCCATCAGAACGACACGATGCGATGGTGTTGTTCTGATGTTCTCCATGGAGACCCCTGGCAACAAGATGACCGCGGGGTCCTGTAAATAAGGTGGATTGTGAGCGCCTGCCGGGATGCCGCCTTCCCTGCCTGTCAAATACTGATCTGATACTCTGCTGTGCAGTGTCAGATCAGCGATCTGCTGTAAAATAGTAATGTGGACAAATTATGTGTAAAATAATACTGGGATAAAGTAATAAAGTAAAAAAAAATTATAATGTGTAAAAATATTTTTTTTAAAATCCGCAAATAAAGAAAAAAAATAAATAAATATTTTACCAATAAATACATTTATTTATGTAAATAAAAAAAACAATACAAGTACACATATTTGGAAATCGCCATGTCAGTAACAACCCACTCTATAACACTGTCCCACTAGTTAACCCCTTCAGAGAACACGGTAAAAAAAAAAAAAAAACGGGGTAAAAAAACAATGCTTTATAATCATACCGCCAAAAAAAAAAATGAAACGCAATCAAAAAGACGGATGTAAATTAAAATGGTACCACTGAAAACGTCATCTTGCCAGCAAAAAACAAGCCATAACACAGATCCATCAGCGGAAAAATAAAAAAAAGTTATAGCTCTCAGAGTAAAGCGACGCAAAAATAATTATTTTTTCTATAAAATAGTTTTTGCAGTATAAAAGCACCAAAACATAAAAAACTATATAACAGTGGTATCGCTGTAATTGCACTGACCCGAAGAATAAAGCTGTCTTATCAATTTTACTACATCAGGAACGGTATAAAAAAAAAAACAATTGCTGGCTTTTGTTCATTCTGTCTCTCAAATATCGGAAAAGAAAGCGATCAAAAAATGTCATGTGCTCGAAAATGGTACCAATAGAAACGTCTGCTTGTCCTGCAAACAAGCCCTCAAATGACAATGTCAGACGAAATATGGAAAAAATATACCTCTCAAAAAATGGTGATGCAAAAACTAGTCTTCGCAATAAAAATCATCTTTTAGTGTGTGACAACAGTCAAACATAAAAGCCCGATATAAATCTGATATCACTGTAATCACATCGACCAGAAGAATAAAGTCGCCTAATCACTTATACCACACGAGGAATGGCATAAAAAATAAATAAAACCATTTCTTCACATGCTGTTGATTTTTTTTATTCTGCCTCCCAAAGATCGCAGTAAGGCTCGACGCACATTTATCCTGCGCTCTGCGCTGAGCGCTTACACCGCTCATTTGCATATTCTGTGTAAATCTCTGAAATACGTGATTCAGACAAAACCTCTAGCAGAATATTCCCTATAACGAGACAGATGGAGGTACTGTGGACGCCATCTGACCTGTGATCTGGCGGTTTCCGTCTTTTTGAGATTGAATAAAAGAGCCTTCGGCCACAGTTTTGTGCACTTCTGAAAAGAAGGACACCGCGGAACAGAGGCCAGATGGAGTCCAGAGTAATTCTGCTGCCTCACTATAGTGAATGGAACCATCGGGGGTTTCATCTGAATCACGTCACTCAGAAATTTAGATGGAAATCCCAAAGTAAGTGGTCAGCGTAGAGCGCCGGATAATAATAATCTTTACTTTATATAGCGCTAACATATTCCGCAGCGCTTTACAGTTTGCACACATTATCATCGCTGTCCCCGATCACAATCTAGATTCCCTATCAGTATGTTTTTGGAATGTGGGAGGAAACCGGAGAACCGGAGAAAACCCACGCAAACACGGGAGAACATACAAACTCCTTGCAGATGTTGTCCTAGGTGGGATTCGAACCCAGGACTCCAGTGCTGCAAGGCTGTAGTGCTATCCATTGAGCCACCGTGCTGCCCGGATAAATGTGATCCCAAACATTATGTGAAATGTTCCAAATAAAAGCTTCCACTCAATCTACAAAAAAACAAGCTCTGCCTCAGGTCCGTCCTCTGTTAATGGAAATATAGGGGGCTTCCACGTTACTAGTATCACAAAGCCTCTGGAAAAGCGAAATGGCTCCACAACCGCCAAAAGAAATTCAGCAAATTCTCAGCTCCCAAATCCAAATGCTTCCTCCCTTCTAATCCTGAGTGTGCCTAAACCACATATAGCACCCACATGTTTGCCATTTATGTAGTGATGAGAGCCCCACTAACTTTCAGGTGCGTGTCTCAAGAAGCATGGGCTGGGCATAATGTACTGATCACTACAACGGCAGTTTATAATTTTCACTCAGTAACATCCACTGCTGCTTGTTTCTGGAAAACACCCATGGAGTCAAAATCGTCACTACATCTGTAGATAAATTCCCAAAGGTTATAATTTTCAAAATGGGGCCGCTTGCAGGGGGATTCGGCTTTTCTACCACTTAGGGGCTCTTTATATGGAATCTGCAAACTAGTCTAGGAAAATCTGCGCTCCAGGAGGCAAATAGCACTCCGTTCCTCCCTAGTCTCTCCATATGGCAAAGCAGTACAATACAGCCACATATGGGGTATTTCTACATTCAGCAGAAATTGTGGAACAAATTCTGGTGCCATTTTTTACCCATTTCCCAGTGTGAAAATGTAAAACTTGGGGCTAACACACAATCTTGGTAGTAAAAATGTAAATTATTTTTTCTTCACTGCCCAATGGTATAAAAGTCTGTGACAAACCTGTGGTGTCAATATAATCACTACACCCCTAGATTAATTCAGTGAGAGGTATACTTGGTAAAATGGGGTCACTTATGGGGGTTCTGCTGTTCTGGCACCTCAGGGGCTCTGTCAATGTAACATGGAACCCTCAAACAAGTGCAGCAAAATCTGCACTGTAGTATGACGCTACTTCGCTTCTGAGCTTTCCACTGTGCCTCAAAAGTAGTTTTTGACCACATATCGAGGGAATCTGATTATGTAGCTCAGTCTAAAATTCTAAAAAGAAAATTTAAGGATAAAAGATACCCCAAAAATTTGATAAATGGTGCATATAGGGATAACAAAATAAAAACACAGGAATGTTTAAAAGGAAAAAATAGGAAGGGGATAATTTGACTATTGGTAAAGAAGAAAGTGATGATCGCTGGAAATTGAACTTATCAGGAGTTGTATGCCAAAATCATCAGTATTAAAACAATAAAAGACCTGACAAATTTCAGTTGGTGTGTAATGAATCTAAAATATATGAAAGTTTAATTGTAATCATTACATTATGGAAAATAATGAAATTTAGCACTATATGCTAATTTTTTCAGAAGGACCTGTATATGAAAATATCAAAAATGTCACCAAAATTTAGAAAAATTTGCAATATTTGTACTTTTAATTATTATGCTCTTAACAAAGATAGTCATACCAGGCAACATAGTTATTAAATAACATTTACTACAGTACATGTCTACTTTACATCAGCATCATCCTTGAAATTACTTTTTTTTTGTTAAATTAGAAGGGTTACATTTTTATCAGCAATTTTTCACTTTTTCAATGATATTTACAAAACCTATATCTTTAGGGATCACTTCACATTTGAAGTGACTTTGAGGGGCCTAGATGTTAGAAAACTGGCAAACAAGAACTCATTTTAAAGTCTGCATCCTTCAAAGTATTCAAAACCTTATTCAGAAAGTTTGTTAAACTTGCAGGTGCTCCACAGGAATTAATTCACCCTGGAAAAAATAAATAAAAAATTACTTTTTTTTACTAAAATGTCACTTTTCTCCCACATTTTTCATTTTTACAAGGGTAAAAATTGAAAATGTAAACTACAGTTTGTTGTGCAATTTCTCCTGAGTACACCTACTGTTAAGGCACATGCCGGGGCTTGGAAGGGAAGTGTCACTGTATGATTTTTAGAACGGAATGGACCACATAACTTGTACAATTTCTCTTGATTTAAGCGATACCCCATATGTGGTCATAAACTCTTGTGTGGGCACACAGCAGGGCTCGGGAAGGGAGGAGCACCATTTGACTTTTGGAGAACAATTTTTGTGAGAACAGTTTGCGGATGCCAAGTCACAGAGCCCCTCAGATGCCAAAACAGCAGAAACTCCCACAAGTGACATCATTTTGGAAACTACACCTCTCAAAGAATTCATCTAGGGGTGTAGTAAGCAATTTTAACAGACAGATATTTCAAAGAATTGTATAACATTAGACTGTGAAAATGAAAAATAAACTATTTTTCCACTAACATGGTGTTTTAGCCACAAGTTTTTAATTTTCAAAAGGGCGAATAGGAGAAAATGGACCACTAAATTTATTATTCAATTTCTTATGATTATGGCAATACTCCATATGTGGTCAGAAACTACTTTTCAGGCAAAGTTAAAGACTCAGAAGTAGAGTTGAGCGATACTTTCCGATATCCAAAAGTATCGGAATCGGAATGGTATCGCCGATACCCAAAAAATATCGGCGATACCCGATACTGATACCGGAAATCCAATGTAAGTCTATGGGAACAAAATATCGGAATTAAAAAAAAAACATTCTTGCCTTGTTGGTTAATTATACATGAAGGAAAACAACAAAGAGTAATGTAGAATGTATTGGGGGAGGTTGAGGAGACATTAAAGGCATAGATGTTTAACCCAATCAAATGGAATAGCATTTTTTTTTTTTTTTAAAGATGTTCGGATTGACGAAGAAATTGACAATGTTGTTAACGTTTTTTCTATTTTGGCAAATATGTATATTTCACAACTTCCATGCTCTTCACCTTTTTAACTTTTGACACACTTTCTCCTTCATAATCTTCAGCAGCATCATCTTTTTCATCAAATTATTCTTCATCTTCACATTCTTTATCTTCTTCTTAAACTTCTTGCTATTCATCTTTTTGTTAACATTACTCATATTGTTCTTATTAAACTATTATTCTTCTTCACATTCTACTTCATCTTCATCTTCTTCATCATATTCTTATTTGTGACAGAGATTCCTGTACTTGTAATCTGTAAAAGTATGAATTTTTCATCCTTCCGTTCTTGCTGTCACAAAAGATTTAAATTACAACAGTATTTGTCCGTGTTCAGTTTAGCCTGCAGCAGCAGGCATTTTCCAGGGGCACCACGAGGAGGAATGGACTCACCCCCATACACTGCTTAGTCTTCTTCTGCTTATAATTTAGAGCATATATTTTGCTCTTCATTTTGGTCTTATACGTCATGTTCTTCTGCTTTTTGATCTTCTGCTTATTGTTCTTCTGTCTCTTGTTCTGTATCTTGTAGTTTGTCTTAACCTTCTTTGTCCTGTTGGTGATCTTCTTTTGGGTAATCTTTTATTTCTTCTTTGTGATGGTGTTCAGGCTGGTTGGCTTGATGCTCGTCATCCTTGTGGTCGTCATCTTCTTCGGGGTGGTCATCAGGGTCGTCGTCTTCATTGTTGGAGATCCAGAGTGATTACCCAAAAAAACATTTAAAAAATCTTCAATTTGTAAATGTAGCTGAAGGTACAAGAAGGCTGACTAACTTCCGAGAACCAGCTGACATTACTGGAACCCGGACGGGTAGCAGAAGGTACAAGAGCCAATGCAAGTAACGAGGACCAGCTGACTGTGCTGGAACCCGGAGGGGCAGCAGAAGGAAAAGAGCCAATGGCACAACCGAGGACCAGCTGACGTTACTGGGATACGGTTACTAAGCAGGAGGTACCTGTGCTCCAAAGCACTACCAAGGGCCAGCAGACGTTGCTGGAACTCGGATACCGAGATGGAGGCACCTAGGCCAAAGGCACTGCGGAGAACCAGTTGACGGTACTGGAACCCGGACGGGTAGCAGAAGGTACAAGAACCAATGCAAGTAACGAGGACCAGCTGACTGTGCTGGAACCCGGAGGGGCAGCAGAAGGAAAAGAGCCAATGGCACAACCGAGGACCAGCTGACGTTACTGGGACACGGTTACTAAGCAGGAGGTACCTGTGCTCCAAAGCACTACCAAGGACCAGCAGACGTTGCTGGAACTCGGATACCGAGATGGAGGCACCTAGGCCAAAGGCACTGCGGAGAACCAGTTGACGGTACTGGAACCCGGACGGGTACCATAAGGCAAACATGAAAATGTAAGTTGACAGGCCGCAAGCCGTCCGCAGTTACCGAATCACACAGTCCTACAGTGGGTGCTTGTCCTATTGTCACAACGGAAACAGCCTTTATTTACATATCCCACAGCACACATAGGAATGACCAAAACTGCAGGCACCATATAGTCGGCTAACCAGAATGCAACACGACAGGACAACTTATTGGAGGCTAATTGACATTGACACTACCAGGAAACAGCTGTCGTGCTGTAACCAGGCTGGGCAGGAGTCAGTACCCGTGCCAAGTACTTCCGAGCAACAACTGGCGGTGTTGGAGCCCAGGGATGAGAAGAGAACAGGGTGGAGGCAGCAGGACTTTTTGCCGTACACACAACAGGGGAACAGCTGACATTACTGAACCCAGTAACACAGGAGCAAGTGTTGACTGTGCTAACAGCACTTCCAGGCAACAACTGGCGGTGTTGGAGCCCAGGGATGAGAGGAGGACAGGGTGGAGGCAGCAGGACTTTTTGACGTACACACAGCAGGGGAACAGCTGGTGTTACTGAACCCCAGTAACACAGGAGCAAGTGTTGACTGTGCTAACAGCACTTCTAGGCAACAACTGGCGGTGTTGGAGCCCAGGGTCAAGGAGGATGTTTAAATAGTAGATCAAGTATTTTCCTTGTTACGTGTCAATTTTAAATGTCTATACTTCAAACAAGAGAAAGATAAGCTTTACTACCATAAGATGATGATTTCAGTTAAAAAAATATTGAGATAAATAAAGAATTGACAAACATAAACGCATACATTAACATGTTTAACAGCAATGCAAACCACAAAATAAATTAATTAAGGAATCTGCTATACGGTTGTACATAAAAGCATACAAGTACATATCTGAATCCATTAATGATGGATAAGTAACAGTATGTACACCATTTTTATTGTATAGACAATGAATGTCTGACTTCAAAACATCATCAGCATTACAAGTTATCTGTGACATTAATAAAATGTTACATTTGCTGAATAATGTCACTAAACAGTTTAAAAAAAATTATACAATTTCCATCATGTAATACTCATAATATGTGCCAATAATAATTTTTATTAACAAACATAACCTTTAAAAAGTGCATAGTGCAAATTGCTATTTATGCCTGACTGTGGACTTGCAAGCATGACAACGGATAGATAAGGTATATATAGATGAGACTGCATAGCCACAGATGGTGAATGGCCATGTAATACTGTACCTCAATAAAGTGTGCGTCACTACTACATAATTTTTTTTATATAGCTTTATAAACAGGGTACGTGCATGTATGCTTGCGCCTTTTTTGGACTCACAGACTGCCTTCCTGCTGTGACGCGTTGGGTAGTGAACAGTTGTGTGCAGTGTTCACTGCAGTCTTTGCGGAATAACCACACTTAGGCCTTATAACTTTTCAGACTTTCTTTATCAATCTACCAAGATGAAGAAGGCAGGGAGTAAGGCACGTGGTCGTGGCCGTGGAGTTTCAGCAAGGAGAGGACGTGGGGATTCTGTGGCTGCTGCCGCCCCCAGTGACACAGCATCCACCAGTTTTCCCCGTGAACATTCCTTTATGCGCACTTTTGTAGGAGGTCGGCGTACCCCCCTGCTGCGGGAAGAACAAATTGAAGCCGTTGTTGGTTGGATGTCAGCCAATGCATCGACTTCAATTGCTTCCACCTCCTCTGAGGACCACAGCACTGTTGAGCAACCATCTGTCTCTTCACTGCCTGCCAAATTGCCCAGGCAGTGAAAGAGTTCTGTACAGGAACCACTGAGTGTCTGCTTCTGTTCTCAGAATCTGTTGGCATTCTGGAATGTGAAGAAGAGGGAGTATGCAGTGATGCACAACAGCTGTGTCTCTCTGAATCTGAAGAGGCGGGTGAGACAGTGCCGATGGTCAGCACACCGCAGAACGCATCTGATGATGATGAGACTCAGGTGCCAGTTTCTGTTGAGCATGGTGCTGGCCAGACCACCCAACAGCAGCAGGTGTTGGAAGAGGGTAGTGGAGATGATGAGGTCCAAGACCCAACATGGCGTGAGGAACAGGAAGGTGTTGGGAGCAGCTCAGAGGAATACTAATAATAATAATAATATTAATTTATATAGCGCCATCATATTCCGCAGCGCTTTACAGTTTAGCAGTTTCAGAACACAAGTCATAAGTAACAACGCTAACAATACAATAATTTAAGCAAAATAAGTCGCCCCTGCTCGTGACAGCTTACAATCTACAATGAGTTGGGGGAGATACAAAGTATAGGTGTTTATATACAATGGTGCATTTACAATGATGGTCCAGCCATCTTAAGGGAGTGAGGGATGGAGATAGTGAATGGACTAGACACACACCACACACACACACACACACTTACACAGAATACATAGAATGACTTTGATTAGTGAATGTGATACGCCGCTCTGAACAAATGTGTTTTGAGGGAGCGCCTGAAACCATGCAAATTGTGGATAGTCCTAATTTCTTGGGGTACAGCATTCCTGAGGATTGGCGCAGCGCGGGAGAAGTCTTGGAGTCTTGAGTGGGAGGTACGGATTAGTGCAGAGGTTAGTCGAAAGTCGTTTGCAGAGCTCAGCAGTCGGTTAGGCCGATAGATAAAAATGAGGGAGGAGATGTAGGGGGGTGCTGTACTGTGGATAGCTTTGTGGCTGAGAACCAGTACTTTGGTTGAAAGCTGTGAGAGGCCTAGAGAAGTGGTTAGTGATAGAAGGAAGATTGAGGAAGACATTGCCCCAACGGTACAAACAGGAGGGAGAGTTAGACTGCAGACTCGGTTGCCTGTAGCCTCCAGTTTGGCACCTGTTCGGAGCAGTTGTCTTCCAAAAGTCAAAACGTGCGCTCCCAGGACTTGCACTGCGTGGTCCTTTTTTGACACACTTGCAGATGATATTTGCTATGTCAAATGCAAGCTGTGTAATCAAAAATTAAAAATAGGTAAAAGTGTCAGTAACCTCAATACCAATAATATGTGGAAAAATGTGCGGACAAAGCACGTAGTTGAGTTACAAAGACACACTGGAGATGTAGGCCAACCTACAGCAGCACCTACATCTTCAGGTTGTGTTGAAGCCTCTTCATCGAGCTCACACACAGCTGGTTCTGCTTCCTCACAGGATCGCCATGGAAGAACCTCGGTCACTGTTGTCCAGAGACAAAGTGTTATTCCACACACAGCAGCAAGTTCCCTGTCATCCTCACACTCCCAGGCCACAAAACAGCCATCGGTAGCACAGGCATGGGATAAAAGACGGCCATACTGGGCAAACCATCCACGAGCACAGGCTCTGAATGCTGGTATTGCAAAACTCCTGTCCCTTGAAATGCTGTCATTCAGGCTGGTGGAGACAGACAGTTTCCGTAACTTAATATCATTGTCAGTCCCACAATACAATGTGCCAAGCTGATTTCATTTCAGCAGACAAGCCGTACCTGGTCTGCAAAAGCATGTTGAGGGAAAAATTAAACATGCGCTACTAAACGCCCTCAGTAGCAAGGTCCACCTGACCACCGATGCGTGGACCAGTACCCATTGTTATGATCTGCTACAACCACTAAGGAAAGAAGGGAATTCTGTCCCTACAATAGAACTAAGCTGAATCCCTACGATGTAACGGGGAACCTGATCCTGCGACCAGACCCGCTAAAGTCCTCAGCTAGTCTGAACGAAGACCTATAGTTGCGAGGGAGGAATCCCTACAAGATCTAGGGACTGGGAGAAAAGGTGGACACCTCCTAACAGAAATTGTAGCAGGGATAATTAAACAGAAAACAAAATACTTTGAGATCCTAACATCAAGCAAAACTGACTGAGTAAGGCACCTAAGCACCCGGCTAGCTTAACAGTAGATAATACAATGAAGTCAAGCAAAGCCAGAAGGGCGGAGCCAGACTAAATAGGGAAAAAAGGTCATGTGACCAGCTAACTGAAACAAAACCTAACAAGAGGGTTCTAACACCCATGGCCAGGGACGATATCTTTCCCTCACTGCCCATTGGGTCAATGTTGTGGAAGCGGGTACTGATCTTGCGAGTGGCGCTGTACGTGTTCTGCCAACTCCAAGGATTGCAGGAATCAAGTCTGTACACATTGACTCCTCCTCCTACTCCAGTTCCTCAGAATCATCGCTGCAGGAGCCGTCATGGTCTACCTCCACATGGACCCGTGAACGGTTACCTGTTGCGACCGATATGAGCACAGCCGTGTCCAAACGTCAACAGGCCGTCCTGAAATTAATTTCCATGGGAATCGAAGCCACACAGCGCAGGAGCTCTGGAATGCCATCAAGCAGGAGAGCGACGTGTGGTTTTTGGCAGCGAATCTCCAGCCAGGCTTGGTAGTGTGTGACAATGGCCGAAATCTGGTGGCAGCTCTGGGCCTTGGCAACCTCACTCACATGCCATGTCTGTCACATGTGCTCAACTTGGTCGTGCAGAGTTTTTTGAGGGACTATCCGGATCTTGATGCACTGCTGCACAAGGTCCGCCTAGAGTGCGCTCACTTGTGACGTTCCAGCATGGCCAGATCGCTGATTGCAGCTCTGCAACGCAGATTTCGCCTTCCTGAACATCGCATCATATGTGACGTACCCACCAGGTGGAATTCCACGTTAATATGTTGGAGCGGTTGTGTGAGCAGCAGCAACAGTAATGGAGTATCAGCTGCATCAGGCGCAATCAACTCGCAATTTGCGCCGTTCACACTTCACCACTACTGACTGGGCCTCTATAATAATAATAATCTTTATTTATATAGCGCCAACATATTCCGCAGCGCTTTACAGTTTAACAGTTTCAGAACACAAGTCATAAGTAACAACGTTAACAATACAATAATTAAAGCAATATAAGCCGCCCCTGCTCGTGACAGCTTACAATCTACAATGAGGTGGGGAGATACAAAGTACAGGTGTTTATATACAATGGTGTATTTACAATGATGGTCCAGCCATTTTGAGGGAGTGATGGATGGATGGAGATAGTGAATGGGCTACACACACAGACTTACACATAGAATGACTTTGATTAATGAATGTGATAGGTCGCTCTGAACAAATGTGTTTTGAGGGAGCGCCTGAAACCATGCTAATTGCGGATAGTCCTAATTTCTTGGGGTACAGCATTCCAGAGGATTTGCGCAGCACGGGAGAAGTCTTGTAGTCGGGAGTGGGAGGTACGGATTAGTGCAGAGGTTAGTCGAAGGTCGTTTGCAGAGCGCAGCAGTCGGTTAGGCCGATAGATAGAAATGAGGGAGGAGATGTAGGGGGGTGCTGCACTGTGGAGAGCTTTGTGGGTGACAACCAGTACTTTGAATTGGATACTATAATGAATGGGCAGCCAGTGTAAGGACTGGCGAAGGACTCTATGAAGGACATCTGCCACGTTTTCCGTGCGTTTGATGAGTCAACGCGGATGGGAGTGCAGATGATGCACTAGTCAGCCTGACTGTCCCCCTTATCTGCCTGCTTCAAAAAACAATGCAAGCACTAAGGGATGAGGTTTTGGAAGAGGTGGAGGATGAGGAGTCACAAATTCCGTCACCTTCTGGACAGTCAGCGCAACGTGGTTCCTCACAAAGGGCTGGGCAGGGCTCACTTTGTGAGGAGGATGAGGAGGAGTCAATGGAGGAGGAAGACATCGCTCCAGAGGGAGGTACACAACGCTCTAGTCAGTATGTATAGCGAGGGTGGGGTGATGCAGAGCAGGCAGAGATTACGCCTCTTGCAGGGGACAGCGTTTCTTGGCCAGTTGGGATTCTGCAGCACATGGTTGATTTCATGCTGCAGTGCCTGAGAAATGACCGCCGCATCGCCCACATTCTCACCACGTCTGATTATTGGGTGTCCACCCTCCTAGACCCTCGCTACCGGGACAACTTACAAAGCCTCATCACACCGTTGAACCGGGAGCGTAAAATGCGGGAGTACCAAGACACACTGGTGCAATCCATAATGTTCTCCATTCCAGCCGAGAGCACTGCTGCTACTACTGCTTTACAAAGCAGCTCTGTGCGTCGAGGCAGTGGAGACAGCTCTGCAACAAGAGGGAGCACAAGCAGCGCCTCTGCACAGGGCAAGATGTTATGATTTGGTAGCTGAGGAGAGCAGGCAAAAAAGGCAATACACCAGAGAGGTTGGAATCTATGGGATTGCAGTACCCTGACTAACCACCACAACTAAAGGCAGCCGTGGAGCGTACCTACGTTGGTCCTAGACGCCTCATCACAGCCTGAGAAGCTAACTACACCTAAAGATAGAAAGAGGAAAGCTATCTGCCCCGGAGCAGATCCACAAAGAACATAGAAAGCCCCCAAACATGTAATGGCGGTTAGACAAGAAGAAATACTGACACAGACAGAAAATAGTATGAGCAAACGTTGGGGCTCAAACTTCATAAATAGAAAAGGATAGGAAGGGCACTTTATGCAATCACAAAAAACCCTGAAAAGTACCAACTTTACTAATTACAAAAACACCTGAGATGACACAACCTCTAGCACCTAAATTAGTTCTCTGGTGTAACAAAAACTAAACAGCAGCCACAGAAAAAAGTGGAAAAGGAAAATGAACAAACAACAGTGGCTGAACTAAACTGAGAGGAGCACAAGCCCCCAAGGGGACCCGGCAGACCCCCACAGAAGTGCAGGACAAAATGCCAAAAAAAAACAAAAAAAAATAAAAGAAGAAAATGTCTTATCTGTTAGAAAAAGATGCAGGCACGAAACAGCAAGCTACAAAGTGTACAGGAATCAAAGATGAGACCAGAACAATTGATCACCGTCAACCCTGATGGAAGGGAACCTCCCTTATACAGTTAGGTCCATATATATTTGGACAGAGACAACATTTATTTAATTTTGGTTCTAGACATTATCACAATGAATTGTAAACAAAACAATTCAGATGCAGTTGCAGTTCAGACTTTCAGCTTTCATTTGAGGGTATCCACATTAAAATTAGATGAAGGGTTTAGGAGTTTCAGCTACTTAACATGTGCCACCCTGTTTTTAAAGAGAACAAAAGTAATTGGACAGATTAAATAATTGTAAATAAATTGTTCATTTCTAGTACTTGGTTGAAAACCCTTTGTTGGCAATGACTGCCTGAAGTCTTGAACTCATGGACATCACCAGACGCTGTTTCCTCCTTTTTGATGCTCTGCCAGGCCTTCACTGTGGTGGTTTTCAGTTGCTGTTTGTTTGTGGGCCTTTCTGTCTGAAGTTTAGTCTTTAACAAGTGAAATGCATGCTCAGTTGGGTTAAGATCAGGTGACTGACTTGGCCATTCAAGAATATTCCACTTCTTTGCTTTAATAAACTCCTGGGTTGCCTTGGCTTTATGTTTTGGGTCATTGTCCATCTGTAGTATGAAACGACGACCAATCAGTTTGGCTGCATTTGGCTGGATCTGAGCACACAGTATGGCTCTGAATACCTCAGAATTCATTCGGCTGCTTCTGTCCTGTGTCACATCATCAATAAACACTAGTGACCCAGTGCCACTGGCAGCCATGCCTGCCCAAGCCATCACACTGCCTCCGCCGTGTTTTACAGATGATGTGGTATGCTTTGGATCATGAGCTGTACCACGCCTTCGCCATACTTTTCTCTTTCCATCATTCTGGTAGAGGTTAATCTTGGTTTCATCTGTCCAAAGAATGTTCTTCTAGAACTGTGCTGGCTTTTTTAGATGCTTTTTAGCAAAGTCCAGCTTAGCCTATTTATTCTTGATGCTTACGAGTGTCTTGCACCGTGCAGTGAACCCTCTGTATTTACTTTCATGCAGTCTTCTCTTTATGGTAGATTTGGATATTGATATGCCTACCTCCTGGAGAGTGTTGTTCACTTGGTTAGCTGTTGTGAAGGGGTTTCTCTTCACCATGGAGAGTATTCTGCGATCATTCACCACTGTTGTCTTCCGTGGGCGCCCAGGTCTTTTTGCATTGATGAGTTCACCAGTGCTTTCTTTCTTTCTTAGGATGTACCAAACTGTAGATTTTGCCACTCCTAATGTTGTAGCAATTTCTCGGATGCGTTTTTTCTGTTTTTGCAGCTTAAGGATGGCTTGTTTCACCTTCATGGAGAGCTCCTTTGACCGCATGTTTCCTTCACAGCAAAACCTTCCAAAGGCAAACACCACACCTCAGATCAACTCCAGCCCTTTTATCTGCTTAATTGAGAATTACATAATGAAGGGATTGTCCACACCTGTCCATGAAATAGTCTTGGAATCAATTGTCCAATTACTTTTGGTCCCTTTAAAAACAGGGTGGCACATGTTAAGGAGCTGAAACTCCTAAACCTTTCATCCAATTTTAATGTGGATACACTCAAATGAAAGCTGAAAGTCTGAACTTCAACTGCGTCTGAATTGTTTTGTTTAAAATTCATTGTGGTAATGTCTAGAACCAAAATTAAATAAATGTTGTCTCTGTCCAAATATATATGGACCTAACTGTATAACACCAGTCAGTAACACCTGATCTCCAATCTTCACAATCTTCATTGGATAGTTCAGTACTGTTTGTAACCACCAGAGGGAGCTTCTGCTCAGAATTCATTTCTAGCACATTCACAACAGCAAGACCAGTATGTTCCAAATGTGGCGAAGTTTTGTGGCAGCGCCACCAATGTCTACACCATCCGAGACGGCTCCAGTCAGCAGGAGGCAAAGTTTCCGTAAGATGGTGACAGACTACATGTCTTGGCCTCTCAGTGTACTCCCAGATGGCTCTTCCCCATTCAAGTTTTGGGTTTCTAAGCTGGATACATGGCCAGAGCTTAGCCAGTATGCATTGGAGGTGCTGGTTTGCCCTGCTGCCAGTGTATTATCGGAGCGCTTCTTTAGTGCTGCAGGTGGTGTACTAACAGACCGTAGCATGCGACTATCCTCCGATAATGTAGACCGGCTTACTTTTCTGAAAATGAACAAGGCATGGATCTCGCATGAATTTGATTAAATAACTGGTTGGCAACGTTATCCATGTCTCCTGTTATGTTCATCTTTCTACCACCTGAACTCTACTGCCTGGGCTACAACACTGCCAGTTGCTGCTCAGAAGTGTTGGATGCACAGATCAAAACAATCGCTGATGTGTTTGTGGGGTTCAGTAACGCCTGCTGTTCCCCTGCTGTGTGTCCGGCAAAAATTACTGCTAGGTAGCTACACATGTTGAAAAAAACATGACATGTTAAAGTGGCTACTGCTACACATAGATAAGAGGCTACACCCTTATTTCTAAGCTGTAAACAAGTGAAACGTCACCTTTAAAACCATAAAATTATTAGTCTTTGTCACAAATCTGTAACAAAATAATTGTGACATATTACTGCAGATATCCACATGTCGAACACAAATGCTAACACAAAAGCCTACTTATGCTATAGGGTACTGATGGTGAACCTTGTCACTCCATAACTTAGACAAATCCAACTCACATCATGCCTCAAATGCTGCAATGTTGGAAGTGCATAATGTGGGTTGAACTTTGACAACAGCTGCAGTGCGAAGGTTAGCCTTCAGTGTTCTTGGCTTTTAAATAAAAGCATACAAGTAAATTTAATAATCCATTGTTGATTAAGGGACGTGATGTACACCTGTAATATTGTGCAAACAATGGATGTAGGACTAGTCCTCTTCAACATTACTTATATTTGTGTCATTTCAAAAAATACATATTTAACCCCTTCACCCCAAGGGTGGTTTGCACGTTAATGACCGGGCCAATTTTTACAATTCTGACCACTGTCTCTTTATGAGGTTATAACTCTGGAACGCTTCAACGGATCTTCGCGATTCTGAGATTGTTTTCTCGTGACATATTGTACTTCACGTTAGAAGTAAAATTTCTTCGATATAACTTGCGTTTATTTTTGAAAAAAACGCAAATATGGCGAAAATTTTTAAAATTTTGCAATTTTCAAACTTTGAATTTTTATTCCCTTAAAACAGAGAAATATGTCACATAAAATAGTTAAGAAATAACATTTCCCACATGTCTACTTTACATCAGCACAATTTTGGAACCAAAATTTTTTTTTGTTAGGAAGTTATAAGGGTTAAAAGTTGACCAGCGATTTCTCATTTTTACAACAAAATTTACAAAGCCATTTTTTTTAGGGACCACCTCTCATTTGAAGTCACTTTGAGGGGTCTATATGGCAGAAAATACCCAAAAGTGACACCATTCTAAAAACTGCACCCTCAAGGTACTCAAAACCACATTCAAGAAGATTATTAACCCTTCAGGTGCTTCACAGGAACTAAAGCAACGTGGAAGGAAAAAATGAATATTTAACTTTTTAGCCACAAAAATGATCTTTTACAAACTTTTTTTTTATTTTCACAAGGGTAAAAGGAGAAAATGGACAGATAAGGTTGTTATGCAATTTCTCCTGAGTACGCCAATACCCAATATGTGGGGGAAAACCACTGTTTGGGCACACGGCAGAGCTCGTAAGGGAAGGAGCGCCGTTTGACTTTTTCAAACTAAAATTGGCTGGAATTGAGATTGGACGCCATGTCGTGTTTGGAGAGCCCCTGATGCGCCTAAACAGTGGAAACCCCCACAAGTGACACCATTTTGGAAACTAGACCCCTAAGGTACTTATCTAGATCTGTTGTGAGCACTTTGAACTCCCAAGTGTTTCACAAAAGCTTATAATGCCTGGGTGTGAAAAAAAAAAAAAACAATTTTCCACAAAAATGATTTTTTAGTCCCAAATTTTTGAATTTTCCCAAGGAAATTGGACCCCAAAAGTTGTTGTCCAATTTGTCCTGAGTACGCTGATACCCCATATGTGGGGGGGGGGAACTGTTTGGGTGCACGGCAGGGCTTGGAAAGGAAGTAGTAACGTTTTGGAATGCAGACGTTGATGGGGGTCATGTTCCGTTTGCAGTGCCCCAGATGAGCCTAAACAGTGGAAACCCCCCACAAGTGACCCCATTTTGGAAACTATACCCCCTATGGAACTTATCTAGATCTTTGGTGAGCACTTTGAACCCCCAAGTGCTTCACACAAGTTTATAATGCCCGGGCATGAAAATAAAAAATCCTATTTTTTTCCCACAAAAATTATCTTTTAGTCACTAATTTTTTATTTTCTCAAGGGTAACAGGAGAAATTGGACCACATAAGTTGTTGTCCAATTTGTCCTGAGTACGCTGATACCCCATATGTGGGTGGGAACCACTGTTTGGGCGCACGGCAGAGCTCGGAATGGAAGGAGCACCATTTGACTTTTTCCAACCAAAATTGGCTGGAATTGAGATTGGATGCCATGTTGCATTTGGAGAGCCCCTGATGTGCCTAAACAGTGGAAACCCCCCACAAATGACCCCATTTTGGAAACTAGACCCCTAAGGAACTTTTCTAGATCTTTGGTGAGCAATTTGAACCCCCAAGTGCTTCACACAAGTTTATAACGTAGAGCCGTAAAATTTAAAAATCATATTTTTTCCACAAAAATGATCTTTTCACCCCAATTTTTATTTTTCCAAGGGTAACAAGACTCCAAAAGTTATTGTGCAATTTATCCTGAGTGCGCTGATACCCCATATGTGGGGGTAAACCACTGTTTGGGTGCATGGCAGAGTTTGGAAGGGAAGGAGCGCCGTCTGACTTTTTCAACGCAGAATTGGCTGGACGCCATGTCGTGTTTGGAGAGCTCCTGATCTGCCTAAACAGTGGAAACCCCCATAAATGACGCCATTTTGGAAACTAGACCCCTCAAGGAACTTATCTAGATGTGTGGTGAGAACTTTTAACCCCCAGGTGTTTCACTAAAGTTTATAACGTACAGCCGTAAAATAAAAAATCTTTTTTTTTTTTTACAAAAATGATTTTTTCGTCCCCAATATTTTATTTTCACAAGGGTAACAGAAGAAATTGGAACCCAAAAGTTGTTGTCCAATTTGTCCTGAGTACGCTGATACCCAATATGTGGGAGAAAACTACTGTATGGGCGCACGTCAGGGCTCGGAAGGGAAGTAGTGACGTTTTGGATTGCAGACTTTGATGGAATGGTCTGGGGGCGTCATGTCGCATTTGGAGAGCCCCTGATGCGCCTAAACAGTGGAAACCCCCCACAAGTGACCCCATTTTGGAAAATAGACCCCACAAGGAACTTCTCTAGATGTGTGGTGAGCACTTTGAACCCCGAAGTGCTTCACAGAAGTTTATAACGCACAGCCGTAAAAAATAAAAAATCCTTTTTTTTTTTTGCAAAAATGATTTTTTTGCCCCAATATTTTATTTTTACAAGGGTAACAGGAGAAATTGGACCCCAAAAGTTGTTTTCCAATTTGTCCTGAGTACGCTGATATCCAATATGTGGGAGAAAACTACTGTATGGGTACACGTTGGGGCTCGGAAGGGAAGTATTGACGTTTTGGATTGCAGACTTTGATGGAATGGTCTGGGGGTGTCATGTCGCATTTGGAGAGCCCCTGATGCGCCTAAACAGTGGAAATCCCCAACAAGTGACCCCATTTTGGAAAATAGACCCCACAAGGAACTTATCTAGATGTGTGGTGAGCGCTATGAAGCCCCAAGTGCTTCACAGAAGTTTATAATGTACAGCCGTAAAAACAAAAAAATATTTTTTTTTGTACAAAAATGATATTTTCGCCCCCAGTTTTTTATTTTACCAAGGGTAGCAGAAGAAATAGGACAAATTGCACAATAACTCTTGGGGTCCAGAGTACGCTGATACCCCATATGTGGGGATAAACTACTGTTTGGACGCATGGCAGAGCTGAGAAGTGAAGGAGCACCGTTTGACTTTTTCAACGCAGAATTGGCTGGAATTGAGATCAGACGCCATGTCACATTTGGAGAGCCCCTGATGTGCCTAAACAGCGGAAACCCCCCAATTCTAACTCCAACTCTAACCCCAACACACCCCTAACCCTAGTCCCAACCCTAACCACAAACCTAACCCTAACACACCCCTAATCCCAACCCTAACCCTAATCCTAACTTTAGCGCCAACCCTAACCCTAACTTTAGCCGCAACCCTAACCCTAACCCTAATGGGAAAATGGAAATAAATACTTTTTTTTAATTTTATTATTTTTCCCTTACTAAGGGGGTGATAAAGGGGGGTTTGATTTACTATTTATAGCGGGTTTTTATGATTGGCAGCTGTCACGCTAAAAGACGCTTTTTATTGCAAAAATAGTTTTTGCATCATCACATTTTGAGAGCTATAATTTTTGCATATTTTGGCCCACAGAGTCATGTGAGGTCTTATTTTTTGCGGGACGAGTTGACGTTTTTATTGGTACTATTTTCGAGCACGTGACGTTTTTTGATCGCTTTTTATTTCGATTTTTGGGAGGTTAGAATGAACAAAAATCAGCAATTCATGAATTTCTTTTGGGGAGGCGTTTATACCGTTCCGCGTGTGGTAAAATTGATAAAGCAGTTTTATTCTTCGGGTCAGTACGATTATGGCGATACCTCATTTATATCATTTTTTCATGTTTTGGCGCTTTTATAGAATAAAAACAATTTTATATAAAAAATAATTATTTTTGCATCGCTTTATTCTGCGAGCTATAACTTTTTTATTTTTTCGCTGATGATGCTTTATGATGGCTCGTTTTTTGCGGGACAAGAAGCCGTTTTCAGCGGTACCATGTTTTTTTATATCGGTCTTTTTGATCGCGTGTTATTCCACTTTTTGTTCGGCGGTATGATGATAAAGCATTGATTTTTTGCTTCGTTTTTTTTTTTTTTTTTTAAGGGGTTCACTAAAGGGGTTAACTAGTGGGACAATTTTATAGGGGGGGTCGTTACGGACGCGGCGATACCAAATATGTGTACTTTTATTGTTTTTTTTTTTATTTACAGGAAGAAGTGAATTTATTGGGGAATATTTTTTTTTTTTTTTATTTATTTTGGATTTTTTTTTTACACATGTTTATTTTTACTTTTTTAACTTTTTTACTTTGTCCCAGGGTGGGACATCACAGTATTTTATCAGATCGCTGGTGTGACAGTGTGCACAGCACTCTGTCACACCAGCGATCGCACAGGCATAGATGCAGGCTTCTCAGTGCCTGCTCTCGGCAGGCACTGAGGTAGCCGCCTCCCTCCAGGACCCCGGCGCCATCTTGGATCCGGGTCCTGGGAGGGAGGAAGCCTCAGAACAGCGCGATCACATCGCGCTGCTCTGAGGGTCTCAGGGGGGCGCGCAGGGAGCCCCCACCCTGCGCGATCCTCCCCTGTGCCCCCAGTACACCGCGATCATGTTTGATCGCGGTGTGCTAGGGGTTAATGTGCCGGGAGCGGTCCGTGACCGCTCCTGACACACAGTCATGGGTGTCAGCTGTGATAATCAGCTGACACCCGGCGGCGATTAGCTGTGCTCCCCTCAGGAGCGCAGCTGATTGCCTATGACGTACTATCCCGTCCCCGGTCATACGGGCCCAGGTACCATGGACGGGATAGTACGTCCGATGGCAGTAAGGGGTTAATTACAAATTTAACAACCCATATCATAAAGGTCCATCATGTAAAAATGAGAATCGGTAACAAAACTCATGCATTACCTTGTTAAAGTCAATAGTGCATAGTCACAATAGCTAAATATATACCTGCGAGTTTTGCTGAAACAACGACAACTGATAGAAAAGGTGAATGATATCTAGTTATCAGACTGAATAGTGACACCTGTACAATGTCGATATAATACTGTACCTTAACAAAAAGGCTGTTTGCAACCAATGTATTATATACGGATGGAAGCGCATCACACTAATAGATTTGAGTTATTTGAAATAGAATGGAGCAGCACCAATTAGAGAAAAATGTCAAGGATGAGGCAGTGAGACACGCTCAGCAGAGTACAAGCAGCAGTGGTTGAAGAACTAACTGGAGCGGGATCTGCACTCCAAAAATGAAAACCTCTGACTACAGTAAACACTGCACACAACTGTTCAGTAGCTGTGAAAGGCCCGTTTGTGTACTTCTATATTGTTTGCAACCAATGTATTGGATACGGATGGAAGCACGTCACACTAATAGATTTAATTTTTTTTAAATAGAATGGAGCAGCAACAATTAGAGAAAAATGTCAAGGATGAGGCAGTGAGACACGCTCAGCAGAGTACAAGCAGCAGTGGTTCAAGAACTAACTGGAGCGTGATGTTACACTCGGTCCCCGTGCTGGCTCTGCACTCCGTCCTGCTCACTCACCTGTTCCTCTGGCTGTCCCTCTGCAGCAGTCTGCGCGTAGGCTGGGGTCTTCTGTCCCATCTGCTTCTCAGCGTCCTGTGTCCTCCTCCACTTCCTGGCACGCTGCTAGCAGGCCTCCAGATAGTTTGCTTAGGACGCGAGGCCGCGCCCACCGTCTCTCTTAAAGGGGCAGTGTGCATTTTTTGACATAGCTAATTAACCAATGGCAGCGCACTCAGTACTATATCTGGTCACTCCACCATAAGGGGAGTGCCGGAGCAACGTGTTCTATCATTGCTACATCCGGTTCTGTTCCTGATCTGTCTGCGCTGCGTCTGCAGTCTCTGTGCTTCGCTTATACTGTTTGTCTCCTCAGATCATTGCTAACCCGTATCTGGCTAACCTGGACAATCTCGGCTATTACTGGCGCAAGTGTCATCCCGTTCCGCCATCAGCCATCCATACCCGTGAACCGTGACAAGGTCACTGAAGCCAGCCTGCCACCATCTATTCTGGACCAGGACCTTACCCTTCTCCGTCAAGAACCCTCCACGGACTCTGTATATACCTGTTATCCTTTTGGTCCCTCTGGGACAGCTGCCACGTGTCCGGGGTCTAACTGGAGGTAGCACCTGTGTCCTCCGGGTATTCCATTCTGGTCCTGTTCGAGGGGGTCTTACTACGGGTACCCGGGGCTCACTAGTTACGCCCCCTTCGGAGCCCCCCGGATCGCGGTCTCGAGGTTCCACATTAAAAAATAAAAACGAATGTGAACTTCACCATCTCTGCCTCCGCTTCCATTCGTTACAGATTGCTCCGGCCATGGAACCCGCTGGATCCCAGAGATCTCCGACCACGGATCTGTGCCAGGAGGTGACCCGTTTGGGAGTTCAACAGGACAAGATCACGACTTATCTACGCAGCTTGTCTACCCGCATGGATTCCTTGGGGTCCTCGTCTGCACCTGACTCTTCTATCAATACTCAGGTACCAGTTCCCATGGCAAGTCAAGGTCCCCGCCTGGTGGCTCCAACCCGTTTCCAGGGTGATCCTACTCAGTGTCGGGTTTTCTCAATCAGTGCACTCTACACTTCGAAATCTTGGGGCATATGTTTGCTTCTGACCGAGCCAAGGTGGGCTTCATCATGTCACACCTGGGAGGAGAGGCCCTCGCCTGGCTAAACCCGCTATGGGAGAGAGGGGATCCGCTGATTAATGATCTTCAATCTTTCCTAGAGGCTTTTCGCAGGACTTTCGATGAACCTGGTCGCACCACTTCGACTGCCTCAGCTTTGCTCCGCCTGCGCCAAGGTACTCTCACGGTAGCTCAGTATGCTGTTAAATTCCGCACCCTCTCGTCTGAATTATCGTGGAACAATGAGGCCCTGGTTGCTAACTTCTGGGAAGGCCTATCCGGAAGAATCAAGGATGAGCTGGCGGGACGGGACAGACCTACCCTCTTGGAAGAGCTAATATCCTTGGCAACCCGAATTGACCTGCGTTTTCAGGAGCGTTCCATGGAGATCAAGCGGGACAAAAGGTCCTATCACCTGGACTCTAGTTTGTACAAAACAGGTACCTCGCCTTCCTCCTCCGAGGCCATGGAGGTAGACCATGTAAGTTTGGCCACCCGCCGCCGGGAGGCACGTCGCAAGGAGGGAAGTTGTTACTACTCTGGTAGTTCTGAACATTTGATCCATTTCTGTCCTAAAAAGTCGGGAAACTCCAGTGCCTAGGTCCGGTAGGAGGGGCCAACCTAGGTAGAGAACAGTCCTCTCCCTCTTTACACATCTCAGTCTCTGTGTCCTATGGAGCAATAAAATTCACCGAACATTGTTTACTGGATTCTGGAGCTGCAGGGAACTTCATCCAGCAGGCGGTTGTGGATCATTACCGCTTACCAGTCCAGCGTCTTCCTGATCCGTTACAGGTGTCCACCGTGGATGGCAAACCACTGACCGAGCCCGTCCAGTTTCAAACAGAGTTGGTGGAACTCCGGGTAGGTCTAATGCATGCTGAACGAATGCGATTTTATGTATATCCCGGTTTGTCCCATCCCATGGTTTTAGGTTTACCTTGGCTCCAGATGAATGAACCAGTCCTTAATTGGAAAACTGGAGAAGTTCTGCGTTGGGGAGATACCTGCATGAATCGTTGCTTAACCCGGATTCAACCTGTTTCGCCTCCAGTCCAGCCTGATACCCTGCCAGGGTTGCCTTCCGCCTATTGGTCCTTCTCTGACGTCTTTGGGAAAAAGGAGGCTGAGAGACTACCTCCACACAGGTCGTATGACTGTCAGATAGAGCTTCTTCCTGGAGTATCTCCTCCTCGCGGGAGAGTTTATCCCCTTTCACAGGCAGAGACTCAGGCTATGTCGGACTACATTAAAGAGAATCTGGCTAGAGGATTTATCCGAAAGTCATCGTCACCGGCAGGAGCTGGATTCTTCTTTGTGAAGAAGAAGGATGGATCCTTGCGGCCCTGTATCGACTATCGGGGTCTAAATCAGATCACGGTAAAAAACAGGTATCCATTACCTCTTATTTCAGAGCTGTTTGATCGTCTCCGAGGGGCCAAGATCTTCACCAAATTGGATCTCAGAGGAGCCTACAACCTGATCCGAGTCAGAGAGGGAGACGAATGGAAAACAGCCTTCAACACCCGTGACGGCCACTATGAATACCTGGTAATGCCATTTGGCCTAAGCAATGCACCTGCGGTCTTTCAGGAATTTGTTAATGACATTTTCAGGGACTTGCTCTATACTTGTGTCGTGGTCTACCTGGACGATATTTTGATTTTCTCTGCTGACTTGACGTCACACCGGAGGCAAGTACGCCTGGTCTTACAAAGACTGAGAGAGAACAGGCTATATGCCAAATATGAGAAATGCCTCTTTGAGCAGTCTTCCTTGCCTTTCCTTGGGTACATTGTATCTTCCACAGGATTAAAGATGGATCAGGAGAAGTTATCTGCAGTTCTCAACTGGCCTCGTCCGTCTGGGCTAAAAGCCATGCAAAGGTTCCTAGGGTTCGCCAATTACTACCAGCAATTCATTCCACACTTTTCCACCCGAGTGGCTCCAATCACAGCCTTAACCCGGAAAGGTGTAAACTCTAAGGAATGGTCCTCCGAGGCAGAAGAGGCCTTTGTTTCTCTCAAATAAGCCTTCGCTTCCGCACCCGTTCTCCATCGTCCTAATTCAAATGAGCAATTTTTCTTGAGGTTGACGCTTCCTCCATAGGTGCAGGAGCAGTTCTGACCCAGAAGTCATCTACCGGGCGGATGATCTCGTGTGGTTTTTTCTCCAAGGTTTTTTCTCCTGCAGAAAGGAACTACTCTGTCGGTGATCGCGAACTGTTGGCCATCAAATTGGCTCTGCAAGAATGGAGACATCTTCTTGAGGGAGCTCATCACCAGGTAATCATATTCACCGACCATAAAAACCTTGCCTATCTCCAATCTGCTTTAAGACTGAATCCCCGTCAGGCCCGTTGGGCATTATTTTTTGCCCCTTTCAATTTTGTACTTCATTTCCGTCCAGCTGACAAGAACATCAAGGCAGACGCACTCTCTAGAGCCTTCTTGCCTCCTGAACTGGAGGAAGAACCTCAGCACATTATTGAACCTTCTAAGTTAGTCTCTGTTGCCTCCACTGATCTGGCCCGGCTTCCTCCAGGGAAGACTCTCGTGTCCACTTCTGATCGTAGTCGTGTTCTGCGCTGGGGTCATTCTTCTAAGTTGGCTGGCCATGCTGGTCAGAAAAAGATGCAGCAACTCAGTTATTACTGGTGGCCTACCATGGGCAAGGATATCCAGGAGTTCGTCGCAGCCTGTCCTTCATGTGCCCGTAACAAAACTGTTAAACATCTACCAGCCGGCAGGCTTCTGCCTCTTCTGATTCCGTCCGCTCCCTGGCAGCACATCGCGATGGATTTCATCACGGATCTTCCCATTTCTTCTGGCTGCTCAGTGGTATGGGTTGTGGTGGACCGCTTCTCTAAAATGGCCCACTTCGTTCCGCTATCTGGCCTCCCATCTGCTCCAGAACTGGCCGCTCACTTCATTCAGCACATCTTCCGTTTACATGGATTTCCTCTCCACATTGTGTCCGACAGGGGCGTCCAGTTCACCTCTAAGTTCTGGAGAGGACTCTGTAAAATGGTAAAAATTGAACTAGATTTTTCTTCTGCATACCATCCCCAGTCTAATGGGCAAGTGGAGAGGATCAATCAAATCCTGGCTGGATACCTGCGTCACTTCATCAACGGTCATCATAATGACTGGGTAGAATTACTGCCCTGGGCAGAATTCTCCTACAACAACCAAGTAAGTGAATCTTCTGGAAAGTCTCCCTTTCAGATTGTGTTTGGACTCCAACCCGGAATTCCTCTTCCTGTCTCTGGATTGTCTGATGTTCCGGCAGTCGATACCTTGTCTAAGAATTTCTCGAACATTTGGAGAGAAACCAGGTCGGCTTTGGAGAAAGCCTCTCAACGTATGAAAACGCATGCGGACAAAAGACGTTTGGAGGCTCCCATCTTTCGTCCAGGAGACAAGGTATGGCTCTCCTCCAAGTACATCAGTCTGAAGTTACCATCGTACAAATTGGGTCCCCGTTTCATTGGTCCCTTTGAAGTCTTGAGACAAATCAACCAAGTCTCTTATAAACTGAAATTGCCTAATTCTCTACGTGTACCTAACTCCTTTCATGTTTCCCTCCTCAAACCAGTAGTGTTGAGCTCCTTCTTTAAGGTCCCGGGTACCACTCCTGATCCGGTTTCTGAGGATGATGTTTTTGAGGTAAAACATATCTTGGCCTCTAAGAGAGTAAGAGGTAGGATCTATTACCTGGTGGACTGGAAGGGTTTTGGTCCTGAGGAGAGGTCTTGGGAGCCTAAAGAGAACATCCAGGCTCCTCTTCTTCTTAAAAGATTTCACGCAGGCTTGAAAAAGAGGGGGAGTAAAGAGGGGGATACTGTTACACTCGGTCCCCGCGCTGGCTCTGCACTTCGTCCTGCTCACTCACCTATTCCTCTGGCTGTCCCTCTGCAGCAGTCTGCGCGCAGGCTGGGGTCTTCTGTCCCATCTGCTCCTCGGCATCCTGTGTCCTCCTCCACTTCCTGGCACGCTGCTAGCAGGCCTCCAGATAGTTTGCTTAGGACGCGAGGCCGCGCCCACCGTCTCTCTTAAAGGGGCAGCGTGCATTTTTTGAAATAGCTAATTAACCAATGGCAGCGCACTCAGTACTATATCTGGTCACTCCACCATAAGGGGAGTGCCGGAGCAACGTGTTCTATCATTGCTACATCCGGTTCTGTTCCTGATCTGTCTGCGCTGCGTCTGCAGTCTCTGTGCTTCGCTTATACTGTTTGTCTCCTCAGATCATTGCTAACCCGTATCTGGCTAACCTGGACAATCTCGGCTATTACTGGCGCAAGTGTCATCCCGTTCCGCCATCAGCCATCCGTACCCGTGGACCGTGACAAGGTCACTGAAGCCAGCCTGCCACCATCTATTCTGGACCAGGACCTTACCCTTCTCCATCAAGAACCCTTCACGAACTCTGTATATACCTGTTATCCTTTTGGTCCCTCTGGGACAGCTGCCACATGTCCGGGGTCTAACTGGAGGTAGCACCTGTGTCCTCCGGGTATTCCATTCTGGTTCTGTTCGAGGGGCCTTACTACGGGTACCCGGGGCTCACTAGTTACGGCCCCTTCGGAGCCCCCCGGATCGCGGTCTCGAGGTTCCACATTAAAAAATAAAAACGAATGTGAACTTCACCATCTCTGCTTCCGCTTCCATTCGTTACACGTGATCTGCACTCAAAAAAAAAAAAAACCTCACAGACTAGAGTGAACAGTGCACACAACTGTTCACTATCTCTGAAAGGCTCCTTTGTGTACTTGTATAGTGTTTGCAACCAATGTATTGGATACGGATGGAAGCACGTCACACTAATAGATTTCATTTTTTTAAAAATAGAATGGAGCAGCACCAATTAGAGAAAAATGTCAAGGATGAGGCAGTGAGACACGCTCAGCAGAGTACAAGCAGCAGTGGTTCAAGAACTAACTGGAGCGTGATCTGCACTCAAAAAAAAAAACCTCACAGACTAGAGTGAACACTGCACACAACTGTTCACTATCTCTGAAAGGCTCCTTTCTGTACTTCTATAGTGTTTGCAACCAATGTATTGGATACGGATGGAAGCACGTCACACTAATAGATTTGATTTTTTTAAATAGAATGGAGCAGCACCAATTAGAGAAAAATGTCAAGGATGAGGCAGTGAGACACGCTCCGCAGAGTACAAACAGCAGTGATTGAAGAACTAACTGGAGCGTGATCTGCACTCAAAAAAAAAAAACCTCACAGACTAGAGTGAACACTGCACACAACTGTTCACTATCTCTGAAAGGCTCCTTTCTGTACTTCTATAGTGTTTGCAACCAATGTATTGTATACGGATGGAAGCGCGTCACACTATAATTTCAATTGAATGGAGCAGCAAGAATTACACTAAAGAAAAAAAAGAGTCTGTGAGTGACACGTGCAGATGCCTACAAACAGCGTTGGATGCAGAGCAAACTGCAGCGTTACCTGCACTCTCACACACACACCTTGCACAGAGCTGTTAAAACAACACTGCAAGGCAAAAGGAAGCTTTACACAGCGGTTGGTAAACTAGCCTGCCTAAAGCACAGTACACAAAATCGCAATCTCTAACTGTCCCTCAGAGTCAGCAGAGCAGCGTTCTGTCCCTAACTGAATTCACAGCACAGTGACGCTAAAATGGCGGCGGCGCCTTTTATAGTGCATTCTGACATCATTTCAGCATCCAATCACAGCCATGCCATTAGTTAACATGACCGCAGCATTACAGGATGTGCCTACACTTCTTAGGATTCCTCATTGGCTGACTAAAATCACATTGCCTCTCAAAGAATTATGGGAACTTCCGATTCCGGTATACGATATATGGAAAATATTGGAACTAAGTATCGGAATTCCGATACAGCGAATATTGGCCGATACCCGATACTTGCGGTATCGGAATGCTCAACTCTACTCAGAAGGGAATGAGTGAAATGCTGTACTGCTAATTTGCCTGGAATAGTTTTCGGGAGCCGTGTCATATTGACAGAGCAGCAGAAACCTCCCTCAACTAACACCAATTTGGAAATTACACCCCCCCTGGGAAAACAAAATGTAGTGATGATTTTGACTTCATTGATGTTTTCCACAAACAAGCAACAATGGATGTTGCAGAGTGAAAATGCAAATATGCCACTCTAAGGCCCAATACATTGTAGTGCCCAATAGATTGTAGTGCCCTGTACATTGTGCGTGCTTATGCTAATGGTGATACGCACCCCATTAATTAAGCTGGCTCACCTCGCTACAGTAATGCCTAACAATCCCAAAAGCAAGACAAAATCAAAAATAACTCATCCTTAATGATACAAAACCCAAAAAGAAATGGACAAAGGAGCAATAAATAAAAATGTACAAATTTTATTAATGCAAAAATTATTGAGTAGTATTATTATTATTATTATAGATTTTTATAGCGCCATTTATTCCATGGCGCTTTACATGTGAAGAGGGGCAAATATAGACAAGTACAGTAAACATGAGCAATACAAGGCACACACAAGTACAGAAGGAGAGAGGACCCTGCCCGCAAGGGCTCACAGTCTACAGGGATGGGTGAGGATACACTAGGAGAGGGAAGAGCTGATCGTGCGGTGGTTCAATAGACTGATGATCACTGCAGGTTGTAGGCTTGTCGGAAGAGGTGGGTCTTCAGGTTCTTTTTGAAGGTTTCCATGTTAGGCGCGAGTCTGATGTGTTGGGGTAGAGAGTTCCAGAGTATGGGAGAGGCACGGGAGAAGCTTTGTATGCGGTTGTGGGAAGAAGAGATAAGAGGGGAGTAGAGGAGGAGATCTTGAGAGGATCGAAGGTTGCGTGTGGGTATGTACCGGGAGACCATGTCACAGATGTATGGAGGAGACAGATTGTGGATGGCTTTGTAGGTCATGGTTAGGGTTTTGAACTGGAGCCTCTGGCACTATATTGCACTCTTTGCACTTTATATTAGATATTATTGACTCCTGGGAGATACTTTTGGTTAAATCTGCATATTTATACTTTATGTAGGTCTGTTTTTGACCACATTTGTAGCACTTTTTGCACTTTATATTAGGTATTATTTTATTTTTATACTGGTGGCTCTCCTTACATTTGTATGGCCAATTTTGAGTTTTTTTCTCCATATTAATGGGTATATTTGATATATATTGGTCTAGTTATTCTGCTGCTAATTTTCGGTTTGGTAATGCCTAACATATGGACTCACTGTGGGACAGAAAGGACGAAGGCATTTGGATTTGGAAGTGCAGATTTTGTTGGCTTTTTATTGGAAGAATGTGGGAGCCATGTCACTTTTCCAGAGCCTTTTTGCTTCCAGTAACAAGCAAACGATCTATATTTCTGTTAACAGGTGATGGACCTGAGTAGGGACTTGTTTTTGTGGGTTGAGTTGAAGCTTAATTGTTAGCATTTTGGGACATAGAACATTTTGGATCAGTTCACATTTATCTTGTGCTTCTCGAGGAGAGCTTACATCAGAGTTTCCATCTATATCTACAAAATACATGATTCAGATGAAACTTGTGATGGATTAATTTACTAAAGAAAGAAGCAAAGTTACTCTGGACTTTGTGTGACCTTTATACGGCGGTGTCCGTCTTTTCAGGGGTGCACAAAACTGTGTCTAACCGCGCTTTAGTGCACACCTAAAAAGACGGATATTGCCGGATCATTGGTCAAAGTGTCTCCATCTGCCTCATTAGAGGAAATCTTTCGTTTGTAGTTGTATCAGTAACACATATTTTGAGATTTAAATGGAAATCCTGGTGTAAGTGCTCGGAATAGATCGCAGGATAAATGTGAGCCAAGTCTTCATGCAATCTTTGGGAGGCAGAATTAACAAATAAACAGCAGTTCAAGAATTGGTTTTATTTTTTTGCCATGCACCGTGCAGTATAAGTGAAAAGACAGCGTTATTCTTTAGGTCAGTGCAATTACACCAATACCAGATTTATATTGGGGTTTGGGGTCAGTTTTAGCATTTAGAGAACATGGTAAAAAAAAAACATTGTGGTATTACACTTTTTGACATTTCACCATATTTTTTTTTTCTGTTTTCCAGCACACGATATAGTAAAACCAGTTGTGTTGTTCAAAAGTACGACTTGCCATGCAAAAAACAAGCCATCACACAGTCATATTGACATAAAAGTAAAAAAGTTATGTCTCTGGGAAGACAGGGAGCAAAAAATGGAAAGGTAAAAAGGGAAAACCCCAAGGTCGTGAAAGGGTTAAAAGCAATTGTCTCAAGACAGACATATATGGCATATCCACAGTATGCGCCCTAAATGTCTAATAGATACGGGTCCCCGATCCTTCGTTTTGAAAAGTGTAGCAGCTGCAGTGAAAGAAGCAGTTGCCGCACACGAGTGATAGGAGAGGTGGCAAATCTGCTGGTGGATCCTGCATCTGAGTTTATGTCATAAATTAAACCAAGGTAAGCCCCAATAATAAACAGGGTCCACAATAACATGAAAAAAAACGATACAAAGAAGGAGAACCGTACACAAAAATGCATGATAATAATAGTAGAAAACTTTATAAATACAATACCTAAACTCAAAACAGAAATGTCATGATAAGGATAAAAAAGACAGTCTGATGACAGGTAATGTAGGAACATGGCCTAAATTAATGCATAATATCTGGTGAAAGGTGAAAATCCCATAAGATCGATGATGCACAACTGAAATATTACAGCAGCAGGTTAATCAAGTTGCATTGGCTAGCGTTGAAACAACACATTAATCTATGGTACACTAAGCATCATACATAATTATAAAGAGACCATCATGAGACAAATGAAAATGTGATAAATGTGGAATGAATACCAGTAATGCTAAATGGCACACAGTAAAGATGTATATCTTTGTACCGTGTTAGCCAGTAGATAGAAAAATATTTAGAGTTGAGAGTCCTCAGTGGTTGATACCTTTTAATGGATAACTGAAAAGATGGTAACAAATTGCAAGCTTTCGAGACTACTCAGGTCTCTTCATCAGGCAAAGACTAATACAAAATCTGAAGAATCACATATTTATACACAAAACAGCACAGAAAAAATGCAATAGATAAGACAAGTGACGTGAAGCAGAATAGTCATTATGGCAGAGGATGAACATAAATATTGGAACAGTTCATAGATAAGGAGTGTGAAAGTTTTATTACCCTCTGATTGGGGTCTGGTAATGTTTTGTGATGTTTTCACAGGGTATTTGGAGTAAATTCCTTAATTGATGTAATAGGCCATAAATCCATGTGATAGGTTCATTCCAGATTAAGAGTGTCAAAGGTCACCATCAATTTGTATTCGCAAATTCTTCTCTGTCTCCGAGATGTGAAATTGCCTCTCAGTACAAGTATTTACATTTTTAATGGCACGCAGGAATTCACTTCTGTACAACCACAAAGTGCACAGAGCAATGATTAGAGTTCTCTAAACGAGGCAAACAGTGTACACTTTTATCACCAAAAATGATGGTAAGCATATGGAGAACCCTGGCTAGGAAGTGAATGACCAGGTATGCAAAAGTAGCTCAATTAGAGCACAAAGTGGCAGAGGTGAATATCAGTGGCTGAAGAGTATCAAGTGCATAGTGCTAACGACAATCATACCATATGTAGGCAATTCAACCTATATGAAATAAGCACCACTAGATAAAGTATCAAGGTGCCAAAAATAAAGGCCTCAATGCACAGAAGATATACTGATTCAAACAAAAAGAACTATGCACACAACGAGTATAATAAAAAGTATCAAAAAATATTTTATTAAACAATTATATAAAATAGGGAGAGGAAAACAGTGGACCCACGATAGGAGTGGAACCACCGGGGAAACTCAGGGAGAATCACAATACATAATAGTACCAATTAGTTTGGTGCATATAATAACGATCAAGATATAACTGTCATAACTCCATATTAGGGGACTATGTATAAAATCACAAACACCTCAAGGATAGACAGCTATAAACAATAGCTATGGTAATAGCTTATAAGTCACACCAGAGTATATAGATATAAGTAAATGATCGAAAAAAATATGTATACCTGAGACCCAGTGGTGCCACTCTCCCCAACGCGCGTTTCGGCGCTTCAGCCTTCTTCCGGGGGAGTCAGTGGCTGAAGAGTATCAAGTGCATAGTGCTAACGACAATCATACCATATGTAGGCAATGTATAGGCAAACTAAATAAACAAAGTGATGTTACCAGGTGCCCTGATGGCATCAGAAGACCCCTTGACGTGCGTTTCGTCAGTTGTTCATCAGAAGGGGTGCATTCTGATTATATTTATAAATAAAGTGTTTCTACTATTATTAACATACATTTTTGTGTAGGGTTCCCCTTGGTTTTTCTCTTATTGCCATCAATGTCTGTCATGAGACAACTGTTTTCAATTGATACGATACATTTATATAGGCAGATATTTGACCACATTATGCCATACATTTATGGTGCATGATTCCTTACTAGGTTAAAAAAGGGAGCACAATACTGGCCATGTTAGTCCTTATTGTGTTACACTTGAATCGTCCGAAGTCAGACATAAGAACTGCAATCTGTTTGTGAAATTAGAATGTGAAGTCAAATAAGAAACGTTTAAACACAATGCACTTAAATTATTTCCACGCTTGACTTTTATCCTGCTTATGCCATTTGTGCCTAAATCCTTCCTTCCACTTTAGATAAATACTGACGTCATATAATTAAATTGGATATGCTATTGTAATTAGAACACAATGAAAGCATTATATTTTGTATGTTCCTTGTCTCTCGCAGACCTCAGCTGTGGTAAAATCCATTTAATTTAATATAGAAATCTACTATACTGACAGGAAACTACTTTGGTACAGTTAACATCTCTAAAGTTCCATCCCATTAACATGCAATAGTTCTGAAGGTAAAATGAATTCAATTTGATGAATAAAACGGTTGAAAACGAAAACAGAAAAATCTCCATCAGTGAACATAAATGTGTGTTTTGATAGATTTCTAAAAAGCAAAAATATAACTATCTACATAATTTTCAGAAAGTACATAGGTTTGATGAGGAATCCTAAGGGTTTAAACATGAAAGCGTGGTCGGATTAGCCAGGGCCCCAGGCAGTGTAGAGTGCATAGCCCCTCCAGCACCCACTTTATTATGTGACAAGTCTATTGATGTTTTTTTGAGGCACATCTTAGGACATAAGGTCATAGAAAGAGAACACTATCTAAGGCACTAGAAGACGCAATATAATAATAAAAGGCGCTATACATAAAAAGAGAGGACACAATAAAAATTAATGGATAGCACTAAACACAATTAGAGAATACTATATAATAAGGGACAGCACTATGCATAACAAGAGGGAATTCTATGTAATAATGGACCACTCTATATATAACAAAAGAGGATGCCATTTAATAAGGGACAGTGGTATACATAATAAGAGGGGGCATTATGTAATAAGTAGTGATGAGCGAATTTGTTCGGAAAATGATCTCCAAACATAAATTCGGCACGAATATGGCACATTCGGATTCGTGATCGGAAACCCGAGCAAAATATTATAAAATCGGTAACATTCGGTAAAAGTGCGGGAAAATATTTGCGTTGCCACAAAAATATTTTCAGCACTTTAGCAATGATAATGGTGATGTATCATGAGCGTTTGGCACATGTTTGATGAGGGGAGGGGGTTTGCAGAGCTCATAGGCGCGGCGTTCTTGTAAACAGTCATTTTTTTCCAACTTTATGTGTGTACATTGCAGCTAACCAATCAGGAAACACCCACAATGTTCTAACACAATGGCTTATGTAATTGGCTGCTGAAATCACATGTCCCTCTCCATAAAAATAGCGGACATCTTGTTTTAGCGCCATTTTGACACTGTAACAGCACAGAGAGGCTGCTCCTGACGCTGGCACTGTTAACAGCAAGATTTTAGCTAGTTAGTTAGGCGGTTGTATATCAGTCAGATAGTGTAGCTAGATAGTGTCCAGTGTGGCTGTAAAATTTACCTTCCGGAATTTTTTTTATTGGGCCATTACTGAGGTCCACATATACAGCCAGCAGGGCACGTGTGGTGCACTGCTTCTATTGTGCTCCATGCATGAGTATAAAATTCTAATTAATATTTTTTCACTAGGTAAAAGTGAAAAAGCCTGCTGTATCCCACATTTTAGCTAGTTAGCTAGGTGGTAGTATATCAGTCATCTAATGTAGCGAGCTACTGTCCAGTGTGGCTGTTAAATTTACATTCCAGCATTTTTTTTTCTTTTTTTGAAATAACTGAGCTCCACAAAGAAAGCCAGCAAGGCACGTGTTGTGCACTGCTTCTATTGTGCTCCATGCACGAGTATAGCATTGTAATTCACATGTAGCTAGTGAAAAAATATTAAATAGCCTGCTGTATCCCACCTTGTCTTTTAGTGCTGTGGCGATATAAAACTGTCTGCAGACTTAAGGTACATTAAAAAAAGTTATAATTTTTTCTGTTGCTAAATGTGAAACAGCCTGCTGTATCCCACCCTATCATTTTGTGGCAGTGATATGAAACTGTCTGCAGACCTAAGACACATTAAAAAAATTTATAATTTTTCAGTTGCAAAAAGTTAGACAACCCGCTTACCACACTTTGACATTTGGTTGGGTTGACATTAAGCTGTAGAGGCCTGATCCATAGGCCACAAAAAATTCTTCTGTTATTACCGTCATACAGTAAGGGATCTGACTTTAAAATAGTTTGTAGCATCTAATAAAGAATAATAATCTTTATATAGCGCTAACATATTCCGCAGCGCTTTACAGTTTGCACACATTATCGTTGCTGTCCCCGATGGGGCTCACAATCTAGATTCCCTATCAGTATGTTTTTTGGAGTGTGGGAGGAAACCGGAGTACCCGGAGGAAACCCACACAAACACGGGGAGAACATACAAACTCCTTGCAGATGTTGTCCTTGGTGGGATTCGAACCCAGGACTCCAGCGCTGCAAGGCTGCAGTGCTATCCACTGAGCCACCATGCTGCCCTGTGTGTGTTATAGGGACCCAATCCATAGGCCACAAAAAAGTCTTGTATTAACGGCATGCAGGAAGGGACCTGACTTTAAAATATTTTGTAGCATCTAGTGTGTTATCGAGGCCTGATCCATAGGCGACAAAAAAATTCTTCTATTATTAACGACATACAGTAAGGGACCTGACTTAATGCTCTACCCCAAGAAATTTGGACTATCCACAATTTGCATGGTTTCAGGCGCTCCCTCAAAACACATTTGTTCAGAGCGGCCTATCACATTCACTAATCAAAGTCATTCTATGTGTAAGTATGTGTGTTTAGCCCATTCACTATCTCCATCCATCCCTCACTCCCTCAAGATGGCTGGACCATCATTGAAATACACCATTGTATATACACACCTGTACTTTGTATCTCCCCACCTCATTGTAGATTGTAAGCTCTCACGAGCAGGGTCGTCTTATTTTGCTTTAATTATTGTATTGTTAATGTTGTTACTTATGACTTGTGTTTTGAAACTGTTAAACTGTAAAGCGCTGCCGAATATGTTGGTGCTATATAAATAAAGATTATTATTATTATTAAAATAGTTTGTAGCATCTAATGTGTTATAGAGGCCTGATCCATAGGCCACAAAAAAGTCTTGTTATTAACGTCATACAGTAAGGGACCCGACTTTAACCCCTTAACGACCAAGCCATTTTGTAGGTTAAAGACCAGGCCAATTTTTACAATTCTGACCACTGTCTCTTTATGTGCTTATAACTCTGGAATGCTTCAACAGATCTTGGCGATTCTGAGATTGTTTTCTCGTGACATATTGTACTTCATGATAGTGGTAAAATTTCCTCAATATAACTTGTGTTTATTTATGAAAAAAACGGAAATATGGCAAAAATTTTGAAAATTTTGCAATTTTCAAACTTTTAATTTTTATGCCATTAAATCAGAGAGATATGTCACAAAAATTTGTTAATAAATAACATTTCCCACATGTCTACTTTACATCAGCACAATTTTGGAACCAAAATTTTTTTTTGTTAGGAAGTTATAAGTGTTAAAAGTTGACCATCAATTTCTCATTTTTCCAACAAAGTTTACAAAACCATTTTTTTTAGGGGCCACCTCACATTTGAAGTGAATTTGAGGGGTCAATATGACAGAAAATACCCAAAAGTGACACCATTCTAAAAACTGCACCCCTCAACGTGTTCAAAGCCACATTCAAGAAGTTTATTAACCCTTTAGGTACTTCACAAGAATTGAAGCAATATGGAAAGAAAAAATGAACATTTAACTTTTTTTCCCAAAATTTTTCTTTCGACACAATTTTTTAAAATTTTGTCAAGGGTATCAGTAGAAAATGAACCACAATATTTGTTGTACAATTTCTCCTGAGTACATCAATACCCCATGTGTGGGGTAAACCACTATTTGGGCGCATGGCAGAGCTCGGAAGGGAAGCAGCGCCATTTGACTTTTTTGGCTGGAATTGAGATTGGACGCCATGTCGCATTTGGAGAGTCCCTGTGTGCCTAAACAGTTGAAACCCCCCACAAGTGACCACATTTTGGAAACTAGACCCCACAAGAACTTATCTAGATGTGTGGTGAGAGCTTTGAACCCTCAAGGGCTTCACAGAAGGTTATAACGTAGAGCTGTAAAATTAAAAAATCATATCTTTCCACAAAAATGATCTTTCCACCCCCAATTTTTATTTTCCAAAGGGTAACAGGACCCCAAAAGTTATTGTGCAATTTGTCCTGAGTACGCTGATACCCAATATGTGGGGGTAAACCACTATTTGGGCGCATGGCAGTGCTTGGAAGGGAAGCAGCGCCATTTGACTTTTTTGGCTGGAATTGAGATTGGACGCCATGTCGCATTTGGAGAGTCCCTGTGTGCCTAAACAGTGGAAACTCCCCACAAGTGACCCCATTTTGGAAACTAGACCCCCCAAGGAACTTATCTAGATGTGTGGTGAGAGCTTTGAACCCCAAGGGCTTCACAGAAGGTTATAACGTAGAGCAGTAAAATTAAAAAATCATATCTTTTCCACAAAAATGATCTTTCCACCCCCAATTGTTATTTTCCAAAGGGTAACAGGACCCCAAAAGTTATTGTGCAATTTGTCCTGAGTACGCTGATACCCCATATGTGGGGGTAAACCACTATTTTGACGCATGGCAGAGCTCGAAAGGGAAGGAGCGCCTTTTTCAAATGCAGACTTTGATGGAATGGTCTGCGGGTGTCATGTCACGTTTGTAGAGCCCCTGATGTGCCTAAACAGTAGAAACCCCCCACAAGTGACTCCATTTTGGAAACTAGACCCCCCAAAGAACTTATCTAGATGTGTGGTGAGCACTTTGAACCCCCAAGTGCTTCACAGAAGTTTATAACGTAGAGCCGTGAAAATAAAAAAATCATATTTTTTTCCACAAAAATAATCTTTTTGCCCCCAAATTTTTATTTTTATAAGGGTAACAGGAGAAATAGGACCCCAAAAGCTATTGTGCAATTTGTCCTCAGTACGTTGATATCCCATGTGTGGGGGGAACCACTATTTTGACGCATGGCAGAGCTCGGAAGGGAAGGAGCGCCTTTTTTAAATGCAGACTTTGATGGAATGGTCTGCGGGTGTCATGTCGCGCTTGGAGAGCCCCTGATGTGCCTAAACAGTAGAAACCCCCCACAAATGACCCCATTTTGCAAACTAGACCCCCCAAGGAACTTATCTAGATGTGTGGTCAGCACTTTGAACCCCCAAGGGCTTCACAGAAGTTTATAACGTAGAGCCGTGAAAATAAAAAAATCATATTTTTTTCCACAAAAATGACCTTTTTGCCCCCAAATTTTTATTTTTATAAGGGTAACAGGAGAAATAGGACCCCAAAAGTTGATGTTCATTTTGTCCTGAGTACGCTGATATCCCATATGTGGGGGGGAACCACTGTGATCGCCTTACTGCGATCTTTGGGAGGCACAATGAACAAATCCACAAAAGGTGAAGAATTGGTTTTCTTTTTTACGCCGTTCCTCGTGCGATATAGTAATTAGGCGACTTTATTCCTCGGATCGGTGCGATTACAGCGATACCAGATTTATACCCTTTTTTCATGTTTAGCTTCTGTCACACACTAAAAGATGCTTTTTTTTGGAATAATTTTTTGAAAGAAATTTTTGCATCGCCGTATTTTGAGAGCTATAATTTTTTCCATATTTCGGCCGACAGAGTTATCTGTGGGCTTATTTTTTGCGGGACGAGCTGACGTTTTTATTGGTACCATATTCGGGCACATAACGTGTTTTGATCGCTTCCTATTCCGATTTTTGTGAAAGCAGAATGAACAAAAACCAGCAATTCAGGAATTGTTTTTTTTTTTTCCTCCGTTCCGTGTGTGGTAAAATTGATAAAGCAGCTTTATTCTTCGGGTCACTGCGATTACAGCGATACCTCATTTATATATTTTTTTATGTTTTGGCGTTTTTTACACAATAAAAATTTTTATACAAAAAATAATTATTTTTGCATCAGTTTATTCCGCGAGCTATAACTTTTTTATTTTTTTGCTGATGATGCTGTATAGCAGCTTGTTTTTTGCGGGACAAGATGACGTTTTCAGCGGTACCATGTTTATTTATATCTGACTTTTTGATTGCGTGTTATTGCACTTTTTCCAAGCGGTATGATGATACCGCTTGGAAAAAGTATAATTTACTACTTTTTTGTGGTTTTTTTTACGGCTTTCACTGAAGGGGTTAAATAGGGTTACGCTTTTATAGATAGGATTTTTACGGACGTGGCGATACCAATCATGTGTATTTTTTTTGTTTTTTATTTTTTTATTGCATAAAAATGTGTATTTTTTAGGGGATTTTTTTTTAAATTATTTTTTAATATTTTTTTTACAATTTTTTTAAAAAAATTATTTTTTTAACTTGTCCCTTTATGGGACTTTCACTTTTTTTACTTTTTATTGCAGTAACAATGCATTGCAATGCTCCAGCATTGCAATGCAGTGTACCTATGATGAAAGCTGCTGTGAGCAGGATCACAGCAGCTTTCCGTAGCTAGATGACCCGGAGGTTGTCATGACAACCCCCGGGTCATCAAGGCAGAGATCAGGCCCTGCAAATACATTGCAGGGCGCCGATCTGAGGCAGAGGGAGCTCCCGACCCTCTGCCTCCCCCCCTGAGCGCTGCGATCGCGCTCGATCGCAGCAGTCAGGGGGTTAACAGCCAGGGGCGGCGGGGGCGCCGCTCCTGGCTGTCAGTGCAGGAAGCTCGGCCACTGCAGCGCCGGCTCCTGCACTGATCGCGCTGGAGAAGCTGAAATTTCAGCTTCTCCTGCGCGATCGCTGCTGTGTTTGGTCAGTCAGATTGACTGACCAAGCACAGCGCTGTAGGTGCGGGGACCGACGGCAAAGGTCCCCGCACCGCTTGCCGTGCCTGTCAGCTGTCTGTGACAGCTGTCGGCACTGATCTACCACTGCGTGTTTACACGCAGTGGTAGATCAAAGGGATGACGTGCACAGTCCATCCTGGTGCCGGAACTGACACCTTGCCATGACGGACTGTGCACGTCATTGGACATTAAGGGGTTAAAAATAGTTTGTAGCATCTAGTACATTATAGGGGCCCGATCCATAGACCACAAAAAAGTCTTGTTATTAACGGCATGCAGGAAGGGACCTGACTTTAAAATATTTTGTAGCATCTAGTGTGTTATAGAGGCCTGATCCATAGGCGACAATAAAATTCTTCTATTATTAACGTCATACAGTAAGGGACTTGACTTTAAAATAGTTTGTAGCATCTAGTGCATTATAGAGGCCTGATCCATAGGCCACAAAAAAGTCTTCAGTTATTAACGTCATACAGTAAAGGACCTGACCTTAAAATAGTTTGTAACATCTAGTGTGTTATAGAGGCCTGATCCATAGGCCACAAAAAATTCTTCTGTTATTAACTTCATACAATAAGGGACCTGACTTTAAAAATAAAATTCTTCTGTTATTAAGGGCATACAGTAAGAGACCTGACTTTAAAATAGTTTGTAGCATCTAGTGTGTTATAGCAGCCTGATCCATAGGCCACAAAAAATTCTTCTGTTCCTAGTGTCATACAGCACGGGACCTGACTTTAAAATTGTTTGTAGCATAACGTCTTTGTCATACAGGCCTCATCCACACTCAAACAATTTTTTCTGCGACTAACACGATACAGCAAGCCATATTTCGACTTTGAATTTACTGTCGCTGAAATTCTGCCATTTGCAGAGGTGGTGCAGAATATAAAATCTAATTTTTTGTTGGTAATATTGTTCTCCTACCACACTATCTGAGCAACATGACTGTGAAAGGGAGGGCTCGGACTGTAGTCGTGGCCTGGATTACAGTAACATCCATGTCCAGCCCTTCCCCTACATCAAACGGTGTTCTTCCCTCTGGCATTCCTGCGTCTCCAGATTCCATTCCTCCTGGGCACCTTCCAGGCGTCGACGGTCCCTCTTCCTTGAGACCCCCAGTAATAGAGACACAGTCCAGAATAACTTGAACACATGCTTTACTTAACTGTTCACACGTTACATCCACAGTTGGCACAACAGGTATTACATTCATTTCCTTTGCTCTCTCTTCCTTGCTGTCACTTCTGCGCAGTACACGCCTGGACCGGACCGCCCTATACTGCTCCCCAGTTCCTTCCAGGCCTGACCTCACCACAATGACATTTCCTTCAGCCTGCTTCGCCTCAGTACTGAATTCATCAATCACTACGCTTGGTGGCCCCCGGTGAAGCATCCGGCCGGTCTGTACCGAGCTCGTCGAAGCTCCAGCTCCCCTCAGTTCCTTGGTCCAGCCAACTTCTGCCCAAAAAGCATTGGCCCAGGTGATAAGACGCCACATCTTTCCTCTCTGTTTAGGCCCACTGCAAGACTATTCAGCGGCCGTGGGTAACGTGGGTTTCTGTCCTTAAACGCTGCGTGGCTGCCAGTTGTCCAGGCCTAAGCCCTTGTGGATACTTGGGCATGCTGACCCCATCTGAGCTAAACTTCCTAGGAACCTCTTACTACTACCCGGCAGCACCTCCTACACTTAACCCTATGTAAACTTCCTATCAGCTATACCTACTAAGGCCCACTAGTATGCCCCCAGTATAAGAGAACTATATACTAATGTGCCCTCCTATAGTGTCCCCAGAAGAAAGCACCCTAAGCTGTCCCTAAACTGTACAAGGGAGACAATACACATCACATAATTATATACAGTGTTGTACTGAAAGAACACAACGCATATACAATATTATACACATCATGGTAACACATATTGGATGTGGCAGTGGAGCGCCCGCCAGGGCAGTGGGGCACTCGGTAGTGGGCCGCTTCTTAAAGGGAAGTGTCACAGAGGCAGTGACCCGGTTCGTGGCCCTGGGCGTCAAATAAAACGGGTATATTTCTAAGGGATGATAGAGTTTGTAATAAAGTGTTTGTGACACAAACCGTGGTTTCTGGTCAGAGGTGACCAGCGCTGCAGTGCAGATCCTCTGGGACTGGTGGTGATGCAGCAGAGTTGGTATAGCTCTCCACAGGCAGAGCTTAATCCCAGGGCAGATATAGGATGTAGAAGATGTTAATATTTGTAGATGTAGCAGTGTTGGATGAGTGACGCAGTAATGATTAGAGGACACAGCTGGGTGCAGTTTCCAAAGCTTTACTCATTGTTCTCGTGTACACAGATGCCCGCTTGGTGCCGTGTCCTCCAGGTGAGGGGCTCAGCAAACTCCCAGGTAGATCAGGATACACCTTTCCAGGACTCCTTTCAATTTGTTCCTTTCTCATTCGTCTCACTGTGCTGACTTTCCACCTTTCCTTCCTGTCCAACACCTCGCAATCAGTGTCCCAAGCCAGTAGCCGCGGACCTTGGCGGATGACGTCCTCTCTGCGTCTCCTTGCTCCTTTATGGCTACCTTTTCAGAGAAGATAACTGCTGTTCTGTAGCTGAGGCACCTAAAGATGCAACTGCCTCTGGCTTGCAAGCTGAGTCTTGAAGTTCTCCACTATGCTAGGGGCCCGTGTCCCTTTTGCAACTTGGTCCCTCCACTATTGAATGGGGCCCCACGGATGGACTACTCACTATCCGTGCCCCTAGGACCACTTCTGTTCTTCCAGAAGCTTCTCTCTCTGTTCCTCTATTATTCTAACTTTCTCCGACTGGGGCCAAGCTGCTACCAACTTCAGGTCCCCTCCTATTCTGCTCTTACAGGCTCTCCTTCCTACTTTCGAAGCTTCATTTCCCCTCCTTCTTACTTTCTCCACCCACCGCCCATACACTCTTTCCTACCCAGCCTGGGATGAGACCATCCTCCCTTAGGGTACGTCCAGGGTGTCCGGCTGCTATAATATGTGTTGGGTGCAGGTGTTAGAGTCCTGGAAGGTGCTCCCTCCTTACCTGAGAGTGGGCTATCACACCTCTGGATGAGGTACAATACCTCTGTGGTGACTGAACCCTCAGGGGCACCACAGCAGTACAATGAATATTAGCGGTAATACATAATATAATGTAGCAATTTCCACCAAATGTTAATAACTGCATAATGGCTATTTACATGAGAAACATTAAACACACTTAAGGGGGTGGGTTGAAACAAGAATACTCATTAACCCCATTACAAATGGGAAAAAACGAGGCCGTGGTGGAAGGGGAATTAGGCTTGGTGTTCAAGGTGTACGTGGGGTAGGTGGTAATGTTTGTGAAAGCACTAGTGAAGCAACGTCACGTCCTATGCAAAGACAACTGACAACTTATGTTAATGGACAGGCTGCACCACTACCTTTCTTTTGGTAGACGCACAGTGGTACGCCTTGTCGATGATGCCCAGAAAGCATGAACTCGAGTGGATGGAAAGTGCATCTTCAAGTGACCTTTCCTCCACCTCATCACACTCAGTACAGTCCACAGAAGTGGTACCAAAATTCTCCTTGCTTCCCCCTGCGTCCCAACTATCCAACTGTTCAACTGACTGTACGGAACCACAGATGGGTGAGCCTGAACAGATGGTCACACATAATATGCCATGTTCATCAGAAGTGTACTCAAAAGCTTTGCAGTGTCAAGAGGAGTAAATCTGTACCGATGCTCAAATTTTTTTTAGCTTGGATCCGGGTAGGACGAAGTACAGCTCGAACAGCATCCTGAACCTCGTCATCAGACGTTAACCCCTGGGTGAGGTGATCCTGATAAGACTCAGATGTCTGAGGCTCACGGGGACTGTAATGTGCTTTCAGGGCAAGAAGAGGAGGAGGGTGACTCCAATGGCAATGAATGTGATAATACAGAGGATGATGATGATGAGGTGTCAGATCCCAGTTGTCATGAAAATAGAGGCACACAGCTGAGTAGGTCATCTGAGGAGGAAGACAAGGAGGTTACGTTGCGCCGTACATTGCAGACACGTAGTGATGCTACCACAAAGAGCGATGCATCCTCAGCCACAACTGTGCCTCTGACCAGCAGCATCCGCGTGTCTGCAGCTCACAGAGGTGGCAAGGGTTGCCTAGCCTGGGCCTTTATTGACACTGCAAAGGATGAGCCAACTCACGTAATCTGCCAACTGCAAAAAAAACTGAGTTGAACTAAAAAGTGTAATAATTTAATTACTACATGTATGAACCTTCACATGCGCAGTCAACATGCTTTACTGTGGGAATCCCACTGCACAAAAATGCAGACAAGCGGACCTCAACAGTCATCAGCTGCTCGATCAATCGCATCTGCTGCTTCTTGCTCCTCCTCTGTTACCGTGCCAACTATTGAGACACAGGTCTTCGACCGCAGAACCTCGGGTTCTTGACCCTCTCCAGTCACACTGAGGTTGCCTTCAGCTTTTACGGAAGCGGACATGCCTGCTTTTTTGACCATTCTCAGAGAACAAGCACACCACAAGTTTCTCAATTCACAGTAACATCTCCGCCTGCACCTCTCTCACGGTCCAGCAGTTTGTCCGGTTCACGGTACTCTGCCCTCTATCAGCACTGTAGTCAGCCCACGGTTCTGTAGTTGTGGTCACATAAAAGATTGTTTCCTCCTACGCATGACAAAGCTAAGATTTTGAACTCCACCATCTCCAATTTGTTGACCACAGAAATGCTGCCTTTCTACCTGGTAGATACAGATGGTTTCCAAAAGCTGATGGCTGTCACAGTCCCCCTGTACCAATTAGCCAGTCGCCATTACTTTTCTAAGAAAGCTGTGCCTGCGCTTCACCAGCATGTCTCAGACAACATCACCCGTTCCTTGACAAAATGTCTGCCAGGGTGTATTTCACCACAGACACTTGGACGAGTAAACATGGCCAAGGGCATTACAGCTCGCTGACTGGGCACTGGGTGACTCTGGTGGCTGTGGGGGCAGGTGCTGTTCCACAAGTCTTGGAATCCCTAATGCTTGCAGGACAAACCTCTACATTTAACACTTCCTCCACTGCTTCTGCCTCCTCTATCTCCTCTAGGGCCTCCATCTGTGCCCTCAAACTCTGCCTTAACGAGACACGCGTTCTAACAGTGCAGAGCGTACCCCCACCACCTCTGTACTGCACAGCCAGGGCTTAATGCAATCAGGCAGTCTTAAAATTGAAATGACTTGGAGATTGTGGTCATACAGCTGAAGAGTTGTGGACAGCTCTGCAGGTTGAGTTTGATGAATGGCTGTCTCCACTGAACCTGCATCCAGGGAATGCTGTGTCCGATAACGATGCGAACCTGGCTGCGGCATCACGGCAAGGAAAGCTCACACACGTGCCTTGCATGGCTCACGTCCTCAAACTGGTGGTACAGCATTTTCTCAGCCACTGTCCTGGCCTGGGTGAGCTGCTCCAGAAAGCATGTAAGCTGTGTGCTCATTTCTGCCGTTCGCACCCCTCAGGTTATCGACTTGCATCAATACAGTTCTTTGTCCATGCCAGTTAACAGGTTGATATGCAATGTGCCGACGTGGTGGAATTCCACTCTGCACATGTTGAAGTGACTTTCGCAGCAGCAATGAGCCCTGAAACAGTATGTCATGTCGTATAGCCAGGGCCAATGCAGTACAGACGTGGTGCATATCACGTTTACAGAGTGGGCACAGATTAAGGTCCTCTGTACCCTTCTGCACAGTTTCAAAATAGCTACTAAGATGGTTAGCGCTGATGATGCCGTCATCACCATCACTATTACGGTCATCTATATGCTGGAACAGACTTTGAATAGCCTGCAGGAGGAGATGGTGGTCCCAGAAGAAGAGGAGGAAGCAGAGGAGAATGCGGAAGGGATAACATTGTCTCTAAGTTCAAGACTGTCGTCACACAGACGGGTGCCACGGGAGGATGGATTACTGCTATCGAGTGGGGCAGGTGATAACAAACAAACTGTTATCGAAGGTGCAAGATCTGCGGAACAAGTGGAGGAGGAAGAGGTGATGGGCGAGCAACTGTCAGATGAAGAGGATAATCTTCCCCTCTCTGTTGTTCGTGGTTGGCGGGAGGGAATGGAGGAAATAAGCCACCCACACAGCATGGGCTTGGACCTCATGGTAGAGCCCGACTATCTTTGCTGCACTATGGCATGATCCCAGTATAGTTATGATTAGGAATATTGCTGACTACTGGGTTGCCACTTTGTTAGATCCACGTTATTAAACCAAATTTTGCCAGATGATTCCCACTCTAGAAAGGGACCCGCGAATGCTGGAGTATCGAAACACACTTTTACACAACCTTAAGAGAGCTTTTCCACCAAGACAGCAGTGAAGCACACAGTTTGCATCACAGCTGCAGACTTCCAACCTCCGGCACGTTAATTCATCAATGCCAAAACATTAGCAGCAGCTGCAGTGGTGGAAGTGGAAGAAGCAATTTCTGTGAGTCCTTTGACACTTTTTTTAGACCAACTCGTGCACCAGCACAACAGAGTCCAAGTCTTACACGTGGTGAACGAATGGAGAGGATGGTGCAGGAGTATCTAGAACTAAATATCAATATCATAAGGGAGGGTTTGGACCCTTTCCCATTTTGGTCTTCCAAAATTGATGAGTGGCCTGAGCTCGCCTCACATGCCTTGGAGCTTTTATCGTGCCCGGCAGCCAGCGTTCTCTCAGAATGTGTCTTCAGAGCTGCTGGTGGTGTCCAGAGGATAACCGCAGCCGGCTGTCCACTGAAAGTGTAGACCGCCTAACTTTCATTAAGATGATGAACAAGTCATGGATCTCCAAAAACTTTTGTACCCCAATCGCAGACTGTACAAACTAGGCAATATTGCATTTTTTAGTGTGATGCATTAATGTCACGTAACTGCACTCAGTGATATCTTTAGTGTGGCTTCTGTGCCTGCTGCTGATGCTAACACAAATTTGTGAAAATGTGACTAGTCATGGTTGGTCTACATCTGCTGGGGTAGCTGTAGTGGAAGACGTCTCGGGCCCAATTATACTATTTCTATTCTCATGACAGTTATTCCACTTTGTTGGTGTCAGGCACTCAGTTTTTAAAATGTGAACACTCCTGGTTTGGTGTCCATCTGCTGGATTGGGTGTAGTGAAAGACCTGTCGGTCCCTATTATACTATTTCTACTGTGGTGAAATTAATGCCACTTTGGTGGTGTTCTGCCAATAATTTTTGGAAATGTGAACACTCCTGGTTAGGTGTCCATCTGCTGGATTGGGTATAGTGGAAGAATTGTCGGTCCCTATTATACTATTTCTACTGTGGTGAAATTGATGCTACTTCTGTGGTGTAAGGCCCTCATTTCTTTTAATGTGAACACTCCTTGTTGGGTGTCCATCTGCTGCACTGGGTGTAGTGGAAGACCTGTCGGTCCCTATTATACTATTTCTACTGTGGTGAAATTGATGCTACTTCTGTGGTGTAAGGCCCTCATTTCTTTTAATGTGAACACTCCTTGTTAGGTGTCCATCTGCTGCACTGGGTGTAGTGGGAAACTGTCATTCCTTATTATACTATTTCTACAGTGGTTAAATTGATGCCACTTTTGTGGTATCTGCCAGTAATTTTTGGAAATGTGAACACTCCTGGTTGGCTGTCCATCTGCTGGATTGGGTGTATTGGAAGAACTGTCAATCCCTATTATACTATTTCTAATGTGGTGAAATTGATACCACTTTGGTGGTGTCTGCCCATAATTTTTGGAAACTTGAACACTCCTGGTTGGGTCTCCTTCATGCGTGTTGCCTGTAGCTGTGGTCCTCTGAGACCGTCAGGCCTCCACTTCTTTGGACTCAATCACCTGTGTTACCAGGGCTGGTTCCAGGTTTTTATGGGCCCCGGGCGAAAGAGCCTCAGTGGGCCCCTTTAACACAGACCACGATTTATGATGCACAGATACGGCAGAGAAATATAGGTACAGTACAATGCCCAATACTTCACTTCTTAAATTACATGAGTGATATCTATTGTAAGTTGTACAATAGCTCAAAAACTGCCAAATCCTCACAGCGCACAGTACAGACTGGAGAGTACAGTCCTCCATACAATATTATGGGCACCACATAGTCTCCCCCTCATCACCCATATAATACCCCATGCAGGATGTCACCCCTCATCCCCCATATAATGCTCCATACAGAATACTGGACCCAATATAATGCTCCATACAGAATACTGGATCACATATAATGCTCCATACAGGATACTGGTCCCCATATAATGCTCCATACAAAATATGGAGCTCTCCTCTGCGCTGTGCTGAGTTCTGCACTGTTACGGCTCAGGAAAGGGCGCTGTGGAAAGACTCCCCATTATCATCATCATCTTTGTCTCCCCATCATCATCATTTCCTCCCCATCATCATCATCGCCTCCCATCATCATCGCCTCCCCATCATCATCATTGCCTCCCCATTATCATCAATGCCTGCCCATCATCATCGCCTCCCCATCATCATCATTTCCTCCTCATCATCATCATTGCCTCCCCATCATCATTGCCTCCCCATTATCATCATTGCCTCCTCATCATCATCATTGCCTCCCCATCATCATCATGGTCTCCCATCATCATCATTGCCTCCTCATCATATCATTGCCTCCCCATCATATCATTGCCTCTCCATTATCATCATGCCTGCCCATCATCATCATCGCCTCTCCATTATCATCAATGCCTGCCCATCATCATCATCGCCTCCCCATCATCAATGCCTGCCCATTATCATCAATGAAAAACTAGGTCTGAACTGAAAAAGTAAGTTGATGTGTATGCAAAATGTAAATGCATATTAAACACATGACCATTATACAGAGAAAACAAAAAACAAGAAACAAATATCCTAAAATAAAAAATTAAAAAGGACGCTGTGGAAAGACTCCCCATTATCATCATCATTGCCTCCCCATCATCATAATTTCCTCCCCATCATCATCATCGCCTCCCCATCATCATTGCCTCCCCATTATCATCATTGCCTCCCCATTATCATCAATGCCTGCCCATGATCATCATTGCCTCCCCATCATCATCATCGACTCCCCATCATCATCATTGCCTCCCCATTATCATCAATGCCTCCCCATTATCATCAATGCCTCCCCATCATCATCATCGCCTCCCCATCATCATTGCCTCCCCATTATCATCATTGCCTCCCCATTATCATCAATGCCTGCCCATGATCATCATTGCCTCCCCATCATCATCATCGACTCCCCATCATCATCATTGCCTCCCCATTATCATCAATGCCTCCCCATTATCATCAATGCCTCCCCATCATCATCATCACTGCCCTCCCCCCACCATCACACAGACAGCACCGCAGCACACAATCACTCTCTCACATACACACACAAAGCACCGCACTACATACACACACACTGATACACACAGGCACACACACACACCTCAACTGTCCGGCGTCCGTGCGCTCTCAGCCACAGCCGGCCGCTGAATGATGACGTCATTCAGCGGCGCTGCTGAGAGAGGAAGTGCATGCGCCCCCTGGAGCCCGGAGCTGCGGCAGCGGAGGCACGGGGAGAGGTAAGTATTGTGCCAGCTGCTGCCGGGGCATTGAGCAATCGGGGGGGCAGTGGCGGTGCTGACACCGCTCTCCTCCGCTAACGGGCGCCGGGGTACCCGACGGCGAGTGGGCCCCCCCGCCTGCTCAGGGCCCCGGCACTTGCCCGGGTTGGCCGGGTGCTGACGCCGGCCCTGCGTGTTACTATCCTTAAATTTTTCTGACAATTGTAGTCTAGAAAACTGATATTTGTGCCACCTGAGTGTGGCTCAGCTTGAAAAGCAGGTAGAGGTGTTGCATGTGGTATCAGGGCTCCTAGTAAAGGGACCCTACACCGATCCCTCACCCACCTCTTCTTACTGTGACGTGCAATTGAAAGCTGTAAATGCTGTCCCCGACCCCGATACCTCATGCCTAGCTGATTGCTGCAGTGCCGTGCTAAAATGTGTACTGTGAGTAAATTGAGTCCACTTTCCTGGTGTCTGTCCTCATTTGATGTGTTTTGGCAGCATTTGGGGCCGTTATAAGGTGTTGTACATGCGTTTGTTTTTACTCCCATTGACGTGAATGGCGTTTGGTTATGTTCGACGAATATTCAACGAATATTCGACGAATTAATGAGCGAAAATTGAAAATTCGGCTAACGGATTCAGAACCGAACATTGAAATTTTCGCTCATCTCTAGTAATAAGAAACAATGCTATGCAAGAGAGAATTCTGAATACTAAGATTTGGCAATATACATAACAAGAGAGAATGCTATGCAATAAGAAACAGCGCTATTCATAATAAGCCTGTATACTAAAGGATGGCACTATACATAAGAGAGTTTCCTTAACAAACAATCAAAATTATTACTATAATTTTTCTTCTGCAAGTAAAACTGCATTTACACACAAAGATAATCGTGAATGAGCATTATTAACATAATCTTTCAGTGTATGTAAACTGGCTGCCAATCACCAATCATTTCAAAGGGAGAAATGATCTTTTGAACAGCACAAAAGATCATCCTTCCCATCAGGCTGCTGATCACCAATCATTATGTAGGGTGAAATGATCTTTTGCACAGCGCAAGAAATCATCCTTCTTGGCAGTACATCATCCTGTGTAAACAGGACTGTCACTGTCGAGAACCATGGCAACCTATACCCACTAAGTGATCTGATGTAGCTCAATCAGTGTGCACTGTTCACCTTAGTCTGTCTGTGTAAACTATGTCTATGTAAGGGAGTGGAGGTGCTGCCCACAACCCCCTCGAAGATACGATGTTGGTATATAATGTATTGCACAGTTTTTAATGTGACTTTGTCTGTTTAGTAATTTGCATGAGATTAGTTTGGTACAGATGGAGTCAATAGTTGGGACTAGCCCAGAATGGGGGAGCTATGTGGGGATACAAGAGACAGCTTCCTGGTAGTGAGTCAGATATTGCCTAGCATTTAGTAGTGAAAGAACTCTGGTCTACTAACTTGCAGACCTACATGCTAAAGGGTGTTCTAGCCAAGGAGGCCATTTAATGGTACAGAACTTTGCGTATGGGGTAGTAGACCCACTTAAAGGAGATTGAAACCAGAGGGAACTGTATCAGAAGGACACTAGTGAACAAATGTCTACATTGAAAGGAACCTATGGTCACAATATTGGGACATGAATTCTCCTATGGAGAGCAGTGGACTTTCAAGATACTATTGAGGAGTCATACCAACGTACCTCAAGTAGCGGAGTACTCATTAGTCAGTTGTTAACCTAGAGTAGGCCATGTGAGGGGCCGTGGCATTATACCTCAACCCGTGTGGCCCTTACAGGAGAAGATGGTGCTTCCCATGACAGTTTTCTGGACTGTAGTGAGATGCAGGATTGCGAAGAGCAAGGAAATAGAAGTGTCATTAAAATGTAACTGAGAAGTGCCCATGTCTGTTTAATTCAAGTGAAACATTTATGAAGCATTGTACATATTCTCTGATGTACATAGTTCTTAACAAGTTACTGTTCAGTAAAAAGAAATTTCTTTATTTCCATAACATTTGAGTACCTTGCCCACGGCTACCGCTCTGCACTACGTTGCATGTACACCACAAAACGACTGTGTAAACTATTAAACAACTGCCAAACGATAAAGTTTTACAGATCGGCAGTCGTTTTGTGATGCCAGTTGGTCTATGCAAATGTACCCTTATACAGTATAGATGCAGAATAAATATTTGCATCCAGCAACTTACCGCTGACGTCTCATCTGAATAGAGTAGGGGTAGGCAATTAATTTTCCCAAGGGGCCAAATGAGAGACTGTGACTGCTGCGGAGAGTCAACCCAACTGGCCATACTTAAAGGGGTGGCCAGAGGTCCAAATTAATTTTCCTGCAAAATCCCTATATATTTAATGCCTATTTTCTAATATACTTGAATTAAAAAATCCCTATCCTTTCTTAACTACACTATCAAACTTTTCTAATTTTTTTCCAATTTCTTTTTGATGATGCTTCATTTGAGAATCCCATTGCATGCTGGCATACTCAAACGAGGCATCATCTGAGGGCAGAGGCTGAGGTCACTGTTGCAGCCCCTGCCTGAAACAAAGTGTCATCAGTGATGATCATTTCAGGGGTTGAGCTAGTCCCTGTGTGATGTGCCAGCTGATATCAACAGTAACGAGCCAGCAACAGAACGTGTTTTCAGAATACCCAGTGTGCAGAGACAAGCGATACTCCCACCAGATGCGTTGAAAGAAAAGCAAAACAAAATTTTGGTCTTTAACCCCTAAACACCCACCGATACACCATTTAATGGCAGCAGTTAAGGGGCCTTAGGCTGTGGTTCCACGGTCCGGAACCACAGCGCTTTGGACGGAGCGGAAAGTCGGCTCCGCCCAAAGCCCCACCCCCTTGTGAACATTGAACACATCCGGAATCACCGCAGCGCTAGATAGGCCTGTGTTATTTCCCTTGCGGCGATACTGTCGCCGCAAGGGAAAAGGACATGCTGCGATCTAAAAAGATGCGCCGCATATCCGTTAACGCAGGTGTGCCGCCTGCGTGTTTTTACGCATAGTGGAGACGGGATTTCTTGAAATCCCCTCCACTATGCTGTAACATCTGGATGCTGCGTGTTTGACGCTGCGCCAGCGCACAGCGTCAAACACGCAGCATTTACTGAAGGAATCCTGATCGTGGAAACACACCCTTATTCCTCAGCGCAGCTTTTTAACGGCGCTAAGAAATAAGTGTATAGTGCCCCTAGCGTCAGAAAGTCTCCGGGGTCTCAGCTACCAGGGGTAGCTGAGACCCCGGAGAACATGATTCGGGTTGGTTTTTAACATCCCCAGTCTTGCAATCGCCGTTATTCACCGAATTCACCGATTTAAAAAAAAAGTCTGTTTATTAATTCATTTTTCTCTCCTGTGATATCATCTAACACATCAGAGGAGAGAGAAATGGGGTACCCCGAATCCCCCTGGTACCTCAGTCAGCTCTGGATCCTCCTGCTTGGTCCCCCAGCCCTCCTCATCATGTTCCTGAAAGAAAATGTCGGGCGCATGGATAGTGCCCCCGCTAAGATCTGCCGACTGGTACCCGGCAACTATAGGAGGTTTTTCATATTTGTTCATTTTGATTACTGTGATAGACCTTATCACAGTGATCAAGATAAAAAAATAAATACATCAAACCCCCTTTGTCACCTCCTTAGTTAGGTAAAAATAATAAAATGTTTTTTTTTATCTTTTCCATTCTTTGCAGTTAGGGTTACGGTTGGGGTTAGAGCTAGGGTTAGGGTTGGGGCTAGGGTTATGGTTGGGGCTAGGGTTAGGGTTGTGTTAGGGTTCAGGCTAGGATTACAATTGTATTGTGGTTATTGTTGTGTTGGGGTTACAGTTATTGTGTTGGGGTTAGGATGAGGTTGGGGTTATGGCTGTGGTTAGGGTTAAGGTTGGGATTAGGGTTAGAGGTGTGTTGGGGTTAGGGTCGGGGTTAGCGCTGTGTTAGGATTGGAGTTAGAATTGGGGGGTTTCCAGTGTTTAGGCACATCAGGGGGTCTCCACACGCGACATGGTGCTCGCCATCGCATTCCAGCCAATTTTGAGTTAAAAAAATCAAACGCTGCTCTCTCCCTTCTGAGCCCTACCATGCACCCAAACAGTGGCTTTGCCCCATGTACGGGGTATCGGCGTACTCAGGAGAAATTGCACAACAAATTTTGTGGTCCATTTTGTCTTGTTACCCTTGTGAAAATAAAAAAGTTTGGGTCTAAAATAAATTTTTTGTGAAAAAAGTGAAATGTTAATTTTTTTTTCCACATTGTGTTAGTTCTCATGAAGCATCTGTAGGGCTAATAAACTTCTTGAATGTGGTTTTGTGCACCTTGAGGGGTGCAGTTTTTAGAATTGTGTCACTTTTGGTTATTTTCTGTCCTATTAAGGCTATGTGCGCACTTTTCGTATTTGATGTGTTTCACTGCATTTTTTCCGCTGGTAAATGGTCCATAAACACAATTGAATACTTATACAAGCTTATTCAATGACAATCCTGAAGTGTCGTGCATATGATCAGTAAATTTCTGCGCATATTTGCAGTTTGTTTTTTTCTGCAGCTTGTCAATTCTTTTTGCGTTTTTGCCTGCATTTTTGACCCATTAAATGCACAGGAAAAAAATGCATGCAAAAAATGCACCAAAAATGCAGTATATTTTTCTGAAGCGTTTCTGCTGCCAAGAGATGCAGAAGTCTTGCATAAATTTCTGCAAGCAAATTCTCATTGTGTGCATATAGTCTAACCCCCCAAAAGTCACTTCAAATATGAGGTGGTCCCTAAAAAAATGGTTTTGTCAATTTTGTTGGAAAAAATGAGAAAGCTTGTTAACTTTTAACCCTTATAACTTCCTAACAAAAAAATTATGTTTCCAAAATTGTGCTGATGTAAAGTAGACATGTGGGAAGTGTTATTTAGTAACTACTTTGTGTGACACCACTCTCTGATTTAAGGGCACAAAAATTAAAAGTTTGAAAATTTCAAAACGCAAGATATATCGAAGAAATGTTATCACTAGCATGAAGTACAATATGTCACGAAAAAACAGTCTCAGAATCAGTGGAATCTGTTGAAGTGTTCCATATTTATAACCTCACAAAGTGACAGTGGTCAGAATTGTAGAAATTGGCCATTAAGGTCAAAATTTGCTCGGTCACTAAGGGATTAAGGCCCAAATTGGCCTGGTACTTATATGGTTAACATAGTTGTACTGTGTACAAAAAAAGAGGAAGTAATAAAACTAAAGTAGATTCACACTTCCTTATCTTCTTTGTACATGAACTTCTATTTTGTTAGTGAAACTCTTCTAATGGAAATGTGAATATCTTGTTTTTAATTATATCATAGCAAGTGTCTATGGTGACTACAACCTGCCACCATGTGATCTCTGTCTAAAATTAAAGATTTAATTTACCTATGCAGTTATTTCCTAAAAATTGTGACAGATAACATGACATTGTTAGAAACTTGCCATCCCTGCCTGAAAAAACTGAGAGTAAGCAAGTATGGTATCATTTTTGAGTACCAGACTATTTTTTTTCTATTTAATGAGGTCTGTCATAATGACAGTTTCTATTTTGGGCCACTTCTCTTAGTTATGAATTCTGATTTATTGTTTGCATGCCCTACAGTACTGCTGTGTAGAGTATCCTGCTATCTTATGAGGCTTGGTTCCTGTTTGTCCACTGCACCTGCTTCCTGATTACTTAGTTTCTGCATCCGGATTCCCTAACCTGGATCCTTTGTTTGTGAACTATTCAAACATTTTTTGCCACTTGTCTCTTTCCCAGTGGAGTTATTAGCATGGAAGACAAGCCTCAGATCTTCTCTGTCACCACATACAGTCTTTTCACTGGTGTAAAAATTATACTTCAGTTTCGCATTCCGGCCCTAAAGAAAATTAATAGTAGAAGTGATCAATCGGTTTGAAATTCATATTCCCCAGCTTCATCGACTGTTTACCGTAAATTAGATTTGTGGTGACTAAACTTGCCATGATAGCAATACCGCAAAGTCTCTAAGGCCGGGATCACACATGTAGTTATATGCAGCCGCTCGCTCCACTCCCGAGTGCCGGCGCCAGAGCTGGGATTTCACATGCGAGTATCGGACGTTTTCGTCGCATGTGTGATCCCGGCCTAATTGCCATGAAAATACAGTAGTTGTATGGCATTCAGAGTTCTTGTAGGATTTTGTTGAACCCTTTTAGAACTCTTTATTCCCTTCCCGATATGTGCCGTACATGTACAGCACTGCGGCAGCTGCATTTCCACAAAATGCAATACGTACCGCGATTGTGGGGGCGATCGTGAGATTTCGCAAGGAGTGCCACTGCAATTGGGTGTTGGTGTCAGCGCTATGTGAGAGCTGACACCCTGCAGCAATGTCCATGATCGGTGCACCGATTGCGGGCGTTTAACCCTGATGCTGCTGTCAATAGTGACAGCGACATTGAGGAACATCGCATCAGGCTTTGGGATGAAGGGGTTAATGCAAACACAGCCTTTTTAATGTCCTAGTGACCTCACCTTATCTGGCAAGGTGAAAACGGATGGTAACTGGTGTTAAATTGCAGACTATTTAATAACACACTAGAGTATCTGACTTGTTAGGCTACATAAAATGTAGAAACGGTCCAAAAAATTATCCCTTTTCAGGGCAGATGCCTGCCTTGCTGGCACAGTTGTGCCATTTCACAAGGAGCGGTACAAAAATTATCCCCATCTGGGGAGTTCCAAGAGCAGAAAACCACTGCAGGAAAACAAACCTAGCTTCCAGTTACAAAGGCGTCATCATCACCTATTTTGGGTGCAGTGGAGTATTACTGCCGCTACAAATATTCACCTATTCTTATACATTCAGACCATGAAACTCATGTATTATCATTGCCGATAGTGGCTGCTACAAGTCTTTGCAGTACAGAGCAATTTGAAGCTTAAAGACAAGTTGAGGGCGCGACCTACATTCTCCTGCACATGAGTGAATGACAATGATGTTGGTGATGTTGACACAGACTAGGTACTACTTGAGGGTGTTGCTTGCCTGGCTAACAGAAAGACTAATGTTATGAGAAGGGAGAAGGACAACTGATGGCCTCCTCTGATTGCTGGACATTTTAATTTTCCCAAATGTGAAAGTAATAATGCTTCATGTGCTTATAGATAGCCATAGTTTCTAGTTTATGCAAGCCAGGACATCCACGACCTATATTCCTTTTGTAGATTCTGCAGACTGCCAAAGAATTGTCTGGTAGTAATAAGCAAAAGAGCTCCCACACTCAAGATACATTCATGTATGACTCGCTGCCACAGCAATCAGACCTTTCAGGCGCTGTTGAGCCTCCTCCACCAACAGCATGTGCAGCATCACTTGCTCCAGAGATAACCACAGAATTAGCAGATTTTGCCGAGAGGAACTTTTAGCCACATGTTGCCTGCGCAGTGTATGCCCAAGCACAACACCCAGCTCCTTGAATGACATCACCTCCTTAGCACCCCATCTGCTTCCCGGGTCTTGCCGGTGCAGAATCATCATGGACACAATCTCAAAATGCAAGCTCATAGCTGTAGGGTGTACAGTTGCTAAATTGGAATAGTCAAGCAGGTATGTAAAAAGTAAATTGTGTGTATAAATTTTTAATAATTTCTATTTTTGTTTTAAAACACTATTATTCCCCTGAACAAAAAACCTAACCCAACCCAGAATGCTATGTTGTTAGTTAAATACACTTACGCAAGAGCCAACAGTATTGCGTCACATGAGATTATTAAATTTGACTACTAAAACAAATGTATAATCTTAACTTTTTTTTTTACATTTCCACTTGCTAAAAATGCAGCGTATGATGTAACCCTAAAATTCTATGTTACTAGGTAGGTAGACACAATGAAAGAAATTTGTGACAACAGACAGGAGTATTGTTGAGGCACATACTGTAGTTAAGTTAGATTAGTAAAGCAATTATAAAACCTTAACTTTTTTGTTTGCTTTAATTTTGCTTTCTCTTTTGTCTTCTTTACATTTATCCCCCAAAACCCTAAGTTATTAGGCAGCTACATGCACAGAAAGTAATTTGTAACAACAACCCACGGCAGGGGTGAACCTAGCCTCTGTGCTGCCTGAGGCGAAGTGCAGAATGGCGCCCCCCCCATAGTAAATTTTTTAAAATCGGTAGGAATAAATCTGGTTCATACAGATTTATATTTATCCTATAAAAATGAGGACAATACTGGACATTTTAATTTAGAGAAATAGACAAAAAAAAAGATCTCCAAATACAAGGATGTCATCGCAATCACACACACAGACAAGAACCTCACAGAAGAATCCAGAACAAGGGTCATTAATGGCAATGGCAAGCTTGGCACAAGCATACAGACACACAATGATGGCTGTCAGAGCGGTGGCCCTGTAGGCAGACACAGTCCTGCATCCTTATAGCACAGGAGGCAGACACTGATTGCCAACCTATTATCTCTGGCACACGCCTACAAAACTCTGGGCAGATCCAATGTGGCCGCTGTCTGGCATTAACTAGTCAGACATGTCCACCATGCAGCACTGTCCACACACCAAATGCAACAACCTGCAGTCTGAGCATCAACAAGCAGCCACTGCACTAAGCTGGTAAAATGGTGCGTCTTCCCCAACAGACCAAAACATTCTCCCAAAACACTTAGCCAATCACAAGCGCCGCACACGGGCCTGTCCGGAGCTAATAGCAGGGGTCTTCCTATTGGGTTGAGTAAGGGATGTGAGAGCGGGAAGGGGGACAAGCGCAACTGACCAGCCAACGCTCAGGAGAAACATGGCTGAATGCCTGTATGTACCGCGGGGCAGCATTGGACATGGTGTGTAAGTAATGGGCAATCAGTCCTGCAACAGAGACATGTGTGAGAGGGACAATGCATCCTGCGTACAAAGAGATCATGGGGCCCCAAAAGCAGAAGTTCTTATTGCTCCCCCCAAAAAAAATTGTCTGGGTCATATAGGTACATTTCTCACAACTTTGCTGCCTTTACATATTAATTTTCCTCCTATTGAAGCCCCAGATTCCGCTTTCATTGCCCCCATAAAATATGATGCCAATAAAGGTGCCCCACAAACACTATGACCCCCTACAGTGATTCTCCACGCGCACAGTATGATGACCTTACTGTACCCTCTCAATTATCCCACCACAGTATGATCCCCAACTGTAAGCCCCATACAGCCATCCGTACTGTTTAAAGGACCTACGTACAGTATAATGGACTTCAACACAGTCCTCCATAAAGTATAAAGGCTTCCTCATAGCCCTTCAAGTATTATCATGTCCCCCACAGAGCCCTCCAAATATTATAATTACACACAGTACTCCCAGAGGCTTTTTGGTAAAGTAGAAACAGAGGCTTTTTGGTACAGTACACACAGAGGCTATTTAGTACAGCACACCCAGGAGCTTTTTGGAATAGTACAAACATATGTTTTTGGTACAGTACAAACAGAGGCTTTTTAGCACAGTGCTCCCAGAGGCTTTTTGGTACAGTATACACAGATGTTTTTTTGGCACAGTACTCCAAGAGGCTTTTTGGCACAGTACACACAGAAGCTTTTTGGCACAGTACTCCGAAAAACATTTTGGTACAGTACAGAGGCTTTTTGGCACAGTAGTCATGTGTCATGTGTGCATCGCCACGAAGATCGTCGCGGTTGCACATTCTGACTTCTCACAGCTGAGTTGCTGTTTCTTTGTGTTTGGCAGTTAGGGAGTTAATTCTGTCTGTGCTCAGTTCTGGGACTGGGTGCAGTTTCTCCCGGCTGCAATTAATTATTTGTTGATTGGTTTCCTTTAAATCTCTGGTTGTCTGTGTTGGGAGTTGCCAGTGAAATTCTTCATGCAGACCACAGATAGGATTGTATCTGTATAGACTTAAGTTAAAGAGCTCCTTAGTTGTTTTAAGCTCACCTTGCTTAGAGTTTAATATCCCAGATCATTTATGTTCCTTCTGTGTTTGAGTGTGTATGCAAGTCTATGTTTTCTCCAGTCTGTCTTATATGTCTAATCTGTGTATTTAGCAGAGATCAGCCCATATCCCTTTGGTGGTAATCAGTATCCTTCTTAGGACTGATTACAGGGTTCAGGGACTGATAGGAGACAGGGTTAGGCTGGAGACTTGGACCTCTGAACCATTATCAGTACCTCCAAGGTGAGGGATTAGTTAGGACCCCAGTTTAGGGTCAGGTTAGACCCCCGGTCCTCCTCTTTCCTGTGACAGTGTATCAAGTCCTCAAGATTAACTCTGAGTTCAACGGATATCGTGTCAGGTAAATCTATTCTATATTTACATGCTGATGTTGCTAATCTATATGTTGTATAGAGTGTTGTTCTTTTAAGAATAGTTTACTGACATCGTACACATATCATAAGACCGCGTGACATTATGGAGGCTTTTTGATAATGTAGAAACACAGGCTTTTTAGCATAGTACTCCCAGAGGCTTATTGGTACTGTATATATCAAAAAACTGACCGGCACATCCAAACTTAGATTCAGTGTGAACAGGTGCTAAACCTAGAGTCACCAACTCATATACATACAAGAAGAAAAGGTAGCACACTGTAGCGCTATAGCTTGCAAACACGAAATATGAAAAATATGAAAAATGAATTACATCATTACCTTAGAAATATGAAAAATTGAGAAGTCTTAGCGCATAAGATGGCCAAATTATGCCTATCCTCGCTTTAGTTTTTTGATATGTATTCATTTACCTTCTGCCTGAGCACTCCACCTGGTGGTCACAGGCCTTTTAATTACAGCAGGTTCATCACCCCTCCACAGAGATGTAGATTTTAGTCTGAAAAGAGGATTCATAGGTTCCCATGCAGACAGACTTTTCTAAAGCGAGGATAGGCATTAGTTAGGGACCTGATATACGAGAAGAGCCTTGACGTGGCTATCAGGCTCACATAATTTGGCCATCTTATGCGCTAAGACTTCTCAATTTTTCATATTTCTAAGGTAATGATGTAATTCATTTTTCATATTTTTCATATTTCGTGTTTGCAAGCTATAGCGCTACAGTGTGCTACCTTTTCTTCTTGTATGTATATGAGTTGGTGACTCTAGGTTTAGCACCTGTTCACACTGAATCTAAGTTTGGATGTGCCGGTCAGTTTTTTGATATGTATTCATTTACCTTCTGCCTGAGCACTCCACCTGGTGGTCACAGGCCTTTTGATTACAGCAGGTTCATCACCCCTCCACAGAGATGTAGATTTTAGTCTGAAAAGAGGATTCATGGGTTCCCATGCAGACAGACTTTTCTAAAGCGAGGATAGGCATTAGTTAGGGACCTGATATACGAGAAGAGCCTTGACGTGGCTATCAGGCTCACATAATTTGGCCATCTTATGCGCTAAGACTTCTCAATTTTTCATATTTCTAAGGTAATGATGTAATTCATTTTTCATATTTTTCATATTTCGTGTTTGCAAGCTATAGCGCTACAGTGTGCTACCTTTTCTTCTTGTATGTATATGAGTTGGTGACTCTAGGTTTAGCACCTGTTCACACTGAATCTAAGTTTGGATGTGCCGGTCAGTTTTTTGATATGTATTCATTTACCTTCTGCCTGAGCACTCCACCTGGTGGTCACAGGCCTTTTAATTACAGCAGGTTCATCACCCCTCCACAGAGATGTAGATTTTAGTCTGAAAAGAGGATTCATAGGTTCCCATGCAGACTGACTTTTCTAAAGCGAGGATAGGCATTAGTTAGGGACCTGATATACGAGAAGAGCCTTGACGTGGCTATCAGGCTCACATAATTTGGCCATCTTATGCGCTAAGACTTCTCAATTTTTCATATTTCTAAGGTAATGATGTAATTCATTTTTCATATTTTTCATATTTCGTGTTTGCAAGCTATAGCGCTACAGTGTGCTACCTTTTCTTCTTGTATGTATATGAGTTGGTGACTCTAGGTTTAGCACCTGTTCACACTGAATCTAAGTTTGGATGTGCCGGTCAGTTTTTTGATATGTATTCATTTACCTTCTGCCTGAGCACTCCACCTGGTGGTCACAGGCCTTTTAATTACAGCAGGTTCATCACCCCTCCACAGAGATGTAGATTTTAGTCTGAAAAGAGGATTCATAGGTTCCCATGCAGACAGACTTTTCTAAAGCGAGGATAGGCATTAGTTAGGGACCTGATATACGAGAAGAGCCTTGACGTGGCTATCAGGATCACATAATTTGGCCATCTTATGCGCTAAGACTTCTCAATTTTTCATATTTCTAAGGTAATGATGTAATTCATTTTTCATATTTTTCATATTTCGTATTTGCAAGCTATAGCGCTACAGTGTGCTACCTTTTCTTCTTGTATGTATATGAGTTGGTGACTCTAGGTTTAGCACCTGTTCACACTGAATCTAAGTTTGGATGTGCCGGTCAGTTTTTTGATATGTATTCATTTACCTTCTGCCTGAGCACTCCACCTGGTGGTCACAGGCCTTTTAATTACAGCAGGTTCATCACCCCTCCACAGAGATGTAGATTTTAGTCTGAAAAGAGGATTCATAGGTTCCCATGCAGACAGACTTTTCTAAAGCGAGGATAGGCATTAGTTAGGGACCTGATATACGAGAAGAGCCTTGACGTGGCTATCAGGCTCACATAATTTGGCCATCTTATGCGCTAAGACTTCTCAATTTTTCATATTTCTAAGGTAATGATGTAATTCATTTTTCATATTTTTCATATTTCGTGTTTGCAAGCTATAGCGCTACAGTGTGCTACCTTTTCTTCTTGTATGTATATGAGTTGGTGACTCTAGGTTTAGCACCTGTTCACACTGAATCTAAGTTTGGATGTGCCGGTCAGTTTTTTGATATGTATTCATTTACCTTCTGCCTGAGCACTCCACCTGGTGGTCACAGGCCTTTTAATTACAGCAGGTTCATCACCCCTCCACAGAGATGTAGATTTTAGTCTGAAAAGAGGATTCATAGGTTCCCATGCAGACAGACTTTTCTAAAGCGAGGATAGGCATTAGTTAGGGACCTGATATACGAGAAGAGCCTTGACGTGGCTATCAGGCTCACATAATTTGGCCATCTTATGCGCTAAGACTTCTCAATTTTTCATATTTCTAAGGTAATGATGTAATTCATTTTTCATATTTTTCATATTTCGTGTTTGCAAGCTATAGCGCTACAGTGTGCTACCTTTTCTTCTTGTATTGGTACTGTATAAGCATAGTTTTTTTGTCAAAGTACTCCAAGAGGTTTTTTGGTGTAGTAGAAAAGAGGCTTTTTGGCAAAGTACTCTCATAGGCAGGGTTGCAAAGTACATAAAGTTGCTTTTTGGCACAGAACTTACATGAGTGGGTGAAGCGTACATACAGTGGCTTTTTGGCACAGTACTCCCACAGGCGGGGTTGCAGAGTACACTCAGGGAATTTTTGGAACAGTACTCCCACAGGCTAGTTTGCAGAGTACACACAGCAGATTATAGGCACAGTACTCCTACAGGCTGGGGGTGCAGAGTACACACAGTGGCTTTATGGCACAGTACTTCCACAGATATGTGTGCAGAGTACACACAGCGGCTTTTTGGCACAGTACTCCCATAGGCGGGGTTTCATAATACAAACAGCTACTTTCAGCACAGTACTCCCACATGCGAGGTTGCAGAGTACACACAGCAGCTTAAACGCACAGTACTCCCACAAGGCAGGGTTGCACACAGCAGCTTAAAAGCACAGTACTTCCACAGGTGGGGATGCAGAGTACACCACAGCTTTTTGGTTCAGTTCTCCCACTCAGACATGTGCAGAGTACACACAGCGGCTTGTTTGCAGAGCATGCAACATAACATTGTCCCTCATGCCAGCTGTGTCCTGTCCCTACACTAATCAGTGCCGAATGGCGATGGCACTCGTCATTCAGCAATTATACAGGCCGGATCATGTGGTGCACCCGCCATTCACAGCCATGCCAATAATTGTGATGGCTCATGAAGTGCCCACATCCTAAAAGCTTGTTGATTGGCTATCCTGCAGCCTTTCAATAAAACTTTATTAGGCAGTCCATGTTTGAGGTTCGCTCATCCCTAATCTTCAACACATAATCCATTTAGGCCTTTTTCTATTTCTATGTGAATGAGCTGTGCACTCTGATATCTATCCCTACATTGTTCAACTATGAAACAGAGCTACTGTTAGCTCCTACCTTTTATACTGTCTGTTATATTCTCCCCTAATTGACTGCACTAGACCATGTGATGTGATAGCTGTAGGGCATTATGGCAAAACCCACTTGGCCACGCCTAATATCATTTGCCTTCTCTATGACTCTTCCGCAGTGTGTGAGCATTCTTTTTGTCTGATTTGGGCAAATAGTATCACAGAGGGTTCAAATTTGTGGGAAAAATTTAGAATTGAGAGTCCTCAGTGGTTGATACCTTTTAATGGCTAACTGAAAAGATGGTAACAAATTGCAAGCTTTCAAGACTACTCAGGTCTCTTCATCAGTCAAAGTCTTTGCCTGATGAAGAGACCTGAGTAGTCTCGAAAGCTTGCAATTTGTTACCATCTTTTCAGTTAGCCATTAAAAGGTATCAACCACTGAGGACTCTCAATTCTAAATATTTTTCTATCTACTGGCTAACACGGTACAAAGATATACATCCTTCCTGTATCAAATTCATGGGAACTTTCGAATATCCTGAAATTCTACTCCAATTTGATTCGATCATCTTTAATAGATATAGATTAACATGACAGCATGTATGGATCCCATATAAACTTCTGTTCAAATTATATATTATCGGTGGGGAACTTAGCAATAAAAAGCCTAGGAATTGGACATTAATCACTTTTTTCAGCATTGCCCTTTTAATATTCATAGAAATTATGCAAATATAAGGGAAAGAAACAAAATATCCAGATGAGACACACATTCCTAGCCTGCAGTACATATTATAAATATATTAGGATGATGAATGGGGCATTCTCATTATTTTTCTAAGCCCATTTACCCCAAAATCATGCTATGAACTTCTGTTCACAATCATAAACTCATTATATAAGGTATTATATAATCCATAATGCCTCATCATTTTTTGTATTTGATCGTTAAGTATGAATTTACACACATTTTATACTGACACCTACTAATTGTAATGAAGGAAAATGAATGCCATATGAATACATTGCAGAACTCAGGAAACACAATCATTTCCTGTTTTACAGTATTACAAACTGGATAACAAAGGCTGATGCAATGACAAATACTTAGCACTCTGTTCTGTTTATTATCTCTGCTATCTTATCCTTTGTTCCTACATCTCGCTCAGTGAGGGCTATGCAGTAAACAGTAGCATTGGTACTGCCATTGCTTTTGTAGGACCTGGCGATCACATTAGCGCCAGGTCTCTGCCAGCATAGCAGAGATGCTGGGTCCTAGCAGACCCAGAATAGCTCTGTCAGTGACACCTAGCACAGCAACGGGCTGTTTTTCCCAGTAATTCGTACCATGTAACTGCCCAGTTACAGTGGAAAAAGAGAACAAAAAAAGTAAAAAAAAAGTTCCCCAGAGATCCTTTATGACCCTTTCAGAGACAAACTATGTTAAAAATATCTTTATGCTTATAGGGATATACAGTACAGACCAAAAGTTTGGACACACCTTCTCATTCAAAGATTTTTCTGTATTTTCATGGCTATGAAAATTGTAGAATCACACTTAAGGCATCAAAACTATGAATTAACACATGTGGAATTATACATTACACTTTACAAAAAAGTGTGAAACAACTGAAAATATGTCTTATATTCTAGGTTCTTCAAAGTAGCCACCTTTTGCTTTGATTACTGCTTTGCATGCAGAAAAGGTGAATGGATGGACTCTACATGCCTAGTTCCCACCGTGAAGCATGGAGGAGGTGGTGTGATGGTGTGGGGGTACTTTGCTGGTGACACTGTTGGGGATTTATTAAAAATTGAAGGCATACTGAACCAGAATGGCTACCACAGCATCTTGCAGCAGCATGCTATTCCATCCGGTTTGCGTTTAGTTGGACCATCATTTATTTTTCAACAGGACAATGACCCCAAACACACCTCCAGACTGTGTAAGGGCTATTTGACCAAGAAGGAGAGTGTTGGGGTGCTACGCCAGATGACCTGGCCTCCACAGTCACCAGACCTGAACCCAATCGAGATGGTTTGGGGTGAGCTGGACCACTCACCGCTTCAATTTTGAATAAATTCCCAACAGTGTCACCAGCAAAGCACCCCCACACCATCACACCATCTCCTCCATGCTTCACGGTGGGAACTAGGCATGTAGAGTCCAGCCGTTCACCTGTTCTGCGTGCAAAGCAGTAATCAAAGCAAAAGGTGTCCACTTTGAAGAACCTAGAATATAAGACATATTTTCAGTTGTTTCACACTTTTTTGTAAAGTGTAATGTATAATTCCACATGTGTTAATTCATAGTTTTGATGCCTTCAGTGTGATTCTACAATTTTCATAGTCATGAAAATACAGAAAAATCTTTGAATGAGAAGGTGTGTCCAAACTTTTGGTCTGTACTATATATAGATATGGATAAATACATATCTATCTATCAAGAAAAACCTGATCAGCACCCCATAATGTGAACACGTGCATGCTGCCAAGCTGCATTATATAGACAAAAAAGGTACAACAGCACTGTGTATACATCTAGGTCATGTGAAAACACAGAAAAACATTAAAAACATTAAATTTAAATTTTTCTTCCAAAAAATTTTTCAAAAATTTTTTAACTTACAGTAATAGATGAAATTGAAGGTTCTTAGCGCATAAATTGGCCAATTCATGTATGCCCATCAACCATGGCAAGGTGACCTCGCTCTGATTGGTCCCTGTTCTACTGTACATGCCTTCTCTTGGGCTATTAACCTACAGTTAAATGGACACAATGTCTCTTTCTTTCTCCGGGTTTAGCCTACATTTTATGGGCAGGTAGAACTGATTATGGCCACCTGCAGGTCAATGGGAGGAGTGCAAGATCAAGCTGGAAACAGCCAGCATCCAATAGCCAAATATATAGAAAAACCTGATCAGCACCCCATAATGTGAACACGTGCATGCTGCCAAGCTGCATTATATAGACAAAAAAGGTACAACAGCACTGTGTATGAATCTAGGCCATGTGAAAACACAGAAAAACATTAAAAACATTTCATTTACATATTTCTTCAAAAAAATTTTTCAAATTTTTTTTTTTAACCTACAGTAATAGATGAAAATGAAGGTTCTTAGCGCATAAATTGGTCAAATCATATATGCCCATCGACCATGACAAGGTGATCTCCCTCTGATGGGTCCCTGTACATGCCTTCTCTCGGACTATCAACCTACAGTTAAATGGACACAATGTCTCTTTCTTTCTCCGGGTTTAGCCTACAATTTATGGGCAGGTAGAACTGATTATTATCTATCTATCTATCTATCTATCTATCTATCTATCGATATTTAGTGCTCAGCATAAGTGAGTACACCTCAACAGATTTTTTAGAAAACTTTTAGTTTCCTTTCAGAATCAACATTTTCTATGGAATACCATACTGCAAAATACTCCCAGAAATGTGAGCCATTAATTACAAACAAGATTTGTTATTTTGCACATCCAAAAAAGTAGCTTTCCTATATTCATTCAAGACCATGTGACGAAAATGAGTATACCCCAATGAAAGTTTTAGGGCTCTTTTCCAGTTGCGAGAAATACGTCCGATTCTCGCATGTGAAATCCCAGCTCTGGCGCCGGCATGCGGGAGTGGAGCGAGCAGCTGCATACAAATACATGCAGCTGCACATTCCACTCCCGAGTGTCGGGGCCAGAGCTGGGATTTCACATGCGAGAATCGGACGTATTTCTCGCAAGTGGAAAGGAGCCCTTTCAAGTAACGCTAAAGTTTAGACTACAAAATTGTAATGAATTCGAGCACTGTGAAGTGTGATCATTCATTAAACAGGTGTCCATCAGACAGTTGACAATAAGGGCTCTATTTAATAAAGAAATCCTTTTCCCATTTCATGCTGTCAACAATGGCACCACATGGAAAAGAAACGTCACAAGACTTAAGAAATAAAATTATTTCACAAGAAAGTGACTGCTAAAAGATAATCAGGAAAGCTTTAATTACACAGGTATGCAAAATTTGGGTTTATGAAAATTGTTTAAAATCCAATGACTGATTCCTATGATTTATTATGCCATAATTTCAAAAAGCACTTCTATTTTTAACAATCAAGTATGGATTTTGCACAAAACGTGCATGAAATTGCTTACAAGTGAGATGAACAAGAAAAATCTTTATTGTAGCATAAAGTGTAAACAATATTAACATAAATACAGTATTTATTGAACATTCATTCTTGAACTATATAGAAAATTAATTCTTGTTCATTTTCCTTTCCTCTTCAAAGCTTCTCTTTATACCTTTTCTATTATAGAAGGCCTGCAGATCTTCTATGTGAAGCATCCATCAACAGTGCCCCATCAGGTTCACGTTCCATCTACCTTGGTATTGTCGTTCCATGTCCTCGATATTCTGAGGATAACTTTCTCCTTGCTCTTCACTAGCAACAAAAACATTTAAGGAAAGTAGTCCAAATGGGAATGTAAAAAATGTAACTACAAATTGATCAGACAACCCAAGGCTTTGAAATGTTTCAGCATGTTTTCCACGATGGACTTAAATTTTCTTTGTTGTTACCTAGAAATTTCTTCATGTCTTCTTTAAAAGAATCCCAAGCCCTTTTCTCAACAGCTTTTATTTTTGTTTCAAACACGTTGTTCTTCATGATTTTCCGTTATCAGGACCCAGAAAAATGACTTCCTGAAGTCTTGCTTCAAGCAATCTCTGAAACTTGGTACACAGGTACTTAAAAGTATATCCTTTCAGTAGAGCTTTCACAAAGTGTTTCATCAGTCCAAGCTTAATGTGGAGTGATGGCAGAAGAACTGTAGTGGATCAACTAAACTTTCCACAACTATGTTCTTAAGTCCAGATTGCAAAGATGTTCTTGTTGGCCAACTTTTTTGATTCCAGGGATGAGTCCTATCCCAGCTGTCCCATTCACATAAAAATTGTGTATCCTCCTTGCTACCCAAGGAGCAAAGAGAGAACTTTCAGTTCACCAAATATTAACCATCCTTGATCCTCATACTTAAGTTTCTTGAGAATAAAATCTAAATTATCATAGCTATCCTTCAAGTGCACAGAGTGCCATACAGGCACTGAAGAACACTTGCTGCCATTGTGCAGTAGCACAGCTTTCACACTTTTTTTGATGAGTCAATAAAGAGTCTCCTCGCCTCACATTAAACTCAATTTTTCCATCATGCTTGAGAAAAGCATGCACAGTATGAAGTATGAAAAAAATTCTATCCAATCTAATGGCACCAAAATCATCCACCAATAGTCACTCAAAGGGGTCAAAGTATGGTGCAAGAAAAAGCCTATGGGGACAGTGTTTGTGAAAAAACTGTATGTGACAGAATTTTTTCGATATTGTTACCGAGTTCAGTGATCGAAAGTATATAAAAATCACCTCTTACTTTTCAAAGAATTGTACCACATCAGACCTGTGTTATCAGTCAGAATACTGCAACAAGAGTGATATAAAAATTCAACAAAGATAGAACTGGAACCATCTCACAGAGACATCCAGGCCAACCACGGAAGTTAGCACCTAAACAAAAGCTCCTTCTGATGAGAAGGGTTGGAGAAAATGACATGCAACTTCACTTCAGTTAGCTGGAGAAGTAAAAAGTCAAACTGGGCTGAGTGTTTCCCATGACACAATATTGCATATACTTCAGAGGAATGGCATGTATGGATGTCGTCCATGAAGGAAGGCTCTCCTAAGACCCATGCACAAAAAAGCACGCCTGCAATTTACCATAACCCATGTTAAAAAACATTAAGATGACTGGAAAGCTATAGTCTGGAGTGATGAGACCAAAATAAAAGTTTTGGAACTTATGGCTTCAAAACTGTATGGTGTCCCAAAGGTGAGTAGTACAAAGAAAAATGCATGGTGCCTAAAGTGAAATATGGTGATGGCGGTGTCCATATGTAGGGCTGCATGAGTGCTGCTGATGTCAGGAAGCTACATTTCATTGATGATATCATGAATTCACATATGTACATACTTTGTTCTGTACAAAGTTGAATGTGCTGACAACAAAATCACACAAAAATCATCAATGGAAATCAAATTTATTAACCAATGGATGTCTGTATTTGGAATAACACACAAAATTAAAGTGGAATGTAATATCCTTAAAACAAGTCAAAATGAGGCTCAGTATTGTGTGTGGCCTTCACGTGCCTGTATGACCTCCCTACAATGCATGGGCATGCTCCTGATGAAGTGGGGATGGTCTCCTGAGCGATCTCCTCAAAGACCTGGACTAAAGCATCTGCCAACTCCTGGACAGTCTGTGGTGCAGCCCTCCATAGAAATGCCACCCCACACCATTACTGACCCACTGCCAAAACGGTCATGCTGTTAGGATGCTGCAGGCAGCAGATTGCTCTCCACGGCGTCTCCAGACTCTGTCACGTCTGTCGCATGTGCTCAGTGTGAACCTGCTTTCATCTGTGAAGAGCACAGGACGCCATTGGCGAATTTGCCAATCCTGGTGTTCTGTGGCAAATGCCCAGTGTCCTACATGGTGTTGGGCTGTGAGCACAACCCCCAGTTGTGGATGTCGGGCCCTCAGACCATCCTCATGGAGTCGGTTTCTAACCGTTTGTGCAGACACATGCACATTTGTGGCCTGCTGGAGGTCATTTTGCAGGGCTCTGGCAGTGCTCCTCCTGTTCCTCCTTGCACAAAGGCAGAGGTAGCGGTCCTGATGCTGGCTTGTTGCCCTCCTACGGCCCCCTCCATGTCTCCTGGTGTACTGGCCTGTCTCCTGGTAGCGCCTCCAGCCTATGGACACTATGCTGGCAGACACAGCAAACCTTCTTGCCACAGCTCGCATTGATGTGCCATCCTGGATGAGCTGCACTAACAGAGCCACTTGTGTGGGTTGTAGAGTCCATCTCATGCTACCACGAGTGTGAAAGCACAACTAACATTCAAAAGTGACCAAAACATCAGCCAAAAAGCATTGGTACGGAGATGTGGTCTGTAGAACCATTCCTTTATTGAGTGAGTCTTGATAATTGCCAATAATTTCCATCTGTTGTCTATTCCATTTGCACAACAGCATGTGAAATTGATTGTCAATCAGTGTTGCTTCCTAAGTGGACAGTTTGATTTCACAGAAGTTTGATTTACTTGGAGTTATATTCTGTTGTTTAATTGTTCCCTTTATTTGTTTGAGCAGTGTATATATATATATACAAAGATGGCACATTTCCTTTGTATTTTATGCAAAAATATATTTTCATCTTTTACGTTTTAAAAACTACAAAGAGGAAAATGGGCTGATGCAAATGTTTGGGCAACCTTGGAGATTTGTGTGCCAGATAACTGTGTTTCAGGGTACTGCCCCTCATCAGTGCAAAGTGTGAGAGGCGTCTGAACTGGATCCAAGGGTTAACATTTCTCCTTGCGGAGAGTGACATGTTAAGCATGCTGAGATGAGTAGACTTTTAAGCTACAAGGCTCCTCTGGGAAATATGTAAATTGTCTCTTCAGAGAGGAAGAGGACTAGAACTCTAGTGTCACCTATAGGAAGTAGCAATCCTAAAAGTCAATGTCGACCCTTTAATGAGCCTTGTCACATGACTTAGGATAAAAGCCAAAACCAGAATCTCAATTTGCAGATACAGTGTTTCAGGGTACTGCCCCTCATCGGTGCAAAGTGTGAGATCTGCTTTGGCTATGTAAGAGCAGTCTGACCGGGATCCAAGGGGTAACGTTTCTCCTTGCGAACAGTGACTATGCAGATATGGAACTTCCATATATCACTTGAATCTGTGGATCAATATTCCTTAGGGCACAGTCAAAGGGCTGTTGGAGCGAGATTGGAACTAAGTGCATGGACTGGCCATCGGTTCTTCCGACCCGAGTGTGACAGCTTCATGTGTTTCTGTGCAGCTGTTACTATTGAATCAGGAAAGCCACCGGCCAGTCCATGCAATGCTTTTCGATCTCGCTCCAATTTATTCGGACGTCTGACTGTGCCCCCAGAATGAGACTATCACTCCAATGTTTCATATGCTTCATCACTGCAATAATACAACACAATCAGATTAGGCCTCTTTCTATCCTATGTGTAATGAGCTGAAGTACACCATGCGATAGCTGCAGGGCTTTATGTGGAAGCCCTAGCAGCCACACCTGATGTCATTAGTCTGCTCTCTGAGTCTTCAGCAGTGTGTGAAATTCACCAGAAATCTCTCATAGTACATCACAGGGATCACAACTGTTAAACCAGCCTACTGAACATGATTTACTGTCACAGGATCAGTACAATTAAGTCATGAACTCGGTAACCTATTTCTTGTCAGTTACAAATATATCTGAAATCATGTTAGAATATGCTAGAGTCTATGTACCGGTAGCTGGACTTTTGGTTTATAGTTTTCTGAGTCCTATGTTTATTCAATGCAACCTGTATTAGCAATTAATCCTAATTTCATATGCACACTCCATCTTTATGGAATAAATTGCATTTTAAAGTATACACAGGTCTCATGGACATTTGATGTGTTTAGGATGTTTTTGATACAATTAATGAAGACTGAACTAGATGTGCTCATAAATTATGCAGGCCTCTTGGTAAGACGTCTTCTAATGAAGCACAGCATAGCAAGTCATGAATATATCCACACTTTATCACTACACATTATATCAATTATAACTGTGCAATGTACCACAACATAAGAAATGCCAAAATATACGAAGGGAAAATATATTAAAAGATGTTCTGTTAAGTAGATGTTAAAGACTCCAAAAATCTTTACAGGTATGTAAATTAAGAAGTGCAAAATTGTGACAAATATTCAAGGACTCCATACACATTAGCCTAACGTCACCCGAAGCCGTTATTGGTAAGGCTGGGTTCACACAACAGTTTTTCTTTCATCCAAAGAAAATAGGTCCGATTATGCTAATAATACTTTGATCAGACAGTGATCATATTTTCATCAGAGTGTGATCCGATTTTCTTAAATTTGGAGAATTAAAAGATAAGATTTTCCATTTTCTCCATTTAAACAAACTCCAATCGGCTACATGTTTGCCGAACGGTGGCCAATTAATAGCCTGTTCAGGCAGGCTGTCCTTGCTTACAATACGCACATATTGGTCAGTAATAAATCATTGTAATTGTTCTTGTCAACACATACAGTATTCTGCTTAGACAGGATGTTGTGCTACTGAGAACCGTGATTTTTAAAGACACTTAAAAATCATTTTTCCTGGTCAACAAGCATTTATCGTTCATCGGGTGATCAGCAACCTATTCACACTCCCTGATCTTGAAGAAACTGACTACCAATAATCGTGCAGTGTAAATGCACCCTTAATAAAATACGATTGCAATCTACACCACTTTCCAAATTTTTATATAAATGCCATTTTTCTCTGATTTTCCTAAATGGTTGATGCAAATGAGTCAGTGTAATGTTCAAATCATCAACTGTTAGAGGAAAAATCAAATTTTATTGGACAAACTGTCTCCAGCCCTCATAGATCTTTTGCTTGAGGATACTCCAAAAGCTCTCAATAGGGTTGAGGTCAGGGGAAGATGGTGGCCATGTCATGAGTTTTCCTTCTTTATGCCCATAACAGCCATGAGTCAGTGGTATTCTTTGCAGCATAAGATGGTGCATTTTCATGCATGATGATGATTTTGCTACTGTTGGCACGGTTCTTCTTTTTGTACCATGGAAGAAAGTGGTCAGCCAGAAAATCTCTATACTTTGTTGAGGTAATTTTCACTCCTCCAGGAACCGTAAAGGGACCTACCAGCTCTCTTCCCATGACTCCAGACCAAAACATGACTCCGTCACCTCTTTGCTGATGTCACAGCCTTGTTGGAACATGGTGGCCATCCACCAACCATCCACCAACCAACCATAAAGGGATGCACGTCACTTATCAGTAAACAAGACTATTTTAAAATTAGTGTTCATGTATGTCTGGGCCCACTGCACTCATTTCTGCTTATGAGCACTGTTTAGGAAGATCCTACACCTTGAGGTTTGCGGGAGGCAAGAACACTTTAAATAACATCTACCCCCCGACCTACTGTCTCCTGCCTCACAATCCTTAGAATGTAAGCCGAAAGGCAGGGTCCTCTCCCTCTGTATCAGTCTGTCATTGTTAGTTTGTTTACTGTAAGTGATACTGTAATTGTATGTAACCCTTCTCATGTACAGCACATGGAATCAATGGTGCTATAGAAATTAATAATAATAATAATAATAATAACTGTTTGTTGCTTTGCAATCATATTATAGCAGCTGCTCTCTTAATCTGATGAATTTGTCTGTCAGAAACCTGCCACATTATGCCTTTATCTGCATGAACCAGTATGTGCTCTGTATCAGCTACAAATCTCTTCACTGTATGCTTAATGCTTAAGTTTTCATGAAATGCCTAATCTTTTCATACCTTTCCATGGCATTGCAATATTTGACGCTTTTCAGCAACAGACCGATCCTTTTTGTTTCCCATATTGCTTGAAACCTGTGGCCTGCTTAATAATGTGGAACATTCTTATTAAGTAGTTTTTCTTTAATTGGTCTAAGCTGACAAACTAATTATCACCGGTGCTTGAGATCCGTGATTTCAGTGATTCAAAGAGCTTTTGAGACATAATACCATCCATGAGATTATTTGACAAAAAAAAATTTACATCTTTATAATAGTTAAATTCAATTTGCATAATAATTTGGAATGTGGGGTATGTTCACCAGACATTACTATTAACTAAATTGTGATCTGTGACAGTTGCATGGTAAGTAATCTACTCATTGATAAATACTTTGATGGAGATTCAGTAAGAATAAGTTCGGCATCAGCCTGCTGTACAAAAACTGCAGACGTGGCTAACTACCGTATGTGCAGCTCTGTGTGTTCATCCGCATATAAAACAAGTGCAGGAGCTGCCTGCCATTTACATTTACTAGTTTGGTCCATAAATTGGACCAGGGTAATGCAAGCTGGAATTTTTCCATGAGAAAAATCGGACAGGTACACTAGCACATTGGCTGTAACAGGTGCTTATGCTCTCTTTGTGCAATCCGTGGCACACATGGACAACACACACATAATACACTCGCAAGAACAAATCCTAATGCACAAAAAATGTGATGAAAATTGTACCAAAAAAGTTATGTACATGGTGCATTCCAAATGTATGCGCTTTAGCTACCTTTTGCACCTTGCACCACAAATTTTAAATGTCTAGAAAAAGGAGCATAGTTAGGAAGAATTGTAACGTGCCAAAGTTACTGATATGACAAACCATTTTTGCAGCAAAATATCAAGTAACCAACGCCAATCATGAGGCACAGAAAATAAGAAACTAACACGCCTATCAACTTGATCAATCTTGATTTTGTGTTTGTTACTTTAATTAAATGAAAACTACTTCCACTTTTTGTATCTCCTAAAAATATTGCAAACTCTCTATTATCTTCCCCTTTAGTCTGAATTGCTGTGCCTGAGATTCCCATTTTCCAGCACTAGATGGCAGATGCATACTAAACAGTAGGTGTGAAAATTTGATGTGATAACGTACCGGTATATTGTATGTTTCTATGTGGGTTTATCTTTAGGGAACCTTAATTTAAGGATATTATTCTCAAGAACCACCAAATAGAATCTAAAAATAATTGCTTCGTTTTGGTGTAAGTGCTTACAAAAGGCAGGGCTTCAAATTTACCCCTTTACCCCCGAGGGTTGTTTGCACGTTAATGACCGGGCCAATTTTTACAATTCTGACCACTGTCTCTTTATGAGGTTATAACTCTGGAACGTTTCAATTTATCTTAGCGATTCTGAGACTGTCTTCTCGTGGCATATTGTACTTCATGATAGTGGTAAAATTTTTCGATTATAACTTGTGGTTATTGATGAAAAAAATGGAAATATGGCGACAATTTTGAAAATTTTGCTATTTTCAAACTTTGAATTTTTATTCCCTTAAAACAGAGAAATATGTCACACAAAATAGTTACTAAATAACATTTCCCACATGTCTACTTTACAACAGCACAATTTTGAAACCAAATTTTTTTGTTACGAAGTTATAAGGGTTAAAAGTTGACCAGCGATTTCTCATTTTTCCAACAAATTGTACAAAACCATTTTTTTAGGGACCACCTCACATTTGAAGTCACTTTGAGGGGTCTATATGGAAGAAAATACCCAAAAGTGACACCATTCTAAAAACTGCACCCCTCAAGGTACTCAAAACCACATTCAAGAAGTTTATTAACCCTTCAGGTGCTTCACAGGAGCTGAAGCAACTTGGAAGGAAAAAATGACTTTTAATTTAATTTAACTTTTTAGTCACAAAAATTATCTTTTACAAGCAATCTTTTTATTTCAACAAGGATAAAAGGAGAAAATGGACAGAAAAAGTTGTTGTGCAATTTCTCCTGAGTAGGCCGATACCCCATATGCAGGGGAAAACCACTGTCTGGGTGCACGGCCGGGCTCGGAAGGGAAGGAGCGTCGTTTGACTTTTTCAAACCAAAATTGGCTGGAATTG
>JARQOD010000004.1:192533583-192575628 GCA_033576555.1 Oophaga sylvatica | reverse complement strand
GCGTCTTTTGGGCGTGACAGTGCCAATACAAAAAGTATAAATAGTAAAAAAACCCCCCCTTTATCCCCCCTTAGTTGGGAAAAAAATAAAAAAATTTAAAAAAATGTATTTTTTTTCCCTTTTCCCATTAGGGTTAGGGTTGGGCTAAAGTTAGGGTTAAGTTGGGCTAACTTTAAAGGATTGGGGTTGGGATTGGGTTTTTGGGGGGTGGGGTTGGGGGTTGGTTTGGGTTTTGGGTTGGGCTGGGGTTTGGGGTGTTTTGGGGGTTTATTTTTGGGAGTTAGAATTGGGGGGTTTTGCTTTTTAGGCACAAGGGGCTCCCCAAAAGTACACATATTTGGTATCGCCGCGTCCGTAACGACCCCCCCTATAAAACTGTCCCACTAGTTAACCCCTTTAGTGAACCCCTTAAAAAAAAAAAAAACTAAGCAAAAAATCAATGCTTTATCATCATACCGCCGAACAAAAAGTGGAATAACACGCGATAAAAAAGACCGATATAAATAAATATGGTACCGCTGAAAACGTCATCTTGTCCCACAAAAAACGAGCCGCCATACAGCATCATCAGCGAAAAAAAAAAAGTTATAGCTCGCAGAATAAAGCGATGCAAAAATAATGATTTTTTATATAAAATTGTTTTTATTCTATAAAAGCGCCAAAACATAAAAAAATGATATAAATGAGGTATCGCCATAATCGTACTGACCCGAAGAATAAAACTGCTTTATCATCAATTTTACCACACGCAGAACGGTATAAACGCCTCCCCCAAAAGAAATTCATGAATTGCTGATTTTTGTTCATTGTAACCTCCCAAAAATCAAAATAAAAAGCGATCAAAAAATGTCACGTGCTCAAAAATGGTACCAATAAAAACATCACCTCGTCCCGCAAAAAATAAGACCTCACATGACTCTGTGGACCAAAATATGCAAAAATTATAGCTCTCAAAATGTGGTGATGCAAAAAACTACTTTTTGCAATAAAAAGCGTCTTTTAGCGTGACAGCTGCCAATCACAAAAACCCGCTATAAATAGTAAATCAAACCCCCCTTTATCACCCCTTAGTTAGGGAAAAATAATAAAATTAAAAAAATGTATTTATTTCCATTTTCCCATTAGGGTTAGGGTTGCGGCTAAAGTTAGGGTTAGAGTTGGCGCTAACGTTAGGATTAGGGTTGGGATTAGGGTTAGGGGTGTGTTAGGGTTAGGTTTGTGGTTAGGGTTGGGACTAGGGTTAGGGGTGTGTTGGGTTTAGGGTTGGAGTTAGAATTGGGGGGTTTCTGCTGTTTAGGCACATCAGGGGCTCTCCAAATGTGACATGGCGTCTGATCTCAATTCCAGCCAATTCTGCGTTGAAAAAGTCAAACGGTGCTCCTTCACTTCTGAGCTCTGCCATGCGCCCAAACAGTAGTTTACCCCCGCATATGGTGTATCAGCGTACTCTGGACCACAAGAGTTATTGTGCAATTTGTCCTATTTCTTCTGTTACCCTTGGGAAAATAAAAAACTGGGGGCGACAAAATCATTTTTGTAAAAAAAAAAAATTATTTTTTTGTTTTTACGGCTGTATGTTATAAATTTTCTGTGAAGCACTTGGGCTTCATAGCGCTCACCACACTTCTAGATAAGTTCCTTGTGGGGTCTATTTTCCAAAATGGGGTCACTTGTGGGGGTTTCCACTGTTTAGGCGCATCAGGGGCTCTCCAAATGCGACATGACGCCCCCAGACCATTCCATCAAAGTCTGCAATCCAAAACGTCACTACTTCCCTTCCGAGCCCAGACGTGCACCCATACAGTCGTTTTCTCACACATGTTGGGTATCAGCGTACTCAGGACAAATTGGACAACAACTTTTGAGGTCCAATTTCTCCTGTTACCTATGGGAAAATAAAAAATTAGTGACTAAGAGATAATTTTTGTGGGAAAAAAATAGGATTTTTTATTTTCATGCCCGGGCATTATAAACTTGTGTGAAGCACTTGGGGGTTCAAAGTGCTCATCAAAGATCTAGATAAGTTCCTTAGGGGGTCTAGCTTCCAAAATGGGGTCACTTGTGGGGGGTTTCCACTGTTTAGGCTCATCTGGGGCACTACAAACGGAACATGACCCCATCAATATTTGCATTCCAAAACGTTACTGCTTCCTTTCCAAGCCCTGCCGTGCGCCCAAACAGTTTTCCCCCCCACATATGGGGTAACAGCGTACTCAGGATAAATTGGACAACAACTTTTGGGGTCCAATTTCCTTGGGAAAAATCAAAAATTTGGGACTAAAAAATCATTTTTGTGGAAAATTGTTTTTTTTTTTTTCACACCCAGGCATTATAAACTTTTGTGAAACACTTTGGGGTTCAAAGTGACTCACAACAGATCTAGATAAGTTCCTTAGAGGGTCTAGTTTCCAAAATGGTGTCACTTGTGGGGGGTTTCCACTGTTTAGGCGCATCAGGGGCTCTCCAACCACGACATGGCGTCCAATCTCAACTCCAGCCAATTTTAGTTTGAAAAAGTCAAACGGCGCTCCTTCCCTTACGAGCTTTGCCGTGTGCCCAAACAGTGGTTTTCCCCCACATATAGGGTATTGGCGTATTCAGGAGAAATTGCACAACAACTTTATCTGCCCATTTTCTCCTTTTACCCTTGTCAAAATAAAAATAAGTTTGTAAAAGATCATTTTTGTGGCTAAAAAGTTAAATATTAATTTTTTCCTTCCACGTTGCTTCAGCTCCTGTGAAGCACCTGAAGGGTTATTAAACTTCTTGAATGTGGTTTTGAGTACCTTGAGGGGTGCAGTTTTTAGAATGGTGTCACTTTTTGGTATTTTCTGCTATATAGACCTGTCAAAGTGACTTCAAATGTGAGGTGGTCCCTAAAAAAAGGCTTTGCAAATTTTGTTGTAAAAATGAGAAATCACTGGTCAACTTTTAACCCTTATAATTTCCTAACAAAGAAAAATTTTGGTTCCAAAATTGTGCTGATGTAAAGTAGACATGTGGGAAATGTTATTTCTTAACTATTTTGTGTGATAAATTTTTCTGTTTTAAGGGAAAAAAAATTCAAAGTTTGAAAATTGCAAAATTTTCAAAATTTTCGCCATATTTGTGTTTTTTTCAAAAATAAACTTAAGTTATATCGAAGAAATTATATTCTAACGTGAAGTACAATATGTCACGAGAAAACAGTCTCAGAATCGCGAAGATCCGTTGAAGCGTTCCAGAGTTATAACCTCATAAAGAGACAGTGGTCAGAATTGTAAAAATTGTAAAAATTGGCCCGGTCATTAACGTGCAAACCACCCTTGGGGGTGAAGGGGTTAATATTGGGACAGGAATAAATCATACACCAAGGACATAACCATGATAGCTGATAATACTAATGATTTAAGCATACTTCAGTATACATGGATACACAAAGGGGGAGATTCATTAAGTCTGGACTACCACGCCCCAGTCTTAATGAAGAGCTCGCTGGAGTACACTGACTTGATCCATTAAGCAGCATGCGGTACTTGACGAATCAGGCACATCTGATACCCAGTGTGCGGTGCTAACAGAAATTTTGGAGTAAGTTACGCCACTATGATTCTAAGATTCTACTTTAGTGGTGTTACTCATGATAAATGTGTCCGGGTTGTGGGGGTGACCACCCCCACTCCTCCATTGCTACACCCATATTGGCCTAGCTAACTGGATAATATGTCAGATTTCAGCCTAAACAACTCACTGATTCGCCCCTAAAAGTGTTACAGAAACATCCAATACTTTATTGGATAAATAGTATACATTGATTCACCAATTCCGTGGTGCACCAGGACTGGTTTATCATGACTTTTGGCTACTAACCTTATAAGGACTTACTTCTGTAACGGATCACACATATTTTTTTTTTCCTTGCTAGGATAGCCTTAGGGTTGCCATGATTAAGGTTCCTCAGTGGGATTGCCTCTATTGGGGCACCTCAACTGTTGTAGGCAGTGTAGTATGTAGTAGTAGTAACAATAAGTGATTTTAAATATATATTCTCTAGGATTTATAGAATACATTTGTGGGTATGTTGAAGAGAATGCAGGTATAGGAGGTATACTGAGATGGTTGGGATACTTAGGTTACTTTTCCATTTCCAAATAAAGCTCACATTTTGCATCTACACTATATTACAGCTGTGACATAAGTAATACGCTTCTGTGGTGAGCGAAGGTAAATTTAGCAGAACTCTAAGAGGCCCAAGTATTGTGACAGCAATATGATGTGACCTAAAGCACCTGTATTATAAGTGTCTGATGGTGGCCTTACAGTGTAATAATGTTAGGGTCTCAAAATATGGTTTAGTTAAAGGGGTTGTTTGGTGAAAGTAAGATATCATCTATGCACACGTAGATGATAACTTACTGATCGGCAGACATCTGAATTTTTATCCCCGCCAGGTACTTTTATCCCCATCACAAAATGGAGCCACAGGTTGGATGATCAACCACTGCTCCATTCATTCTCTACGAGATTGCTGGAAAAAGCCAGGCTTCATAGGGAATGAATAGGGCGGTGGACGAGCATGCGCACCGCTGCTCCATTCTAAAAAAGTGCCCTGTTCTGCCGATCGATGTGGCTTCCAATGGTAAAACCCCAATGGATTAATAAATTATAACTAATCTTTATGGCTGTGTGCCATACAAGTCTTCATACTCTGCTGGTAGGCTCTGTGCACAAAGCTTTGCCATGTGCATGAGTCTTAAGTCAGCTATAGTGCAGATCCCAAGCTGACTTATGTCTTCTCAGGGAACATACAGCACATTGAGTTTTACGTGACCTTTGCTGTTTTCTTGTTAGCTTTTCTGACAATACGACCAAAACTGTCCCACAGTGTTTGTAGGGGCAGTACAATGGTCGTCGTCTGGCCTTGCCACTCAGGGAAACACATAAATATTATGTGAATGAATATTATGGGTTTTATACACTTTCAAACAAAGTGAACTTTTTAAAAAAGGTAAAAAGGGACATGGGTACATGGAGTCATAAAATGTGCCAACATTGTCCAACATAATGGTTTATATAACTGTCAGCTTATGAGATACTGAAAGGAACAGAAAGTAAATATCCCCTAATGTGTGTAAATTTGGAAATCTACGATAGTATTGATATAGCTTTCAAATTATATTATTATGAACCATTGTTTAGGAGTATGTTAGTTTTTATTGTCATGGTCTCTTTTAGTATTACTATACAGTGAAGTTTCTATGTACAGTTATTGGGATTTTTTTTGCAGCCTTCCTAAATAATAATTATTTAGTGACACTATTTACTAGTAGTTACTTTGTACAAATCTCAATAATAGAAGATACAGATAAAAGCGACTTTGAGGAGAGGAGATGGTGTCCTGTATAAATATGAGCCAATATAGGGAAAATAACCAGCTCATCCATCCAACTGAGCGCACAGTTCCAGACTCCATGGTAATTGCAATCCAAGAAATGGCAGGTGATCCCAGTACTTTGGTAAAAACAAGCTTTTATCTGAAATGCTAAAACATATCCAACCTGACACAAAGACAGAGGAAAAATATCCTACAAAAGACTTATGGTTGACGCGTTTCGAAGACCTGTTACTTTGAAACGCGTCAACCATGACAGTCTTTTGTGGGATGTTTTTGTGTAGCCCAGCTACGCAGGCACACATGAAAATCCAGGAGAGTGCACAGGAAGGTAACAGCAAAGCTTGATATCTATGCACTTCACTCACACTTCTAGACACACCCACCAGGGGTATAGGAGGTGGTGACACGTAGCAGAGCTCAGTCAAGCTTCCTGTCTCAGGACAGTGTAGTTCAGTCTGTTTTCTGTCTTCGGACAGTACAGTTCAGTGCCAGTCCAGTCTGGACTTGGAAGTTACTGAGAGCTATTCAGCGAGCTCTAGAAGAAAGCTGACATTACCATCGAAGTTACAATTGCTTGTGCTAAGAGCGAGAGCAGGGCGAAGGGCAGTGGAGAAGATAGAGAAGTGCTTTAGGTATTGGATTGCCTGCACTAAATTGCCGGACACGGAGTCCGAAGTGTTGCTACAGTTTCAAGCTTAGTAACAAGAACACCGGAGGCATCTGGACTACAGGTCGCAGAGAGCAGCCCTAAGTGTCAATACGTAACCGGAGTCAGGTGGAACAGGGACTTTGAGTCAAGTGCACGACAAAAGTAAGGACTTAGTTTCATCACTTAGAAGGCTCCACCACCACGTTGGCCGGGCAGTACAGCTATTAAGAAAGCTGGAGTTACAGAGTTAACTTCGCTTCAGGCAAGTTGGACTCGCATGTACATTGAAGTTAAGGAGGCCTCTAACCTGCTCAGCTGTTACCGGAATGTGCACTCTCCACCCCGACCAGCTCCCCGGGATCTGCTTGAACCACCATCAGTAAAAGGTATGAAAAGGAACTACCTTGTGTGTGACTGAATTCTTACTACCCCTGCATCATCACCACCATAGACTTCCAGGGACACGTCTCACCTGTGGGAGACTTACTACCAAGCTGCCCCATAACATCCCCTGTGAAAGTCCTTATAGCAGCGATGGTACAATTTACCAGAGACCACAGGTGGCGTCACGAACTACCTATCCTAATAATCCCCTGTAAATATTCCCCCATTGCACGACCGCCAGGGCCACGGACCGAGCCACCGCTACCAGTGACAACTCCCATAGACTTCCATGGGCTCGGCTCCGAGTACCCCATAGCCCTGGTATCCACAATTGTGGTGCGTGGTCGCAACAATTTTGGCGTCACGAACAGGATACGAAACTTGCAGTTGTGAGTCCTGTGTGCCTATATTGACTGTTTGTGCGGAAAAGACTGTTTGCTGTGTTGGCGCCATAATACCGCCATCTTTAGCGCAATATTCGCGCCCTCAGGCGCTGGTGAAGAAGGGGGGCGTACCTGTAAAAGCGCGCTGTTGCCTGGCTCCGCCCCCAGCTCTGACGCGGCCGCAGGTCCTGTGAAACAGGAAGTGAACGCTCTGACATCACAGTCCAGCGACGAAGATCCTGTCTCCACCGCTGTGCCTGCTACGAAGGTCCTGTCTCCACCGCTGTGCCTGCGACGCTGCAGCCTGCAAAAGAGGTAGGCTCAGATTAACCAAGGGGGCACCAATATGTCGCAGCAACCGGCAGACGGAGCGGCCCTTGCCGGAGGCCCCAATAGCCCACCGCTTGGCGTCGTACCGCAGGATGGGGGTGCAGGCCCTCACCTGGTCCGGTGGTCCCGCTAATGCCGCTAACCCTCCCATACATGCCTTGAGCGAAGTGGCTCCCCCAGTACAGCGGCTACCCAGGCACCCTGCCAGGATTTAAACGGAAAATATGTAGTATTTTGGATATGTATTCAATGACTGAAAAGCAAAAAGCTGCTGTGGTAATAGGACAGTTAGCTGGTGCGGCTGAGAGAGAAGTAGAGACTTGGCCCATTGCAGCCCAGGAGTCGGTACCTGCGATACTCTTAAAGCTACAGGCCATCTTCGAGGACCGCACAGAAACGGATCTCCGGATGGCATTTTATCAGTGCTTCCAGGGACCGGGTGACAGTATTAGGGACTACGCCTGCCAACTACAGGGGGCCCTGCGAGCTCTCAAACAGGCTAACCCCACAAGTCCCATTGATGAGAGCCAAATGTTAAAAGAGCAATTCGTGCGGGGACTGAGGTCTCCAGAGGAAAGGAGGACTGTAAACTGGTGGTCCTTGGATCATCCAGATGCCACTTTTGATGCTCTAAAGGACATGGCAATAAAGGGACTGCGACCCCTGGAAAAGCCTGAGGTGGCAAATCAGTATCACCCGGGTGAAGTCATTCTAAAGCCGGCAGTACCCACCTTTTCCCCGCAGGTGGCAGAAGCTACAATGCAGGTGGCGCCCCCTAGTGAATTGGAATGTCTGCGCTCAGAAGTGCGCCAGCTGACTAAGAACTTGGCCAATGTAATGGAGGCCCTGCAACTGCGGAAAGAGGAAGGAGGAAAGATCCTACCAGCCGACTGTCCGGAGGATGTCCCTTGGATGAACCGGAGGAAATGGAGGATGTCGCCACACCAGAGGAGGACCACGCCACCCCCAGGAGCGACTCCGGAGCAACACCATCCTCGCCGGGAGATCGTCTGCTACCGCTGCAACCAAAAAGGTCATATGGCTCAGCAATGTCCTTTAAACGAGCCGATCCTGGGTCAGAGGGCCAACACCCAGGAGTAGATTCATCAGGCCCCTTGGACTGGAACCGCAGGTTCGTGGGTGGACGGCCCTACCTGTCCATGATTCTGGACGGGATTGCAATCCCTGCACTGCTGGACACGGGATCTCAGGTGACCATCATACCTGACGTCCTTTACAATAAATTTTGGTCCATGGACAGCCTCCAGCCCCCGAGCCCTGACTTGACAGTGTACGCTACCAATGGTCTCCCTGTTGAAGTAATTGGAGCCAAAAACGTAAACGTAAAGGTGGGCAGGGTGGAGCTGAAGGATCAGGGACTCCTATTAGTCAGGACTGTAAATGAGGAAAATGGTCTAAATGTGATACTAGGTACTAACATTATCAGTAACTGTCTGGGAGAAGTTGTGTTTTTGCTCCAACAGCTCGCTGAAGTTGCCAAGCCAAAGCAGAAGGGAGTGATCCAGAGGGAGATCCGGGCCCTGATGTGCCAGCAGCAAGCGAAGCTTACAGATGGTGAAATCGGTAATGTACGGGTCACAGACTCGAACCCCATTGTAATACCCCCAATGAGTGAAATGTTAATATGGTGTAGAGCAGCCATGGGTCTGAGAGGACAGAACTACCAAGCAGTAGTAGAACCCCATCGCTCAGAACACAGACCTACACTCATGATTGCTAGAGGGGTAGTGGAAGTAGTAAATGGGAGAGTACCAGTACGACTTCTCAACTGGGGGGACGATGAAGTAAATTTGCCACGTTATGCTACAGTTGCTCAATTACATGCCGTAGATAATAATTCTATCCTCACAACCGAGTCCATAGCCTCCCGCCAGCCAGCGGAGGATAATGATCCGGCAACCCCGGTAGCGGACTGGTGTCAGCAGCTTCATATAGGGACAGACACCACTTCCGTCCACCAGAAACAGGGGGTACTACGGGTGGTACAAGAGTACGCACAAGTATTTAGCAAGCACCCACTTGATTTTGGGACCATTAAGGGAGTACAGCATCATATCCCTACAGGCAGTCATCCTCCCATCAAAGAGCGGTACAGGCCCATACCTCCAGCCCATTATCAGAAAGCTAAGGAAATGCTGCATGACATGAAGAAAGCTGGGGTGATAAGGGATAGTTGTAGCCCCTGGGCAGCACCTCTGGTTCTAGTGAAGAAAAAGGATGGTAGCATGCGAATGTGTGTAGACTATAGGCAAGTAAATCGTATAACACATAAAGATGCATACCCATTACCACGTATAGAGGAATCCTTAGCTGCTCTGAAAACGGCTAACTACTTTTCTACCCTCGACCTTACTAGTGGGTACTGGCAAGTGGCTGTGGCTGAGGAGGACCGGGAGAAAACTGCTCTCACCACCCCAATGGGACTCTGCGAGTTCGATAGGATGCCGTTTGGTCTCAGCAGTGCCCCAGGAACATTCCAGAGGGTGATGGAGAGCTGTCTGGGACATCTCAACTTCGAAACTGTGCTGCTGTACTTGGACGACGTAATTGTGTACTCTAAGACATATGAAGATCATCTGAAGCACCTGGCGGAGGTATTTGAGTCATTGTCCAAGTTTGGGATGAAACTAAAGCCCTCTAAATGCCACCTGCTCAAACGGAAGGTACAGTACTTGGGACACATTGTCAGTTCCGAAGGAGTAGCGCCGGACCCCGAGAAGGTCACAGCTATTCAGAAATGGCCAGAGCCGAAGAACTTAAAAGAGGTGCGTCAGTTCCTGGGATTAACAGGTTACTACAGGAGGTTTGTAAAAGATTACACTAAGAAAGCGGCGCCTTTGCAGGACCTCCTGGTAGGACAACCTCTTAAGAGCAGAAACCTTCCATTCAATTGGGGAAAAGAACAAGCTGAGGCATTCAAAGAGATGAAAGAGATCCTTACCGGCGATGAAATCTTAGCCTACCCAGATTACAGCCAACCGTTCCTGCTATACACAGATGCCAGTAACGAAGGATTAGGAGCTGTCCTCAGTCAGAAGCAGAATGGCCAAGAAAAAGTCATCGCATATGCCAGCAGAAAACTCAGGCCAACTGAGAGGAATCCGGAAAACTATAGCAGCTTCAAACTGGAGTTCCTGGCGCTGGTCTGGGCCATTACCGAAAGATTTAAACATTACCTTGCCTCCAACCGGTTCACTGCGTTTACAGACAACAACCCTTGACGCATCTGGAAACAGCCAAGCTGGGAGCCATGGAGCAACGTTGGATGGCTCGGTTATCAAACTACCAGTTTACCATCAAATACAGAGCGGGCCGTAAAAATGCTAACGCGGACGCCTTGTCCAGAATGCCGCATGAATCCGACACGGAGGAAGAATCAGACGATCTGGAAGAAATCGAGCTACCTGCGTTCCACCAAAATGGGATGGTCCAAGAGCAACGAGTCTACAGGAAGCGGTGTGGTGAGATGTTGAACCCTTTACCTCATCACAGCTGGAAGGAGACTCAAGACAGCGATCCCGTGGTCAGCCGTATCAAGGAGTTGATAAAACAGGAAGGTTCCTCCTTGGAGAAAGATGCATCCATGCCAGCAAAACTCCTGTGGAACGAGAGAAGCCGGTTGTTCATATACCGTGAGAAGTTGTGCAGGAGATACGTCGACCCAAGGACCCATGAGATGGTTTGGCAAATAGTGGTCCCGAGAGCAGACATCCAAATGGTGCTGGAAGCATACCACGATCAAGCAGGACACTTTGGCTGGAGAAAGCTGGAGACCCTGTTGAGGTGCCAGTTCTACTGGGTAGGGATGCGCAGCTCCATCGAGAAGTGGTGCCGGAACTGTGGACCCTGTGGCCTCAGGCGAAAAGACTACAGTAGCCAGAAGGCACCCTTGCAGCCTATCCGGACGACTCGTCCCTTGGAGATCGTAGCATTGGATCACGTCAAGTTGTCCCCAAGCAGGTCAGGATACACATATGCCCTGACCATGGTGGATCACTATTCCCGGTTTCTGGTGGTCGCCCCTGTCAAAGATATGACAGCAGAGACAGCAGCAAGAACCTTCCAAGCAAGTTTCTGCAGACCACACGGATATCCGGAGCAAGTACTGACTGATCGAGGTCCTGCATTCGAAGCTGAACTGTTTCAGGAATTCTGTCAATTGTATGGATGTAAGAAGATCAGAACGACACCATACCACCCCAGACCAACGGCCTTTGTGAAAAAATGAATCACATTGTCATCGACTTACTGAAAACTGTACCACTGGAAGAAAGAAATCGGTGGCCAGACTTGTTACCTGACCTGGTCGACTTGTACAACCACATCCCAGTAAGTTCCACCAACTGCACTCCAGCCTACCTTATGAGAGCAAGACCGGGAAGGCTGCCTATGGACTTAGAACTCGGTGTGGTAGAACCAGAGGCTGATGACAGTGCTGAAGATTTGGACACCACTCGACAAGAACAGTACAAGAGAGTACAAGCCTGCGTGGAAAACAGTCTCAACAAAGTAAGAGAAAAGCAAGAGATGAATTATAACAAAAATGCTCCCGCTAAGCCTTTAATGCCTGGAGAAGTGGTGCACAAAAGGAAAAGAAGAACACACAAGTTGGATGATCAGTGGGAACAGGAGCCTTACGTCGTGCAAAATTCCAATTTCGATAACAGCAAGGTCTGTACCATCAGCAAGGATGGAGGAAAAACGACGGCAACTGTGTCTAGAGATCATTTGAAGTTGTGTCCTGGCCCATTAAAGCTCCGTGAAGAAAACCCTGTTGTTCATCAAGAAGAGAGTGCTGAAGCGGTCATACACACGGATTTGGGAGATTTACCTGCAGATTGGCCCAGATTAGGAGACGCTGTAATTATTCCTGTGCTGCAGTTTTATCAACCGCAAGAGGAGTCTCTACAACCAGTCATACCAATTGTGCCAGTTGAGCCAGTTCCAGAAGAACCTATTCTGGCAGACCCTCAACCATTAGAACCCCAAGAAGCGGACCCGCAAGAAGAAGCACCACAAGAAGTGGAGTCCTCTGGTGAAGCTGGTGAAGCAGTACCGCCTCGTCCAGTCACTAGCACGCTTGCCAGATCCATAGAAAGGTTGAGAGAGTATTATCGTTTGCCGTTACGCAGAACAGAAAGGTTAGAGAATACCATACCTGACGCTACCCCACGTAGGTCAGAACGTATCACTAGAGGTAAACTACCTATTCGCTATCAGGAGTAGTCCTAGTAGACTAGTTAGCAAGACCCAGATAGGGTTTATTGCATCTGAAAAATTGTATAAAGTTTGAAAAAGTATTAATGTAATTATTTGAAATGTGTTTTGACCATGCCAATGGACTGCGTGGCTGTGGACTATGCCAGCCCAAAAACTTTCACTTGTAAATAGTTGCGCTACGGTGCATTATCTTGGTTTCACATAAAACCATTACTATCAACCTCTGAAGAAAAACCCGTATGGTGGGCCTAGAGTGAGGTCTGCAGTCAGAAGTCCTGCAGCCCACCCAGGACCCACGTGGGAGGTTTTTGGTGCGGGTCCTCCACAAGTATCTTGTATATATGAACATGTTTGATATTTTGATACTTTTGATACTTTTGTAATTTTCTACTGTACAAAATGTAACGTTCAAGAAGTCTTACCTCCCGGATGGGAAGAGTTGAAATGTTATTGTTAATGCAAAACAAAATATTCTTTTTGTCTTTTACAGCCCGGGAGTGCTGTGTTTTACCAAGGGGGGATGTGTAGCCCAGCTACGCAGGCACACATGAAAATCCAGGAGAGTGCACAGGAAGGTAACAGCAAAGCTTGATATCTATGCACTTCACTCACACTTCTAGACACACCCACCAGGGGTATAGGAGGTGGTGACACGTAGCAGAGCTCAGTCAAGCTTCCTGTCTCAGGACAGTGTAGTTCAGTCTGTTTTCTGTCTTCGGACAGTACAGTTCAGTGCCAGTCCAGTCTGGACTTGGAAGTTACTGAGAGCTATTCAGCGAGCTCTAGAAGAAAGCTGACATTACCATCGAAGTTACAATTGCTTGTGCTAAGAGCGAGAGCAGGGCGAAGGGCAGTGGAGAAGATAGAGAAGTGCTTTAGGTATTGGATTGCCTGCACTAAATTGCCGGACAAGGGAGTCCGAAGTGTTGCTACAGTTTCAAGCTTAGTAACAAGAACACCGGAGGCATCTGGATTACAGGTCGCAGAGAGCAGCCCTAAGTGTCAATACGTAACCGGAGTCAGGTGGAACAGGGACTTTGAGTCAAGTGCACGACAAAAGTAAGGACTTAGTTTCATCACTTAGAAGGCTCCACCACCACGTTGGCCGGGCAGTACAGCTATTAAGAAAGCTGGAGTTACAGAGTTAACTTCGCTTCAGGCAAGTTGGACTCGCATGTACATTGAAGTTAAGGAGGCCTCTAACCTGCTCAGCTGTTACCGGAATGTGCACTCTCCACCCGACCAGCTCCCCGGGATCTGCTTGAACCACCATCAGTAAAAGGTATGAAAAGGAACTACCTTGTGTGTGACTGAATTCTTACTACCCCTGCATCATCACCACCATAGACTTCCAGGGACACGTCTCACCTGTGGGAGACTTACTACCAAGCTGCCCCATAACATCCCCTGTGAAAGTCCTTATAGCAGCGCTGGTACAATTTACCAGAGACCACAGGTGGCGTCACGAACTACCTATCCTAATAATCCCCTGTAAATATTCCCCCATTGCACGACCGCCAGGGCCACGGACCGAGCCACCGCTACCAGTGACAACTCCCATAGACTTCCATGGGCTCGGCTCCGAGTACCCCATAGCCCTGGTATCCACAATTGTGGTGCGTGGTCGCAACATTTTTCTCTGTCTCTGATCTTGTCAGGTCGGATATGTTTTAGCATTTCAGATAAAAGCTCGTTTTTACCGAAGTGCTGAATTGCCTGCCATACGTTCTTGACATTGTGTATCACCATGCTTACCCTTACAGTAATCTGCTTTGTATAATGGAACGTTTTGTCAACTGACAAAGAGATGCTAATGAAAAAGCCCAGACAACGCAGGCTGGTGCACTTGAACCCCTTAACGAGCGCCGATACTCCTTTTAACGGCGGTCATTAAGGGTACTTAAACCACAGCGCCGTAGCGCCCCCCCAAAGGCGCATTTTGTCTGGGGTCTCGGTTACCGGGGGTAGCCGAGACCCAGAGAACATGAATCGGGTCGGTTTTTACCGACCGCGATGTTGCGATCGCCGTTATTAACCCTATAACGGCGATCGCAACAGAAAAAAAAAATGGTGTGCCATATAATTTCTCTCTCCTCTGATGTGATCGGACATCAGAGGAGAGAGAAAAAGGGTCCCCGATCCCCCCTTGTGGCCCCCAATCACCCACTTCTGGCCCCAGGGCCCTTCGGTGTCCCTCGTGCCGCCGCCAAGGTGCAAAGGGGAGAAAATGGCGGGCGCATGCTCAGTGCGCCAGCCGCGATGTGCCGGGGAGGCTTGGGCAATTTTCTCTGGGGTCTCTGCTGATGAGGGTAGCCGAGACCCCAGAGAACATGATCCGGGTCAGTATTTACCGACCCCGGTGTTGCAATCGCGTTATAACAGTATAACGGTGACCGCAACAACAACAACAAAAAAAGATTTCTCTCCCCTCTGATGTTATCGCACATCAGAGTTGTGAGAACTAGGGTCCCAGGTCCCCGAACCTCCGCTGTACCTCCCGGTGTCCTCTTGTCCTCCGGCAGGTCCCCCTGTCCTCCGATCCTCCCGGGTCTTCTTCCTGTAAAAAATCTGGCGGCAGATTCAAAAAATTTTTCATTCATTCTCCTAAAAGTACATTTTGATCACTGTGATAAACAGTGTCACCAGCAAAGCACCCCCACACCATCACACCACCTCCTCCATGCTTCACGGTGGGAACCAGGCATGTAGAGTCCATCCGTTCACCTTTTCTGCATGCAAAGCAATAATCAAAGCAAAAAGTGGCTACTTTGAAGAACCTAGAATATTAGACATATTTTCAGTTGCTTCACACTTTTTTGTAAAGTGTAATGTATAATTCCACATGTGGTAATTCATAGTTTTGATGCCTTTAGTGTGATTCTACAATTTTCATAGTCAAGAAAATACAGAAAAATCGTTGAATGAGAAGGTGTGTCCAAACTTTTGGGCTGCACTGTATGGGGTATCGGCGTATTCAGCAGAAGTTGCTCAACAAATTTTGTGGTTCATTTTTTCTTTTAACACTTGTGAAAATAAAAAAAATTGGTTCCGAAGTAAAGCTTTTGCAAAAAAAGTTATATGTAATTTTTTCCTTCCACATTGCTTCAGTTCCTGTGAAGCACGTAAAGGGTTAATAAACTTCTTGAATGTAGTTTTGAGCACCTAAAGGGGTGCAGTTTTTAGAATGGTGTCACTTTTGAGTATCATATAGACCCTCAAAGTGACTTCAAATGTGATGTGGTCCCTAAAAAAAAAATGGTGTTGTATTATGTTTCGGTAGCTGAGGAGAAATTGCAAAAATAGTCAATGTAGTATTACACCAAAAAGGCTGGAAACTATTGGATTGCAGTACCCTAAACTAACCGCCACACTAAAAGTTGCCGTGGAGCGTACCTACGGTGATCCTAGACGCCTCGTCACAGCCGGAGAGATAACTACACCTAAAGGCAGAAAGATGAAAGCTATCTGCCCCGAAGCAGAAACCCCAAAGAAATAGGAAGCCCCCAAACATGTAATGGCGGTTAGACAAGAAGAAAATACGGACACAGACAGAAAATAGAATTAGCAAACGCTGGGGCCCAATCTGTCTAGATAGAAAAGTATAGGAAAGAATTCTGACTGCAAACCAAAAAAACCCTGACAAAAATACCAACACTTCTGATTAACAAAAACCCTGAGATCACACGATCTCTACCACCTAAATCAGATCTCTGGTGTAACACACAGCAATTCAGCAAATAAAAAGTGACAAAGGGACAGAGCAAAAGTGCAAATACAAAATGAGCACAATTGCAGCGCCAGACCCCAAAAGGGGACCAGGCTGAAATCCACTGCAAGCAGCAAGCAAGCAAGGAACATCCAACCAGAGGAAAAAAAACAGCAAATCACTTATCTGAATGAGAGCAGGAATGCAAGCTGAGCTCCAAGCCAGACCAGGAGGAACAATTGATTACCGGCAAGGCTGAAGGAAGTTCAGGTCACTTATATCAGACCAGTCAGAGCCAGCTGAAGGCCATTCAGCAATTAGTTCATTACCCTCAGCCACCACGGGAGGGAGCTCCAGGTCAGAAGTCACCTCCAGAGTATTCACAGCAGTGTTGTAAAAATGAGAAATCGTTGGTCAACTTTTAACCCTTATAACTTCGTAACAAAAAAAAATTTTGTTCCCAAAATTGTGCTGATGTAAAGTAGACATGTGGGAAATGTTATTTATAAGAAAGTTGCGTGACATATCTCTCTGATTTAAGGGCATAAAAATTTAAAGTTTGAAAACTGCTAAATTTTCAAAATTTTCGCCATATTTCCGTTTTTTCATAAATAAAAGCAAGCCATATAAAAAATTTTTACCACTAACGTGAAGTACAACATGTCACGAAAAAACAATCTCAGAATCAGCTGGATTCCAGAGTTATCACCTCATAAAGTGACAGTGGTCAGAATTGTAAAAAGGGGTTAAAAAGTCATCCTACTCCACTTCCATATTGGAATAATGCAAGCGATTAATGTCACTGTCAGTTGTAGAAAGAAGCTCATGAAATATGCTACGAGTGCTATTACATCACTAGGTTTTAAAGTTCAACAATCAGCAAACTATTACTTGCATTGCTAAGAAAAGAAAACATGGTTGGGAGATTTCTTCTATTATTTATCTACTTGTGTCTGTAAAAAGCATTTTGTTCTTTTGTATTATGATGTCAATATGCGTCTAAAATTACAAATATATTTTTAACATCAGACACATCTAATAATACATCATAACGACAAATTCAAAATATAGTCATTGAAAGTAATATACAAGTTAAAGGGCTACGCCAGTAAATCATTTAAAAATACAATGTAGAATAAATAATTTAAAATATAAGTATATGTAAGGACCTTCTTGCTTCATGGATGCCCATAATTGTTCCCTTATGATATATTTAAAGGGAACGTGTCGCAATGAAAATTCAGTCTAATCTGCAGTCATAATGTTACAGAGCTGGGGGGAACAGAGTAGGTTGATATATATTTTTGTGAGAAAAGATCCAGTATAACCTGTAATTTATTCATTTAATCCTTTACTCTTTCTGAGATTTTCAGTCCAGCGGGCGGTCCTATCAATGACTGACAGCTTTCTATGTATAAGAGTGCTTGCGGAGAAAGCCGTCAGTCATTGATAGGACAATATACCCTATATAAGGGATGCATTAAAAACTAACTTTTATTAATTTTTATTTAAAAGTGGTCTATACGTAAAACTACTATAGTGGACCTGTATTATATGAGTGGATAAAGGAGTTTCCCAGCATTGGAGCACCTCTATAACCGGCTACATATAGTCAACCTCTTTTGATAAGCAAGCATCTCCCTAGCTAGATCATGGCTGCAACCCATGAATCTCTGTAGCTACCTTATAGGTATATCTGATTCATTTCAATCCTAACAGGTACCACTTAAGAACTAGAAAGCACACATATATAGCTCCCCAAAGAGTTTCGCCTATACAGGCTTCATCAGGGGGCTACAGCTATACTGATTGTGAAAATGCAGTGTTGGACCTTTTAAAACTTATGACCGAATTCAGTAGGAACTGAAACATTGCACATAAACACATCTCTCAATAAATGCACAACTGTTTCTATTAACTTGAATTCTAGAGTGCTGCTATTTTCATATTATATAACATACGTAGTCATCTACTGATTCCCCATTGCTCCTCTAACTACTGCAGCCATTCAGTAGCTGTAGGGGAGGCCAACTGATTCCCAACCTGTTCTCTAGAGCAATACACAAGTCTATGCTAGTTGCCTTGCTTCATCTTCTAACAAGGATGACACATGATCGCCACAGTCAATCAGTAACACGTTTTATTATGTTTCCTAAGTTGTTTGGCCTTATATTTATTATTTTGGTGTAGCTATATAGTTTTGTTCATTGTGGACTTGTGGTTTTATTTGTGTCATTCCTTAGTTGCACATACTTTAATTCCTGTGCTACATTCTCGATTTGTATAGAGAAAAGGCACCAAGAAGAGAATATGCATCAAAAAGGACACATATGTAAGTTTTAAATTGAATAAGTGATACACCAGTTATGAAATGTGCAAGCCAAACCAAGTAAATATGACATATGTATAAAGTTAAAAAAATATGGTACATGAAAAAAATAATAAAAAATGTACAAAGTACAAATAGTGTGAAAAACAACATATCCTAATATACTGAAATATATTAAGAGATATGATGGGATGTATAAAAAGCTAAGGTTATAATCACATGCCGAGTTTTTGCAGCATTTTTTCAGCACCCAAAACCTGCTCTCTTGGCAGTAAAACACAATGTTCAAAAAGCATGTCTTTCTGTGTTTTTTGGTCTGGATTGTCTGTGTGATTTGTGCACACTGAATGTTTTTCAGCAACTACAGGTGCTTCTCCCAAAATCAGAATATCATCAAAAAGTTAATTTATTTCAGTTCAATACAAAAAGTGAAATTCATATATTATATAGAGTCATTACAAACAGAGTGATCTATTTCAAGTGTTTATTTCTGTTCATGTTGATGATTATGGCTTACAGCCAATGAAAACCCAAAAGTCATTATCTCAGTAAATTAGAATACTTTATAACCAGCTTGAAAAATGATTCTAAAATCCAAAATGTTGGCCTAATGAAATGTATGTTCAGTAAATGCACTCAATACTTGGTCGGGGCTCCTTTGGCATCAATTACTGCATCAATGTGACGTGGCATGGAGGCGATCAGCCTGTGGCACTGCTGAGGTGTTATGGAAGCCCAGGTTGCTTTAATAGCAGCCTTCAGCTCGTCTGCATTGCTGGGTCTGGTGTCTCATCTTCCTCTTGACAATACCCCATAGATTCTCTATGAGGTTAAGGTCAGGCGAGTTTGCTGGCCAATCAAGCACAGTGATACTGTTGTTATTAAACCAGGTGTTGGTACTTTTGGCAGCGTGGACAGGTGCCAAGTCCTGCTGGAGAATGAAATTTCCATCTCCAAAAAGCTTGTCGGCAGAGGGAAACATGAAGTGCTCTAAAATTTCCAGATAGATGGCTGCGCGGACTTTGGTCTTGATAAAACACAGTGGATCTACACAAGCAGATGACATGGCTCCCCAAACCATCACTGATTGTGGAAACTTCACAATGCAGCTTCAGACTGGCGGGAAGTAAGATGTTATGTTACAAACTACCAATGGAAGTCTATTAGAGCCACAACCAGGTTCTCATAGGGTTGCATTGAGTTGTGACCTCCAGCTCGCTCCATGAAATGCTGAAGCAATTGGGCAGGTCACAAACTGCAGGAGACCAACAAGAGCAGCGGCAAAAGAAGGTGAAGACAGCGGAGGGTAAGCATCAGACTAGGTGCATTGATCTTACATTAGAAGCAGCACTCCAGTGCTGCAATAAAAAAAATGCTGGAGTGGTGCTTTAAATAGCAATTCTGGGGCATTTTTAATAGACTTCACCATTGTGTGGTCCCTAATATTACTCTTCAGGCTCACTTGCATGAGCGTATAATATGGCTAAGTGCTATCCAATGCTTTATCAGACAGCACTCGGAGCAAGGTAAGACTTCACAAATCATATCAGCCATTCAAGTCTCTGAGTGTTTGTGAAACATTGCACTGCACTCTGATGTCATCCGAGTAGAGTCACCTTTATGCAGAGATTGGAGTAGATGGAGAAGTTAAGTTCTCCATCTTCTCCGGACCTTTGCTGCAATTCTTTCATGTGAGAGAATCAGATCACAGGAAACTGAAACTCAGCTCCAACTGTGACAGAGTCTGAAGCGTCATTACTATAATTGGCCCAATTCTCTCGCATGAGAAGATATACACTCATGTGACCACGGCCTTATACATGTACTGTAGAAACAAACAGGGTGCTACCGTTTACTTTGTAAAATCTAGCCACGTCTCTTCAATGGGCTGACAGCGTCCGAGTGTATAGAAAAATGGCCCATCGACAAGGGAAATGGTAAGACCAAGTTGTCAAGTTATTTTATACCTTTCCCAGAGGAAGAACAGAGGGTAAGCACAGTGCAAGGTTGCTCTAGTATTTTTTTTTCTAGAAGAATGAAAGTATTTACTAAAACACACAGCAGGAGCTCTTCTTTTCTTTTTTTAAAGTGAATATGTCAGGTCCCCTAAGTTTGCCAAACCACCTCTATAGTGTTAAATTAGCTTACATATGTGTTACAACACAATGCTTCATGTCATACAGAAATGCTTCGATATTGTAAAAAAACAACTTCTATGTGCCGTTTGGTAAATGCTAGTAACTAGGACTAATCCACCAAGGTATCACTTCCCCAGACTAATTCTGTCTCATATCCTGTAATTAGGCCTAGGGTTGCATGATCAATATCCGCTATTCTGGGGTCGAACTGACCCCAGGCACTGGCGCTGTCTGCTGCCTGGCTGCTGTCTATGTACAGCTGTACTGCTCAAAGCTCCTTGCGGGGTTGGACAGCCTAAGGCTATTTTCACACCAGCGTAAAGATAGGGTACGCAGGTTGCATGCAGCGTCATGCGCCCATAGGCGGAGCGGCCGGGAGGGGGCGTGGCCGGGGGCGGAGCTTAGTGCGCAGACCGACGCAGGTCAGTGAAACGCTAGTGTGAAACTAGCTTAAGAGATTAGTGCACATTGACTGAAGCTGTCCTCTGCTGCTGGCTGCAGCTCTCTCTCTGTGCTGGATGTAACATTGTGCCAATCAGCTGTCCACTTATCACGGACAACAGCAGAGGAAAGCTTCAGTCAGAGTCTCATGAAGGCTTCGTTTCACCGGACTAGTCCTTCCTCATTTGCATGTACCAAAAAGGCGCATAAGTTGTTTTTAGCAATATAGAAGCATGTGTTTGACAGCATGTGCTGTAATGCAGGCATAAGCCAACTGAGCCTAATAGTGACGGTTTGGCAGGTTTGCTTCACCTGACAGGTTCCCATTAAAATATATGTCAGTCTTATTACATGCGGTTCCTTGGTTGAATATGCTCTAAACCTTGTAAAGTTGTGTGTGATCTATTCTAAGTAGTTCTTCATAATAGACTCAAAAACCACAGATGTGAGTTACCAGAACTGTTACGATAGAAACTGCCAGTTTCACAAGTTTTGTGTTTCCTTTTAGTAATTTCCTCTGAACATGCTCTGTTCTATAAAAGATTGTTTGAGATAATAGTCTGTTAAAGGGAACCTGTCTGGTCTGATGACACTATTATCCTGCAGATATAGGGCTTATCCCGCAGGGTAATGAAGGTGGCCGGCCACAGGACTGTAAGTGCGGCACTGATGAGAAAATAAACTTTATTTCTCCCGTGAGCTGCCGGCTTTCAGTCATGATAGTAGCAAGGATTAATATTAGTAGGATATAAAACCAAACTTTTAATATGATCATATAAAAACAAACAAAACCACAGAGAGAGTGCTCAAAAAATACACCAGTGCAGATAATTAAATGGTTTGGTTTCACCCCTTTGATGTCCTGGAGAAGTCCATGCTTATGATAGGGAAACCAGGGAAGGGTATAACTGCGGAATATAGGCTGTCCTGTCGTGCCCTGTGCAGGTCTCCCGTCCTCACAATGACAGTCCCCAAGTGTGGTACTGTCCTAGAGAATGTCCCTTAGTTCCCTTCCGACGCGTTTCATTCACTGGTCAGCGTGGACTCATCAGGGGAAGAGGAATACATGAGGGTTCAGATTTTAGGAACCAAAATAGAGTCCTTGAAGACAGGATAGGACCCCTCATCATAGGGATACCCTTCAAAAAATTCCGAGTCCCCAAAGACTCTATTATGGTTCCTAAAAATGCTATGATCCTAGCATGATACTGTAAAGGAACGTACACTGCACAATTACCATGAAAGAGCGCTTTCACTATATATGTAGTCTAAACTGCATGACAAGCAAAATGCTCGTTACTCAGATAAAATGATCTGTTGATTTTCACAAAAGATCATCATTCTCGGCAGCACACAGTCCAATTGGACTGAATGCTGCCGAGAAAAATTTCGGCCTCTATTCACACGGAACGGTCTATTATAGATCAGCCATTAAACAATTGCCGATGGCCAAACATGTTCCTGGTCAGAGGTTGTATAACGGTGCACATCAAACAGTGAAAAGAAAGCTATAGATCCAAAAAATCCACGTAATACCAGTGATGTATTTTTAATTATACCATTTGGAAAGCTGGGCTGACTATTCTAGCATTTCCCCTTTATACACCAAATATGTTATGATCTCAGATTGTGTACACTAACTGAAAATTCTGATGCAAAATGTTTTCCCCCTTACTTTTTAGGGTGCTCCTAATTTCAGTGACTTTGTTGTCTATCTATTCTATCAACCTCCTACTGAAATGTTCACAGGAAACAGGTAATTTATATTTTTTTTATTTATTGTTGCTTTTTCATTAATTATTTAGTACTTTTGCATAAACATGCTCATAGCACTGATACATTTTTTAAAAATGGCAGTTTAGATATAAAAATACTTTCCTGCATGTGAAAAATAGAAAACAGATTAAAAGGGAAAAAAATACACAACATTCAGCATCAGAAAACCATTTCCTGTGTATATTTTGTGGTCTGTGCTAATGGAGATTATTAATACTAAATAACAATAATTCATGTGACCAGGCTGTATGGTATATGAGAAGCTCGGGGAGCAAGTATACGGCACTCCAGGAAGATTGCTGGTCTTCGGATCAACTACACTTCAGAACACAGGAGGTAAGTGCTTTAATATTTGCGTCCCAAAAAAGTCCCAATAATTCCACTACATTACTTTTGGAACAGTAGTTGTTTGGAGCTATGTGCGAGAAGAGTTAGATTAATTTTTTTCAGGTAGATTTTTTTACTTTTTAGTTATTTAAATTATTAAAGTATTTGATATATTGGTTTTCATACTTAAAAAATGCACCAGATATTGGAAATAGGAAGTCCCAGAATATGTGAGGCCAGATATAAATGGAGAATTAGTTTGTGTATGTGAACATTTGGTCCACATTGGGTCTTATTGCTTTTGTGAAAATTAACTCCTTGGTTATTTATGGTGAGATATTTCTTCAGAGGGGAAAAAAGACCAACATAGTCTGAATCTCTAAGATGTTCCAAAAATCAGTATGAAAATGCTTTTTTGTAAGACCACAAAATCATGATCCAGTACAGGGAATCATTATTTAAATGGTTAAAATACTAAATTGTGATTGAATCCTTTCTGGTTTTCTGTCTTCCAGCAATGCTGAGTTATCTATTTATAGTGAAAAATGAATTACCAAATGTTATTAAATTCCTGATTGGAATGGAAGATACATCATCGTAAGTGGAAAGTTGGCTTTTATGAATTGTCTACTGTAGCCTTCAGGCTATGTGCACACATTGCGCAAATGCTCCGTAATTGTGCGGAGCATTTGCGCAACTTCCCACCTTGGGTAATATGCATACGTAATTAGTATGCGTTTTCCCGCAAAACACAAGCATTTTGCAAGCGTTTTTTAGCTTGCAGAATGCTAGCGTTTTCCAAGCGATCTGTAGCATCGCTTGGAAAACTGATTGACAAGTTGGTCACATGAGTCAAGCATAGTGCTGACAAGTGTGACCAACTGTTTAATAATGAGTAATGTAAAAAAAAATAAAAATATTGATATTCTCACCTTCCGGCGACCCCCGGAGTCTTCCCGCTCCTAGGCGAAGTTGCAAAGGTCATTCTCACAATGCATCCCTGGGAATGGAACTTGCCGGCAGCGTCGCTGAAGAGCAGTAGGACTCCGGGGGCCGCCGGAAGGTGATAATATCCATATTATTTATTTTAATTCTATTTTTTACAGGAATATGGTACCCAGGGCCTGGAGGAGAGTCTCCTCTCCTCCAGACCCTGGGTACCATCCGCACATGAAGCGCTCACTTCACGCATGGTGGGCATAGCCACATGCGTGAAGTGAGCGTTTCAATGCAATCCTATGGCGGTGTAATCGCCGCGATTACTCAAAAAGAATGGACATGCTGCTTATTTTTACGCGAAGTGACTACGCTCTGCAAAAATATGCAGCATGTGCACAGCAATGTGTAATCCCATAGTATTGCATTGGATGCATTTTGTAACCATTTTTTAAGCGATTACACCGCGTAAAAACACGGCAAAAACGCTTAAAAAATGCTACGTGTGCACATAGCCTCATTTGATATTTTTGGTTAGATGAGTATGTCTATAACTGTTGAATGTTTAAAGGGTTATTCTGGTAACGCAGAGTTATTACGTATACATAAGACATATGGCTCCTTAATACACTAAGCCAGGCTGGCTCAAGTCTTTCGTGGGCCCCGGGCGAAAGAGTCTCAGTGGGCCCCTAGAACACACATACCATGATTCATGATGCACAGATACGGCAGAGAAATATAGCTATAGTACAATGCCAAAGATTTCACCTACTTCTTACATAACGTAAGTGGTATCTATTGTAAATTCTACAATAGCTCAGAAACCGGTTAAACCTCGCTGCAAGCCCTGGGGGGATTCAAAAGTTTTCAGTTTAGACCGAACAGTACAGTCCTCCATAAAGTATTATGGGCACCACATAGTCCTCCACACAGTATAATGGGCTCCATATATTGCTTCATACAGCATAATGGGCCTCAAATAATGCTCCATACATAATAATGGGCCTCATATAATGCTTCATACAGAATAATGAGCCCCATATAATACTCCATACAGAATTAAAGACCTCATATAATGCTTCATACAGAATAATGGACCCAATATACTGCTCAATGCAGAATAATGGACCCCATATAATGCTCCATACAAAATGGGCCCCATATAATACTCCAATCAGAATGGGCCCCATATAATGCACCATACAGGATGGGCCCCATATAATGCTCCATTCAGAATTATGGGTCTCTTGTAATGCTCCACACATAATAATGGGCATCATATAATCATATAATGCTCCATACAGAATAATAGGCCTCATATAATGCTCCATACAAAATAATGGACCTCATATAATGCTCAATACAGAATAATAGACCCCATATAATGCTCAATTCTGAATAATGGACTTCATATAATGCTCCATACAGAATGGGCCCCATATAATACTCCAAACAGGACGGGCCCCATATAATGCTCCATACAGAATGGACTCCATATATTGCTCCATACGGAATTGTCCCCATATAATACTCCATACAGAATGGGCCCCATATATTGCTCTATAAAGAATGGGCCCTATATAATGCTCCATACAGAATGGGCCTTATATATTACTCCATACAGAATTGGCCTTATATATTGCTCCATACAGAATGAGGCCCAAATAATGCTCCATCCAGAAGGGGCCCCATACAGTGCTCCATCCAAAATGGGCCCCATATAAGGAAATACTACAATGCATAGTGGACTTATGGCTCCTTAGTACACTAAGGCAATACAGAGCTTCTTTATTCAGGAACAATATATGATAAGCTTAATAAATCAGGAATAAATCATTTGTGTGTCTCTATCTGTGCAGCATCTACAGCAGGCTGCTTCTCTCATACACAGACACAGGAAAACAGGAAATACAGTCACATGCTCTCTCTGTGTGAGCCTCTGGTAGTTTTTTTTAGTTCTAGCTTTATAAACAGCATACAAATCTAGCAACTAAACACTCAGACAGGAATGGAGTTGTTGCACCAAACATATTCCAACAGTTGTTTTGGAAGCCTAGGGGCTCTGCAAATTGTGCCTACAAACTATTCAAGGAATCTCTGCACCTTAAAAGCCAAATGGCATTCGCTCTCTCTTCTGAGTCCTGCTGTACGCCCAAAGAAAAGTGTATGACCAGAGATAGGGTATTGCTGGATTCGGAACATATTGCTTTAAAAAAGTTTGGGTCCATTTCCCCCTATTATTCTTTGTGAAAATTAAAAATTTAGAGCTAAAACAAAATGTAAAAAACGTAATATTTCATTTTCATGTCTCAATGCTATAAAATTCTGTGAAGCATGTGTGGGTTCAATATGCTCACCACACCACTAGATGAATTTCTTGAAGGGAGTGGTTTCCAATGGGGTCCTTTGTGGGAGATTACTGCTTTTCTGTCAGAAACAACATGTAAAAAAATGTAATATTTCATTTTCATGTCCCAATGCTATATTAAATGAAGCACCTGTGGGTTCAAGATGCTCATCAAACCTCTAGATAAATTCCTTGAGTGATGTAGTTTCCAAAATAGGGTCACTTGTCTGGATTTCCACTGTTTAGGCACATCAGGGGTTCTGCAAATTACAAATACGGCATGGCGTCCAGTATCTATTCCAGCCAAATTTGTGCTCCAAAAGTCAAATGGTGCTCCTTCCCTTCTGAGCCCTGCCGTGCCCCCAAACAGTAGTTTTCCACCACATATGGGGATCCGGCGTCCTCAGGAGAAAATGCACAACAAATTGTATGGTTTATTTTGTCCTGTTACACTTGTGAAAATTAAAAACTCTAGCTTCCTAACAAAAAAAATTAAGCAAAATAGATATGGTAAATGTTATTTATTATCTAAAAATCACACCATCAACACACTGGCGCTCCCACATACGCGGTGACTAAAGCTGCTGGGAGTTAGACAGGTTCTGTGTGCCAGCCTGTCTGGATGCTGATTAAAAAATGGGAATAGCTACAAAACTCCTGCTGATAACAACAAATGCCCTATAGCTGTACAATAAAGCAAACCTAAAATACACTCACATAAGGAGCCCATAGCTCTCAGCTTGTGATGTCATGCTTTTTCCACGTCCCTCGCTTGCCTCGCTAGTCAGCGGCGTTGTTTATGGTCAGAGGGCGCCACATTTGAATACTCCAGCAAGCCTTAGGGAGGCACGATATCGGGAGGACGCTCCTGCAGCACATCGCTCAATCCACCATGACCTCACCAGCATCTATTTGCCAGGACTGAAGCTACAACTGACCCAATACAGTAAGGAACTTATTCATATTATCTGTGGGAAACATGCATACCCGAGCATACTAGCCTGAAGCTCTTTCCCACACAAGCACTAACGCACATATTACCTTAGTGTGAGATTTTTAGGTCAGTTCATCTCATTCTGTATTTCTGTTTAGCAATGGCAGCTACCCAATAGAACAGGGGAGTTCCAAATATTTACATTTTTAAGCTAATCCCATAGGACACATCACAATACCTCCTTTTGACTGTATGTTAGGTTTGCTTTATTGTACAGCTATAGGGCATTTGTTATTATCAGGCGTTGGAGTTTTGTAGTCATTTCCATTATTTATTATCTATTTTATGTGATATAACTATCTTGTTTAAGGGCATAACAAAATCAAAGTTGGAAAATTGCAAAATTTTCAATTTTTTCTGTAAAATTTTTGCTCTTTTCAAACATAAAACACAAATCATATAGACCAAAATTTACCACTATCATGAAATACAATGTGTCATTAAAAAACAGTCTCATGAAGGTGAAAACAGGCTCGGAGGTGAAGGGGTTAAGGCTTCATTCACGTTCATGTGGCAGGAAAAATACAAAGGCACTACAACAATGCATAGGGAACATATGGCTCCTTAGTAGGGAGCTGCATGGTCTCCATATGCAGCTTTAGAGGCTTTGTCATACTTTGTGGGTACTGAGACATTTTCTCTATAAATAGAGTACTTCTGTACTTATTTCCAGTAGAGCATGTCATGAAATCCAAAGGAAAAAAATATATATGTATGCCTAAATATGAAATCAAATCATACGGAGGAAAAGTAGAAGCCGAATGGACACTTTTGTCCTCTGTGTAGTGTGGCAATGCGCTTGCTTGAACACAGCACCATTTATTTTCTATACAGCAAGTACAGAGCTAACAGAATACCCTTTTAACCCCTTAGTGACGAAGCTAATTCCAGGCCAAATTTTAGAAATCCGACCATTGTCATTTTATGAGGTAATAAATCGGGAACGCTTCAACATATCCCAGTGTTTCTGAAATTGTTTTTTTTGTGAAACATTGTACTTCATGATAGTGGTAACATTTGTTTAATATGACTTGCGTTTATTTGTGAAAATATTGCAATTTTGGCGAAAATTTTGAAGAAAAAAAAGCACAATTTTCAAACTTTTAATCTTTATATCCTTAAACCAGTCTGTCATGCTGTACAAAATAATTAATAAATAACATATCGCATATGTCTACATTACATTTGCATCATTTTTCAAATGTCATTTTATTTTGTTAGGATGATCGAAGGGTTAAAAGTTTAGGAGTAATTTCTAATTTTCTCAACAAATTTACCAAACTTAGCTTTTTTAGGAACCTATTCAGATATTAATGGACTATCAAGGGCCTACATATTAGAAACTCCACAAAAGTGAGGCCTTTTAAAAAAAAAACGCAACCCTCAAATACTTTAAAACTTTTGTCAGGAATTTTTTTTAACCCCTCAGGTGCTACTTAAAAATCAATGCAAAGTGGAATGAAAAAAAAATGTTTTAGAAAATGTAACTTTAGCCCCCATTTTTTCACTTTTGCAAGAAGCAACTCCAAAAAATGGACCCTACAGTTTGTTACCCACTTTTGCCCCAAATGTAATCAAAAAGTTCTGTTTGAACAAACGGCAGGGCTCAGAGCAATATTTGAATTTTTGAACACAAATTTGGCTGAAAGAGATTGTGGGCAGTATGTTGCATTTGCAGAGCCCCTGAGGTGCCTAAAAATCAGACACCAAAAGAGCCCTTTTGAACATACCTCAAGATTTTACCGGTATAGTGAGCATTTTGAACTATACAGAATTTGATAACATTAGGTTGTCATATTGAATATATCGTCAGATCGTTTCGTTTTGTTTTTTTGTAACTTTAACCGCCTAACCCTCACTGCAAAGAATGAAAGAAATAAAAGTTACTGTATACAATAAAAAATTAAGAAAAGTAATGTGACTAATAAGGGATTGATACAGGGGAGAAATGAACAAGTGGTGCACAGCGAAGCACAGCCCAAGTGCTATCCTATTTACTATTGGGCTTTTGATCACTGTGATAGGGTACTTTTTGGTGCACTATTACCTTTATTCCCGATCCCTACTTTAAAACGGATATGAAGGCCCCTTAGCGACCGTCGTTTTTATGCGTATTGGCGGTCGTTAAAGGGTTAATGGCTCATGCACATGGCAGAGTACATTATTTTTATTTATTTATTTTATTCACTTATACAGCGCCATTAATTCCACAGCGCTTTACAGTCATACATTGCATAAAGGCAGTACAACAATGCACAGAGGACGTAATATTTGTAATTGTATACATACTATACAATTGTATATGTAGTCAGTCAGACTCATGATTTATTCCTTTTTGCTTTTCAGGCCATGGTATTTGGATGGACGATTTCTACTTGTTGTTGTAACTATTGGAATTATTCTTCCATTGTGTCTTCTCAAGAATTTAGGTAAGACGGAATCCGCCTATCCCAAATGACATACTGTAATCTGGCAAGTTAGAAATATTTTATATTTTCATAAATATATTTGTTACAAAACAAAAATAGGCTAGAGATATAAAACGCATGGAATTCCAGCTTCTGCAATTTAGAAATATTTTAAGAAAAATTGACTATACCTAAAATTCTGCAACGTATAGTATATGTACTGTATCTATTCAAACAGTGACTGCCATCTGCTGGTGGAGAGCATTATTGCTGTTCTTTGCTAATTAAACATTCATGCAGATCAGCTGCAAAAGAAAAAAAAATATGAAGAGGAGTATTGTCAGATAACTATAAGCGCTTTAGGACAGCTTTAGACTTAAACATTATATTTAATCCAAACAGGATACCTTGGCTATACCAGTGGGTTCTCCTTGACCTGTATGTTTTTTTTCCTTGTGGTGGTAAGTTCAGACATATCTTCATTTACATTTAAAGATTTTTTTTTATTTATACAGTTATTTTGTGACAGCCCTTTTCTTTTTATTTAAACTTTTTATGTTCTGCTTTTTAATCTTTCAGGTGATCTACAACAAATTTAAAATTGCATGTACTATAAGTAATAATGGAACGTCGCACACTACTTACAATGCATCAGTAGAAGAACAGTGTACACCAAAGTTTTTCACATTTAATTCTAAGGTAGTAATCTTTTACTTTAAAATTGTTTTATTTCAGCGTCTCATAATCTGTAAAGTCTTATAATCTGACCCTTGTTTATGTATCAGAGAAATGCAATGTCACGTTTACAGGGAATCTGTCAGCAGGATTTTGCTATGTAATCTGAAGACAGCATGCTGTAGAGGTTAAAACACAGATTTCAGAGATGCCTCTCTTATCAGGCCCTGAGGTTTTGTTTACCTGTAATGATTGTTTTAGCACCAGGAGGTTATCATTGGACACAGCAGAGCGTGCCTCCTGGCCCAACTCCGCCTCCTCCTGTGACAGGCAGCTCAAGGTCTATTGACAATGTACATTGAGAGCCTGATGTGGGCGTGCTTAGCTTACTTAGCTCTGCTTCATTGCTAAATCTAAAAGCTCTGATTGTGCGAGAATGGCTGCACCCAGTAAACTATGTGACACATTGTTGAATTCGGGTCTCTTTGACTACATCATGCTGCTCTCAGATGAGATAGCAAAAAATTGCTGACAGATTCCCTTTTACAAGACTGCAATTATTTTGGGAAACACATCTAAAGTAATACTAATAGATTTTACATTAAAAAGGTTGTCCCATCTAGGACATTATAGTATATAAATAGGACGGCATTGAGACATGTATATATTTAGAAAATAGGACCCTTTGTCAAACCATTTGGATTACAGAGGTCCACAGCTCTCCCTATTCACTCATAAGCAAATTTTCCACCACTGGCTATCCCTCCTATGAATATGCCCCAGATGTCTGAGAGATGGAACAACCCTTTAACATTTTATTTCTGGCTTATTTATAGATACACTTCTTTTACAAGCTATTTAGATTTGATACTTTCCTATGTTAGCACGAGTATAAGTATGAGTAGTATTTCCTAGATAAATACAAGATTACTGCACAGTAATCAATTGCTACTCTTCCACTATTAGACAAATTACAGACATGGCAGAGTTGAATCAGCATAGCAAGAAGTAATGTTTTAAAAAAAGGCTTAGACCTCCCTCACACACACACACTTTCAGCATCTTGAAAAGTGACATGCATTTTTGGGAGTTTTTTGTGACGTTATGCAACTGCCCCTAGAGATCACGAACTTGGCATTCTTCATAACATCTATAAACATCAGTAAAATAAAGGAGTGGTGCCATGCTCAGGGGCGTAACTACAACAGGTGCATGTCTTCCACCTGGAGCCAAGAAGTGCCAAAAGATCCCTTTGGACCATTTGAGAAAACTAATATTATTAAAAACCTGTGATAGTTGGGGGACACGTTGGAGATTTTGCATTGAGGTCCACAATTTTCAAGTTACACCACTCACCGTGCACATATGCAGCCACTTCTCATATGTATAGCGCTAATACAATCAGGTAGGTTATGGCGCCTATAGAAGGGAAGGTCACATCTATCAATTTTTTTGCTCTGGGACCTCCACATTCATTGGTGTTTCTCTACTTTCTATTGCAAATGTGTATGACATTTGCAATGGTTAATTGTGAACATAGACTTACTAGCTTTAATGATGTGACCTAATTATGTGTGTCTCTTCTTTTCATCTACAGACTGCTTATGCACTGCCAACACTTGCATTTGCATTCGTGTGTCATCCGTCAGTCCTACCCATATACAGCGAGCTCAGAGAGTAAGAAAAAATGTATACGTACTAACATAACTGCCAGGTTAAGGATAATGCAGACTGCTATACTTCAGACCCAGTTAACAGATTTGGAGTATATGCAGATTTATCTGCTGTGGTTTCCCATTTTTTTATGTTTTCATGCATTAGAGAAAAGTCAACCCAATCTGTCGAATCCAGCAGTACTGACCGTCAATCTAATGTGTATGAGGCTCTCACAACTCTCCATTGCCTGCAGATGTTGGGGACAAAAGGCTCGGGGATTTTGGATATTAACATGACCTATCCTCAGCTCTCACAAAAGATACGTCACTGGTAAGAAAAAGAAGGTGGCACTCACCAATCTAAACGTTCCATACTTTATTCGACAACATTAAAATGTCATGGCCGGGAGAGTGAGATAAGGAGTGAGCAGGTGCTGACGACGGCCGTTTCGCGCTCACGGCGCTTCCACGGGTCAATAGGTAGAAAGATCCTTCTACCTATTGACCCGTGGAAGTGCCGTGAGTGCGAAACGGCCGTCGTCAGCACCTGCTCACTCCTTATCTCACTCTCCCGGCCATTGTCGAATAAAGTATGGAACTTTTAGATCGGTGAGTGCCACCTTCTTTTTCTTACCAGTGACATTTGTTATACTGTGATTTCTTGGATTGGCACCCGGCATCTTGAGGTACAGCCTGAAACAAGAGTATTCACTTTTTAAACACACAATCAGCAATATAAGCGGTGCTGTCAGCTGTTCTTCTTTTTCAAGAGTTTATATTTTCACAAAAATACGCTTATGCCAAAAAAGAAAATATATGCACTATTAGTCAAGTCAAGCATGTATGTTTATGGCAAAGTTGGCAAAAATAATTAGTCTGACAGCAAAAGTGTACACAAATGTTTAAAGCTTCCATACACCATGGATAGCTTTCAGCTGAATGCTTGATTAGCCGACGGTTAGTCTTTCCCAGCCCTTCCGCAGATGTGCATATCCAGACAAGACTGTATGCAGTATGAATAAAAAGAGAGAGGAGTAGGCTGCTCCCGGACATCTCTGTAGGCTTATCTTCCTTGCAAACAAAGGATTGGACAGACGGAAATCCAACATGCCTGAAGCTTCTCTCCCTGACTTCTGCCATCAGAGAAAAGTCGGTAAAACCCAACAACATCGGAAAGATGGCTAGTGCTGCTAAAATCGTTAGATATGTCTGACACTTATCTAATGTCGCCACCTTTGGAGTGGACTTATCATTTTATTATTTGGCTCTCATCACAATTTTACATTTCTACTGACTTGTTCCTATCACTGCATTTCATGTCCAAGTAAAAAGACATCTGAAAAACGTATGTCTTTCATGATGTCATTGTCATATGTGTTGATCTGGGCTTCTTTCAAGCGTAATAATAAAACTTTGTTTCATTATCTTTTTTATTATCTCCCCCACTCAGTACAGAGGGACACCATAGAACGGCGAGATAAATGTATTTTAACGCTCTTTTACTTCTAGCAGGAACCTTATATTTGCATTCTAGTCACCATGTCTGTCAATTATATACAGTCATGGCCAAAAGTTTTGAGAATGACACAAATATTAATTTTTACAAAGTCTACTGCTTCACTTTTTCTAATGGCAATTTGCATATACTCCAGAATGTTATAAAGAGTGATCAGCTTAACAGCAATTACTTGCAAAGTCAATATTTGGCTAGAAAATGAACTTTATCCCCCAAAACACATTTCAACATCATTGCAGCCCTGCCTTAAAAGGACCAGCTAACCTCTTTTCAGTGATTGCTCCATTAACACAGGTGTGGGTGTTGATGAGGACATGGCTGGAGATCAATCTGTCATGATTAAGTAAGAATGACACCACTGGACACTTAAAAGGAGGCTGGTGCTTGGCATCATTGTTTCTCTTCTGTTAACCATGGTTATCTCTAAAGAAACACGTGCAGTCATCATTGCAATGCACAAAAATGGCCTAACAGGGAAGCGTATCGCAGCTAGAAAGATTGCACCTCAGTCAACAATCTATCGCATCATCAAGAACTTCAAGGAGAGAGGTTCCATTGTTGCCAAAAAGGCTTCAGGGCACCCAAGAAAGACCAGCAAGTGCCAGGACCATCTCTTAAAAGTGTTTCAGCTGCGGGATCGGGCTACCAGCAGTGCAGAGCTTGCTCAGGAATGGCAGCAGGCAGGTGTGAGTGCATCTGCACGCACTGTGAGGCGGAGACTCTTGGAGCAAGGCCTGGTCTCAAGGAGGGCAGCAAAGAAGCCACTTCTCTCCAGAAAAAACATCATGGACAGACTGATATTCTGCAAAAGGTACAGACAGTGGACTGCTGAGGACTGGGGTAAAGTTATTTTCTCTGATGAATCCCCTTTTCGATTGTTTGGGACATCAGGAAAACGCCTCATTCAGAGAAGACAAGGTGAGCGCTACCACCAGTCTTGTCTCATGCCAACTGTTAAGCATCCTGAAACCATTCATGTGTGGGGTTGCTTTTCAGCCAAGGGAATCGGCTCTCTCACAGTCTTGCCTAAAAACACAGCCATGAATAAAGAGTGGTACCAGAATGTCCTCCAAGAGCAACTTCTCCCAACCCTCCAAGAGCAGTTTGGCGATCAACAATGCCTTTTCCAGCATGATGGAGCACCTTGCCATAAAGCAAAGGTGATAACTAAATGGCTCAGGGAACAAAACATAGAGATTTTGGGTCCATGGCCTGGAAACTTCCCAGATCTTAATCCCATTGAGAACTTGTGGTCAATCATCAAGAGACGGGTGGACAAACAAAAACCTAAAAAGTCTGACAAAATGAAAGCATTGATTGTGCAAGAATGGACTGCTATCAGTCAGGATTTGGTCCAGAAGTTGATTGAGAGCATGCCAGGGAGAATTACATAGGTCCTGAAGAAGAAGGGTCAACACTGCAAATATTGACTTTTGCATTAACTCATTCTAACTGTCAATATAAGCTTTTGTTACTCATATGTTTGCAATTATTATATTTCTGTCTGTGATAAAAACATCTGTCAAACACACATAAAAACCAGAGGGCAGCAGATCATGTGAAAATATAATATTTGTGTCATTCTCAAAACTTTTGGCCATGACTGTATGTCGGATTTCAACATGAGATCTGGCACAAGACAATTTACAGTGTGTATGTGGTAGCTGAAACTATTTTATAACATCTCTATTAGATAAAATTGAAGAAAAACATCTAATGTTTACTGGATGTGTTCAAATGAATAGATATTAAATATTATTATCTTTTTGTTTTCTAGTCGCTCACAGAAAAAAATGCAGCTGGTATCAAAAATTTCCTTCTTCGCTATGTTTCTTATGTATCTGCTTACTGCCATATTCGGCTATCTGACTTTTTATGGTGAGTTGTGATTGCATTTACTGCAATCAGATAGTTATACTGTAGATGGAAGATTATGGGAAGCATCCTACATTGCTTGATATGCTGTGATAAGTCGATTTTACTGTGAGAATTGAAGGTGTTTACACATTACGTCATGGACAACCAAATTACACCATCAAAATGGTCATACACGAGCTGTAGGAGTCAAATATAAATTGTATATCATGTAAAAATGATGTGATCATAATAATGTCACAATATAGATTCTACAAGGTATCAATTGCTGCAAACTAATATCCAGACAATGCAAAGCCCATTTTCATCCCTGGATGAGAGTGGCATGTAAGAACTTGGCAGAAAGATTGAACCTTTCCTTTCAATGAAATTTGCACAATGGGAACATTTTTTAGTTGCCGTAGCACTAATTATGCATTTGTAGTCTGTAGCCAAAGAGTAACTATACAAGAATTTTACAGTTCACAGGGAAAATCTTATTCTTCACACCAAAAGTGTCCACTGTAGCCTGATTAAATGTAAGGATTCCCAAACACGTCCTGTGGACGACAGCTAAGTCTCTGGACCCCTTTGCACATGCATGCTTAGTTCAGACAAGCGATCATGTGTTTTAAATGGGGTCAGTGAGTAAGTCACTTTTTGTGAGATGTTCAGCACAAAGCTGTTTTATTAAGACGGGATAGCCCTGATTCATTAAAGTTGGAGTTGTCTTTATGATCGTGGCTGTTAGAGTAACATGCACATAATTCATTAAGAATCACCCGCCAATTAATTAATTTTTGTATATGTACAAAAATGGACTCCATTCCGGACTAAAGTAGCATACCTTTTTATGAACTAGACCTCCACCTATTTTTGCAGAGCGGTCTTGAATTGGAAAAGTTTTGCACAGCTTTCAAGTTGTGTACAAGATTTGTAACATTGAAGTTGTTTTAAGGCAGAAATTTGATAAAACATCTTCATGAATTGGGTCCTGCATTCTAATTGTGTGTAATTTCAATTGTCTGTATTTTTATTCTCCTGTTATACTTGCAATTTCTATTTCATACTTTCTCTAGCATTACTGACATTTTTTTTAATTTCATTTCTTCAGATAAGGTCGAATCTGAACTTCTTGGGACATATAACGATAAAAAGGACATTCTCTTATTGACAGTACGCCTGGCTGTAATAATTGCAGTTATACTTACTGTACCAGTATTATTTTTTACTGTAAGTGCATATTACCATTCTGATGTAACATCATTTTGACACCATTTGTGAAAGCACCACTCCCGCTTTTTTTTATTGGAGCGGTGCCACATCTAAGTTGCCTGCACTTAGTCTCGTACTTACCGGCCGCCCTCTTCTTCTGCTGTTATTGGTACCGCTCTGGCCAGTCTCCAGCAGACCTACCAAAACGAGGCGCTTATGGACATTACATTGAGAACTTGAGACCATTACCTCTGACTTTCAGTTAGTCAGAAGTTGCGGTCGCAAGATGGGGGCATGGGAGTGAAGCAGCGCTGCTCAGAGCTTAAGACGGCTGCTAGTAAGTATAAGACTAGGCTCAGGAAATAGATTAGTAGCACCACTCAAGCAGTGGAGTTGTGCTTTATACATAAAAATAGGTTTTATAAATATAACTTGTATTAATATTTCTAAAGGCTTATTCTTATTTTATCTTATCTAAAGAGGACTTGTCAACACAACTAAAGTGAGAAGTGAGCAGCTTTTGCTCATATTCACACTTCTATCCTGAGTATTATATATATACACACTGCTCAAAAAAAATAAAGGGAACACTTAAACAACACAATATAACTCCAAGTAAATCAAACTTCTGTGAAATCAAACTGTCCACTTAGGAAGCAACACTGATTGACAATCAATTTCACATGCTGTTGTGCAAATGGAATAGACAAAAGATGGAAATTATTGGCAATTATCAAGACACTCAATAAAGGAGTGGTTCTGCAGGTGGGGACCACAGCCCACGTCTCAGTACCAATGCTTTCTGGCTGATGTTTTGGTCACTTTTGAAAGTTGGTTGTGCTTTACAACCCACACAAGTGGCCCAGTTAATGCAACTCATCCAGGATGGCACTTCAATGCGAGCTGTGGCAAGAAGGTTTGCTGTGTCTGTCAGCGTAGTGTCCAGTGGCTGGAGGCGCTAACAGAAGACAGGCCAGTACACCAGAAGACGTGGAGGGGGCCGTAGGAGGGCAACAACCCAGCAGCAGGACCGCTACCTCCACCTTTGTGCAAGGAGAAACAGGAGCACTGCCAGAGCCCTGCAAAATGATCTCCAGCAGGCCACAAATGTGCATGTGTCTGCACTAACGGTTAGAAACCGACTCCATGAGGATGGCCTGAGTGCCCGACATCCACAGATGGGGGTTGTGCTCACAGCCCAACACCGTGCAGGATGCTGGACATTTGCCACAGAACACCAGGATTGGCAAATTCGCCACTGGCGCACTGTGCTCTTCACAGATGAAAGGAGGTTCACACTGAGCACATGTGACAAATGTGACAGAGTCTGGAGACACCGTGGAGAGCGATCTACTGCCTGCAACATCTTTCAGCATGACTGGTTTGGCAGTGGGTCAGTAATGGTGTGGGGTGACATTTCTTTAGAGGGCTGCACAGCCTTCCATGTGCTCGCCAGAGGTAGCCTGACTGCTATTAGGTTCAGAGATGAGATCCTCAGACCCCTTGTGAGACCATATGCTGGTGCGGTTGGCCCTGGGTTCCTCCTAATGCAGGACAATGCCAGCCCTCGTGTGGCTGGAGTGTGTCAGCAGTTCCTGCAAGATGAAGGCATTAAAGCTATGGACTGGCCTATCCGTTCCCCAGACCTGAATCTTATTGAGCACATCTGGGACAGCATGTCTTGCTCCATACACCAACGTCACGTTGCACTACAGACTGTCCAGGAGTTGGCGGATGCTTTAGTCCAGGTCTGGGAGGAGATCCCTCAGGAGACCATCCGCCGCCTCATCAGGAGCATGCCCAGGCTTTGTAGGGAGGTCCTACAGGCACTTAGAGGCCACACACACTACTGAGCACCATTTTGACTTGTTTTAAGGACATTACATTCCACTTTAATTTTGTGGGTGACTCCAAATCCAGGCCTCCATTGGTTAATAAATTTGATTTCCATTGATGATTTTTGTGTGATTTTGTTGTCAACACATTTAACTTTGTAGAGAACAAAGTATTCAATAAGAATATTTCATTCAGATCTAGGATGTATTATTTGAGAGTTCCCTTTATTTTTTTGAGCAGTGTATATGTATATACTGTATACACATACATGCACGGTTCTAGAGATATTGGCGTTTTCATTTAGGGCTAATCTTTATGGTCTTTACCAAATGCATGTTGTTCACTTTATTCTATGGGGTCATGCTGTGCATTATTACCATGTGTGCAACGAGCCCTTGGTAAAGACGATAAAAAGTAGGACTAAATAAAAGGGTCTGTATCTCTGGAACCATAAACCAAATTTAAAAAAAAAACGATTACCCATGGCAGTAGTAGGAATACAATAACAACAAAGTTGGCCACTTTTGACCAGGTGACAGATTCTCCTTAAGGAATGTCCACAGAATTTGCCGTTAATGTCAGATAGTTGTAGATGCCACCTTTTTGGAAAACTGGTGACATCCAACCTGACATGCATGGTCACCAAGTGGAGAGGTGACCATGCATGTACTTCTAGAACTGATTCAGTGGCAAAACACGTTTATGGTATCCTGTGTACATACCACAAATGTCTAAGACAGGAATCACTTTTACAGCTGACAGTTGAAAAAATTCTCTTTTTCATAGCTAAGATGAACTTTTATTGATAATCTTAGGCTATGTGCACATGGCAACTTTTACAAGTGGATTCTAACTGAAAAACTTCCACAACAAATGAACATAATGCACAGCAACGTCAAAACTAAATTGCTGTGCACATGTTCCATCTTATGTCACTTCTTCTACCTGCTTCAGGGTTCAAAAAACCTTGAAGTCGTTTAAAAGAAGTAACATGTTCAATCTTTGAGTGACTTCATTTGGAAACCGCCTGCTCTATATAGTAAAAAGTATAGAGTAAAGATGCCTTTGGCGGAGACGCCTCAAAAATAACGAGAATAAGCTGAAGAAGTCCCTTAAGGAAAAATTCTGATAGTCGTCTTTGCCTTTGGAAAAGTCGGCAATTCCACAAGTTTCTTAAAGACACCATGTGCACACAACCTTAGCAAAAATTTTGGATTTTATAATGAACTTGTTTAAGGTGATATTCATCTTTAATTATCTTCTTTTTTCAAAGGTTCGCTCATCATTGTTTGAACTGGCACGGAAGACAAAATATAAATTCTGGCAGCATTTATTAGTGACATTAGTCCTTCTTATTTTAATTGACCTACTTGTTATATTTATACCAGCAATGAAAGACATTTTTGGAGCCATAGGTAAAGTACCTCAGTTCATGTTTTTATGTAGATAACATAGAAAGTGATAGCAAATCGCTAAGATAGGATACAACTTTCTGATTAAAAGAGTCTGACTGTTAGGGGCCATTAGACTGTTAGATCATTAGAATGGAGATGCAGTATGCACACTGGACAAAATTGTTGGTACCTTTCTGGTAAAGTATTTATTTATTTTCAACCGTTTCTTGTGTGAATAGGGCATCCAACAAAAGGCATTCACTATAATGAGGCAGATGGAGTCATTTTGTGCTCTGTTTGGCCTCTGTTTGGACAGTGTCTATCTTTTTTAAGCGGGCCAAAAGCGCAGTCAACCAAGTTTTTCTTGCCTGCTTCAAGAAGGTGGACACTACAGAACTGAAGGCCAGATTATTAAAGTCAATTGCCCCATCAGGGGGGTTCCACCTGAATCCCATTTTCCAAGGCTTCAGAGAGAAACCCTGATATGTTGCATAAAAGTGAAAAACAAAATTTTTGTTCTGTGGGGGTCTGTCACGCTGTCTCAGGATAGAGGTGGACCGGGGTCTATGTGACCCTAAACTGGGGTCCTGACTAGTCCCTCTACCTGGAGGTACTGTTAATGGTACAGAGGTCCAGGCCGCCAGCGTAACCTGTCTCCTGTAGATCCCTGACCACTGTAATCTAGTCCTGAGAAGGACCCTGATTACCACCACAGGGAATGGGCAGGTCACAGCTTACAAACAGTATAAGACAAACGAGACAGACAAGGGGTAAAGTAAATACTGCCTTGCATACAAAACTTCAACTACAGAGGGGACACAAAAGGTAAAGGAGATAAACAATAAGCGAGGAGAGGATAAACCACAACAGGCACTCTTAGCTTAAGTCTTCTCAGAAACGATCCGCTCTGCTGGTCTGAATGAATGCTTTCACCGACACTCTCCCAGCAGACAGGCAGGTATTTAAAGGAAACCAATTAACAACACATCAATTGCAGCTGAGCGAGGCTGGTGAGTCCAGCACAGAGAGAGAAAGAATTAACTCCCTCAGTGCCGAAAAAACCCAGCACCAGAAACTCAGCTGTGCGAAGTCAGGGTGTGCAATCGCGACGATCTTCGCAGCGACACACCCGTGACAGTACCCCCCTTCTACGAGGGGCCTCCGGACCCTCAGGGCCGGGTTTATCTGGGTGAGTAGTGTGGAAGGCCCGAACCAATCGGTCTGCGTTAATATCAGACGCAGGAACCCACGTCCTCTCCTCAGGACCATACCCCTTCCAATGAACCAAGTACTGAAGGGACCGGCGATTCAGACGTGAGTCAATGATCTTCGACACCTGAAACTCCAAGTTACCATTGACCACCACTGGAGGAGGAGGTAGAGGTGACGGTATAACTGGCGCCACGTACCTCTTAAGCAACGATTTGTGGAACACATTGTGGATTTTAAAGTAGGAGGGAGGTCAAGACGGAAATGCCACCGGATTAATTATCGAAACTGATCCTGTATGGCCCGATGAACCTGGGACCGAGTTTCCAGGAGGGAACCTTAAGTTTTATATTTCTGGTAGACAACCATACCAGATCGTTCCACATTAGGTCCGGACCAGACACTCTCCTCCTATCAGCCATACGTTTTGTATCGGTTCCCCCTTTGTACTCAGATTATTCAGCCATCCTCTCCACACTGAAGCAAGAGACGACGAAAATCGTTCCTCCTCAGGAAACCCAGAAGAGCCCCCCATTTGAAAGTAACAAAACTGGGGGTGGAAAACCATATGCCCCAAAAAACGGGGACTTACCAGTGGACTCGCTCCCCTATTGTTAAGAGCGAACTCTGCCAGAGGGGAAGAAAGAAGACCAGTCCTCTTGGTTCTCTGAGACAAAACACCGGAGATATGTTTAAGCTCTGATTCAGACGCTTGCCTGACCATTGGTCTGCGGATGATAAAGCCGAAGAAAATGACAAATTGCATCCCCCGCCATGAACAAAAATGCCTTCCAGAATTTGGACACAAACTGAGACCCCCGATCCGACACCACATCGGAAGGCACCGTGAAGTCTCACAATCTCCCCAATGAACACCTGCGCCAGGAGTTTTGCATTAGGAAAGAGGAAGAGCAATAAAATGTGCCAT